>VTFQ01000004.1:58067501-58636272 GCA_036281575.1 Ancherythroculter nigrocauda
AATAGAGTTTTAATTGGTTTACATGTTTTTTAGTCCATTTTATTCCTCTTAACATTTTCACATGACAGGAAGCAGGTAAAACATCTGTATAAAGAGAGCAGCATGGCAAACAAACAAAAGACTCACTAACAGTCAACAACTCACCTGGATTGTGGAGTTTCCATTTTGTGGACTTACCTCTCTAGTCACAACCTTACAACTCTTGGATTATCACTTCCGTGGACATTTGTATATACTCCGGTGGACACTCACATTGGGACTTTATCAGCACACTAGGATTCTTGGACTGTTTTAGGGTATGGTACTTTGGACTGTATGCTTTTAACAGACTGAGTTTTCCTGGTTTTGTGTTGTTTTAAAGTTCCTGTGAATATTGTAAATACACAATTCTTATTTAAACGTATCACTGTTTTATGTCTCATTCTTTTAACCACTAACATACTCACACAGTAAAATCTGACCCCATTTTAAATCTTCTGACTCAACCAATTTGGCTGATCGTTACAACATTTCAAAATGTCTCACTTTCAACATTTGATATATCTATATTCTATTGTGAATAAAATATAAGTTTATGAGACTTGTAAATTATTGCATTCCTTTTTTATTCACAATTTGTACAGTGTCCCAACTTTTTTGGAATCGGGTTTGTATACTCTGCTGGCACTGCATGGTGGAAGTCACACATACATGGAAGATTGGTAAAAGGTAAGTATAGGATTGTTACAAACAGAGAAGGTCGGAGACACAGGTAAAGTTCACAGTGTTTATTTGAGACAGTGAGCAGGTGAGTGAAGGCAGATAAGGTTCTTAACAGATGATTATCAAGGCAGTGATACTTGTCTTGATCTTCTCTCCAGGATTCGAGGATGGCGGGCAGACGTGGAGCAGAGAACACACGGAGACACTCATGGAAGACAGGAGAACACTGAGGATCTAGGAAACACACTGGAGACAGGTAAGTAGTCAAGGTAGGCATTTCGGGTAAGTATGCATTAACGAGACCAGACAATGACTGTGTGGCTGTGAGTGTCTCTTATAGTGCTGCTGATTGGGATGGTGATGAGTGTCAGGTGTGTGTGGTTAGAACTCTGGTGAGGGAATGCATCGTGATTGGCTGAGTGAAGAGCCTTGCATGTCTGTGACATTGATTAGAAAATGATATCTTTCACTTCCTTGTCTGTCTTTTGGAATGAAACCACACTTGTGAAACCAGATGGAGAATGACAGATAAGACAAGCACAACATTAATAGATTCTTCTTTAACTCAACAAATATATATATATATATATATATATATATATATATATATATATATATCTTATATATCTTATATATATATATAAGTATATATATAGTGTCTTTTGCTAGCTTTTCTGTCTGAGTCAAATGTGGTTCTGTACACTGTCCTGTTGTTCAGTCTTTTTTTTATCAGCAGAAGTAAACAGATAATGTTGTGTTACAGTCATCCACATCAGATCATATGTTATCCTGGCATTAAATAAAATATAAATAAATAAACTGAGAGGCCTGAATGTTTTATCAAGCAGGGACCGAAAATAAAGTACACAAAAACTTTCAACAAGAAGACATTGACAACATTCTGGTATGTTGTGTAATGTCAAAAAACAACATTTGATGTTATGTCTCCTCATGTGTTCTTTTGTTTTTTCCCCGTTTTCACAGGATTGTAAATGCAATGTAATTTTTTGTTCATTCACATTTATTCATTTTCAGCATTTAGTAATTTATTTGTAATAAACACTTAAAGTTATTTATTTGTTAAATAATGTTTTTTAAAACATATACAAATGTGACGTCATATTGTGTCCACTGCAGTGTACATAGAAAGATTTTTTTCTGCTCTCTTGAGCGCAGGTCCACCTTTGGTGTTGTGTAAGGCAGGCTTTTTTGTGCTCATTTCCTGTTGCTGTAATGATTCATGTAAAGTCAGATGTTCTTTATATGTGTGTCAGTAAAACAAATGAGTGACCAAACGGTCAACTTCACATTATTTATCTTAGTAGGATAAAAATAATCTATTATTTGAAATTATTAAATATTATATACAAAGAGTTCAAAGAATGCTTCCTTTAAAATCACAGGAGCTGTCAATCAAACAGCACAAGTTTATCAGTGAATGAGTTCTGGAAAACTCCTGTTATAATAAACAAATCTCTTATTTACATTGTGTTTGCACTGTTAATTATGATGAAGTCATTTCTTAGTGTTTAGAAATCAGGTTGCAATGATGAGATCGATGCTTTCATTTGCTCAATAACATGTCTGTGATCGACAATGTTCATCAGTGCAACCTTTTGTAAGATTGAAAATATCCAAAGATATTTTAAAATGAACAAAGACATTTGCTTTAGTGTTTCAACCCCCTCTCTCCTGCTATAAGGGCCATTTGGAAGGCACAGAGGTGTTGATAGTGATTAAGCCCTATAGGCCAAGATGTATGTACATTGGGGGTCTACGAATTGTCACACCTTTAGTACAGAGGGGGAAGATTTAATCTTCTGATTGGTCAGTTTGAATGTCTCACATTTGGGTTTCAGTCACATGGTCAAGAAAGGGATAAAAGTTGCTCTGTTGCTTTGTCCCATCATTTTCTGGACTCTCTCTTCCTTCCTCAAAAAGACATCTTCTGGACATAACTTTGTTTAGTGGGATGTGGGTCAGCCCTTACTCTGAAAGGCACAGACTATGGACTATTTAAAATTGAGCAGTGTCACTTTTTATATGTTTGGTTGGCTATATAATATATTTTCGTCTACCAGAGGTTAGGGAGTTGATTGAGGTGCCCTGTGGCGCCAACACTGTGTAGGCTGTGAAGACCTTTTGAAATAAATCATTTGGCGAAGTGATACGGAACTGTCAAGACTGCCTACCCAGACAGCACATAGTGTTGGCCCACATGGGCCAGATGTGGGTAGAGTTTCCTTGAAAATAATTGCAAACCTTAGAATGTTTGTCAACCAATCAGATTCAAGCATTTAACAGCCCTGTAGTATAAATGGAAATATATCTCCTTTCCATAAGGGCTATGTTTAGCACAAAAGGAAATGAAAATGAATACATGTTGAATGTAACACATTGCTTTTTCACTAAAATAATTTTATTGTATTTTGTATTGATTTATTTCTGTTTTTCTTTGAGTAATATATGTTAATTCTGCTGTTAGCTGTTCAGAGACATTTTTGAAATTTTCTCCTGCTGCTCTACTGACGCCATTTTCAAGTGAGTGCGCGCCTTTCGCCAGTTCGCATTGCTTATGCTGGGGAGAGGTAAGCATTTTTCAGAATTCTTCATTTTACGAATGAAATAAGTTTACAAAGTGTATATATTGACTAAATATCTTATTGTAAATAGTACGGACACTATTTGCAGTGTTTTGTTCTGTATGGTTACGCGTGAGTGGGTTGAGAAGTTATATCGTGTGGGCCGTATGATATGCTATTGACATGGTTTTGAGTCATTAGCTAACATATGTTATATCATACAGGAATGTGTCGTTGTGGAATGCCCACGAGTGATATATGAATGTTAATCCACAGATATTTCACTTTTATTATCTTTTTATGTTCTTTTGTATTGATACTATAATGTTTCAGTGCTAATGTTAATTTTCTCAACTGTTACACAAAATCAGTTCGCATTGATTATGCTGGGGAGAGGAATGTCTTGTTATGTAACGCCCACAAGAGTGAGATATGAACTTTATTCATGTTAATCCACAGAATGAAGTTAATGCTGGGTGTGGCTGTCAATTAATCCCTTTTGGTGAACAGAAGTAAAAGTGTCCTGGGTCTTCTTAAGGCAGGAAAACTCCAAGCCGACGGTCGGCCGACTAAGTGTTCCGCTTGTGTTCCGCACCGTCGGCTGAAGTTGGTCCTCGTCTGCTTTTTTTTTTCAGCTGATTCGAATCAGTGTCGGAGCTCGTCAGGCCATCTGATCATTCTGATTGGCTGTTCAGATACTGCCACCTGCTGGTACGGAAAGGCATTTCATCTTACACAGGCGCAGAACGGACGTGCTACTTGGCCTTCGGCTGTCTAGCACTGGTTTGGTGTGTCAGGCCAACTTTGGACACAGACGCTGCCGACGTGAGCCAACCCCACAGTCTGCTTTCGTCGCCATTAGTTCGTCGGTGTCGGCTTGGTGTGTTCCTGCATTTACACACAACACAGAGGATGGTAACAGCGGTCAGCAACGGACCGGTTACATATTGTAGGAACTGTGGACGAACCAGACAAATAACTCATTCAGATGATTCAGAATCAAAATTCCGGCTCCAGCCGTCTACAGGAAAATCCTTGCCTAATTACTTTTATAACCCCATGCTTCCTGACAGAAGGAGAAGTGACAAACGGTCAAATGGTCATCCAAGAAGATAAAGAGTCTTTGATCACCAGATCAAAAGAAACAGAGAAACAATGCAGGGCTCTTTTGTTTCTCTGAGGGACCTAACTTTACAGAAAAACCAACAAAGACTGTTTATACAACTAAAACTGCATCAAAATTGTTCCAAACAATTGTAAATGGACTTATCAAACATCTTTTAACTGCATACATTTTACATCATGTCCACAAATACTAACTGTAACCAGTTTTGCTTTAGAACACCCAAAATTCATGTAAATGTGATAACTCTTGAATGACTGACTGAAAGTATGCCTTATTTAGAATGAATTTAATTCTCTCTCTTTTTTCTAAATCATGGCTTTAGAAGCAGTGACCAGAGTAAGCAGAACAAAGAGTAACTATCGAGTAACAAGAAGCACAGACAAGCAGCTCATTCAAGCCATCAATCTTTCACTCACTTTTCTTTTCTTTTACTTAATTTTCTTTTCTGCTGAAAGTCTCGTGTTCTAAGTTTTTCCGCAAAGTTCAACCAACGACTTTTGCCGCTTCAGCTTTAACTCCAGCGACAAAGAGACTTCCTTTCATTTTGCCAGCAACCTCAAACGTGACTGGGTTTTACCAAATACAATCCGGACCTTTAAGACACTGTGAAAAATCATCCCCTTCTCTGCACGCCGACGAGGGAAATTCACATTTAAAGTCGACTCAAGCAAGTACCTCCAGATTCTAAAGCTGAACTGGTGCATTTAAAATGAATGATTCATGGTTCGTTCAGGTCTATTTTTGCTAGGAATTCTGGAATTCTCTCTCCTTTCCTTTCTTACTGCAACGTACGCGTATGACTGTGTGTGTGTGTGTGTGTGTGTGTGTGTGTCTGTTTTAGATTAGTTTGTGTTAGAATAAATAAAGTCTCTTGTAGATTTTTAAAGAAAGTGTCTTGTATTATGTGCTTCTAAAATTGAATGTCTTAAACTGTGATCTTAAAGTTACCGCGCTTCACGATTGTTGGATATTTATATCCGCTACAAGAGCTTATTACGGCTCGAGCAAATGAACGCTGGACGGCTCGGTCGTAAACTAAATGACTCTTTATAATTCCCTATAAATTAATCATTTCATTTGAGCTAATTTTACTTCCTGTAGTTCCCTACAATATACACAACCTTCACTACTTCAGAATAAACAATATCTTATTCAGCTGAGGCACATAATGTTGCTGCTCATTGACTCACATTCATTCAGTTATTTCTAATATAAAGTCATGATTAACACATGAAACTCATAATATATTAGTCACCCCAGGTGAAAAAAAAGTACATTTCTGTAATGTACTTAAAGTGCTCTATTTTCGTGCACTAATTTTGTACTTAATATATTAAAAATTCTTCTTTAGTACTTCTTAAGATCATCTTAAGAACATCTAAGTGTACTCAACTGTGCTATTTTGAGACACCATGACATATGAACTAAAATGTGCTTTTAATATCCTATCTCTGTATTTAAAAAATATATATATTTAGATACTATTATAGTACATTTAAACCCATAGTGTACTACAAGTGGTAACTAAATATATATTTAAAATACAGAGATAGTATATTAAAAGCACATTTAAGTTCATATTTCATGGTGTCTCAAAATAGCACAGTTGAGTATTCTGACTTTTTTTCTCACAAATTTGAGTTATAATTCTGACTTTTTTTAGTTTATTTCTCAGAATTGTGACTTTATAACACAATTGTGAGGGGGAAAAAAAAGTTTTTTTTTTTGTTTTTTTTTTTAATTTAGTGGTGGAAATGGGCTTCCATAAGAAACAAAGCCCTCTGAAACCAATTCACAAATGATTCGACACTGGTGACACCTGCTGTTCAGAATGGTGTAAATGCAACGAAAACACACAAACACCTTTTACAAACCAATTATGATAGTTTTATTGAATGTGTAAACTATTCAATACAATTAACAAATCATCTAATACAATCAAATATGAAGTGTCTGTATATGTTATTTTACTAAATTTAATGGCTTGTTTTGTTTATGGAGAGCTTGGTCAATCAGGTCAATAAGAGGATATTAAATACAACTCTTCCTTTTTATTATACAAATATGTCATTACAAATATTGACAGATTTCTGAAATTGATCTGAGATCAGGTAAAACCACATAAGACACTGGTTCATGCACAGAGATCATAGTGGTGAACCACTGAAATTTTGAAAACTTTTAAAACTGTTATGATGTAATGAAGCCTGTTTAACAAAATCACATGACTTTGATACGTTCTTCAAATCACTAGTTCAATACAAGATTCCCAAATGTTTCAAAGCTTCACAAGCTGTGTTTTGAAAGTGCCCATCATGGGCATTTTATTATCTTATATAAGATGTGTCTAATTTCACTCATAATTGCTGCAGATAAAGTTGAGCTTCTCAATCTCAGGAAAGCTGATCCAGCGCTGATCTCCTCCACACTGAACTGCTCCAGATGTCTCTGCAGAATCACAGTTATCTGAATCGTCGTTCTCCCAGCTCTGATGACACACAGTCTCTCCACGCACCCAGAACCAGATGCACAAAATGCGGGATTGACGTAAACCCAACCACACCGCCTCAGTAGACGCCTGTTTAACCACATTCATCACACGACGCTGAATCTCTTCTGAATGAACCGAGACCAGATCCACATGATTCTGTCTGCAGTATCTCAGAGCTTCAGACCACGTCAGATTCTCTTTGATCAGAATCAGTTTATCTGGACAGAAAACAAACCACAAGCAGAAACTAGAGAGAGACTGATCAAAAACGACATGCAGAACAAACACTGTGGAGGAATTTGTCATGTCAGACATGTAGTGTGAACTTTAAGATATCTGGAGGTGATGGATGGATTGTGTGTTTGTGTGGATCTGCTCACCTTCATGACACACAAAAGGAAATTGGTTGTTGCAAGAGATGTCATTCCAATGTCCCTGAGCGTTCGTTTCAATCACTGCACAGTTGTCATTACCTCCAGCATTATCAGGTTGATCAGACCTCCAGTATCTGAATGAGGAGTCACTCTGATCTGACCACTGCCATGAGTCTCTGAACAGACCGATCCAAACCCTTGTTTCATATAAATGATGATCACTAATGAACTGCTGAAGCTGTTGACTCTCATTCTGGTTCCTCACACTGACCAGATCAATATGATTCTGTCTGCAGTAACTCTGAGCGTCTCTCCAATTCTTCGTCTGATTGACAAAGACGAGTCCTGTGTTCACTTTAAGAAAAACAAATGGAAACAGATTCATGAATCAGTTTGTTCATTATTCTTATGCTGCTTTATGGTTTGGATGTGAATAAGAGCAGCAGTGGAAACATCAATGGTGTCATTCAAAGATTGTTTCCACAGCTCCTTATATATTGAATATTCACAATATATTCAGGATAAAAGATTTAACACGAAGTAACATTTATTAACATCCTAACGATTTTAAAGTGCTTTCTATTTGTCCATTATGTTTGCTTATGTCTCTCGGTCTCTCTACTTGATTCAGACACAAATATCTGAATGAGAGAAATGTCAAATAGAATATGTTTACTCTGCAGCTAAATATTTTAATTATATATAGTCCATAGAAACATTTCCTTGAACTGTAGACTATTTATAAATTAATATGTTGCAGTGTATCTTGATGCTGAAATAGAGAAATTGACTCAACATCAAAAGTGTGGAAAATATCTGCATTCTCTTCTATTTGTATTTATGTTTAGTATTGCCATTTCTCATCATAGCACAATCACAGCTCATCATACACACACACACACACACACACACACACACACACACACACACACACACACACGGTATCTCACAAAAGTAAGTACACCTCTCACATTTCAGCAACCATTTTATTATGGTCTCAAGGGACAATACTATAGAAATTAAAAACTGGATATACTTTAGAATAGTCAATGTGCAGCTTGTATAGCAGTACAGATTTACTGTCCTCTAAAAATAACTCAACATACAGACATTATTGTCTAAATAACTGGCAACAAAAGTGAGTACACTGTGGAATTACAAATTTAATAATCTGTTTAAGATCTGTTGATCCTACATCCTGACATCACCTCACATGAATTACTAAGGTGAAGTATATTGTATTTAGCATGTTAAGGTAAAGATAATGACATTCTAAGGAGATCAAGGCAGGCAGCTCAGGGGTGTTTGACATAAACCTTTTGTCTTCCTGACCATTTGGCAGGACAAGCTCAAGATACAGCAGTGCCTTTGTCTCTATGATAATGTAAAGGTATGGGCGATACTGTCAGACTGAATTAGCACCTATGCATTTGAATGACACAGTTATGCTGATTAGATCATGGCTGGGAAATGTAGGGAATGGGCTGATCCCTCCCCCTTGAATGTATATGAACTACCAAGTACACTGCCTTAGTGAGACTTTGATGACTACAGCCATACACACAGCGCGTTTCTCAATAAAGAGTAACTTCTGCTTAAAAGATATCCCAACGTCTCCTGGTCTCTGCCTCGACAAGGAAAAAAGTTTCCAACAGTTTTGGTGCCGTGACCCGGATAGAGCTTCTCACCTCAATCCAGATTGAAACTTCAAGCACAACAAAGATCTGATCCAAAAGAAAATCCAGGCTGAATTTTCCTGTACACCTAAGGGTTGGTGAGTGATACTCTATCCAAAAGAACCGTTAAGACCAGTACAAAGTTGTTATCCTCTGCGCCGTCAGAGAAGAGTTAACAGACAGCTGTTGGGTTTGGTTAACTAAGTTATCCTCTAAAAATGTTCTTTTAGAGATGAAGTTTATCCTCTGTTTAGGCAGGGAAGTTTAGCATCACATGCTAATAATTGGATATCCTCTGTTCAGGCAGGGAAGAATTAGTGTAAAGTGCTAATAATTTGTGTTGTCCTCTGTTTAATCAGGGAAGGTGCTGTGTTAACAGAATAGCCATCCTCTACTTTGCTAGAGAAGAGAGTTCATCCTCTGTTAATTCAGGGAAGGTTACAACTGTTACAGTGTGCTAGCAAGTTGATTCTACTCTGCTCACCAGAGAAGGTTGAGTACATTATGATGTGTATTAACTAGGTTAACCTCTGCTCTGTCAGGGAAGTGTTGAAGTGTATTGTTGTGCCAGAAAGACATTACAAAATGTTGAGAAAGAATGCTAGACTAATTCCAACAACTGAGAAAGGTGGACTAGTTACTCCTTTATGGACATTTAGTGAGTTCAAATCATTGTTAGGAAAGCACATGGACTCAATAGTGACTGAGTCAATCAGATTGGATTTGACAAAGAAATTTGGGATTCATCCAGAAAAAGTCTGGTCCATTAAAGAATGCAAAAAGGTACTTGGTGCTTGTATCTGGAAGAAAAATATGAAGGGCATTATCTGCTGCCACAGAGAATTTACTCTATCCATTGCACAAGAACAAATCCAACGTATTGCTAAGTTAGAAGAGCAGAACAAACAGTTGCACACTCGAGTGTCTCGTCTCACTCAGAAGTTGGGCCTTAACAAAGCCTCAACCAAAAGTGACTCAAAAGACAAACAGTCAGATGAAAGCTACCCTGACTTACAGTCTTTCTGTAGACTAGAGGGCAATAGCAATACTGGATTGATGGATAAGGAGGATGTAAATGCAGTTGAAGTGTGTGGAGCGAGACAAAAGCCTCAGAGTAGGGTAAAACACAGTTGGCACAGTTCCATCTGTAACCCCCATACTGCGGTTACAAGCAGTCAGTACCGCTCTAGGTCCTGAAGACATAGAAAGAATTGCTGAGAATTTGCCATCAGTGCATAGAAACTTTTCTGAGTTTAGGACAGAGTTGTCCAGAAAAATGAAGCTCTATGATATGTCCCTAACTGAAGTCATCCAGCTAATGTAACAAATCTTGACAGAGTCAGAATTCAGTGATTTTGAAAGTGCTGTAAATAGTTCTGAGTTTCAGCATTCCAGCAAATGTGAATTGAGAGAAGGAGTTCTGAGAGTGTTACAGAAACTTGTTGGACCAAAGGTGGATTGGTCAAAGATCACTAGTTGTGTACAGAAGAAGGGTGAAACTGTAAGGGAGTACACTGAAAGATTTTGTCAGTCAGCTGCAGCATACAGTGGGCTCTCGTCAGAATACAGAAATGCATTGCCTTTCTTAGACCTCACATGGTCCAATGGAACCCTGCGAAACAACATGGATAGGTTAGCTGTTTGGGAAAGATACTCCGATGTCAAGACAAGAGTAAAGATTGCAGCAGCATCCTTTAAGGTCAACACAGAGAATCGACAGAAACGTAAATTTCCTAAGAGAGAGGGCAGTTGTCATTATTGTGGTAAACCTGGACATTGGATGAAAGAGTGTAGGAAAAACAAAAAGACATTAACCCCTTACCAGTCAACCCCACTTTTGGCCAGGTAGTGAAAAATGACATACCCAAAATAAAATGGTTGCTGCTAACAAGTCCTCCGGACTACACACAAAACCAAGGTATCATTTGAAAGCTGACACTTGACAGTTTACTATGAAAGACTTAGAATTACTCTAGCAATTACTAATAGAGAGATAAAAAAGCTCAAACACAATTGATTTTTTTCCCATAATAATTGTTTATGAAAATGAAAAATGCAAAAGGCAGATACATGGGGGCCTGGAAACATAAGCAAACTAAAGCCATATGTCTAATCAACATATGTTTAAAATTTGAAGGTGATACAAGCAAAAATGAATTTTTTACAACCATTTATTTTAGTGCATGTCTAGGCACCTTTCCAAAAAAGGCCACTTGGAGATGCCAAAGGGACACTTGGTAACCACCTTTTACTGTGAAGTATAAGAAGTCTATTTGATCATTTCCATACATTTTATCATTCCAATATGACAAAGCACAATTTATATACTATATCTGGTATATTTTTTTTCCTCTTAAAAGTTTAGAAAAATGCAATTCAAGGATCATTTACATACAGCAATATACAGCCATACCACGCTGTTGTTGCCCTGATGGCACATTTACACAATCGTAAATTTTATATTCAAATTCCAAGGATCATTTACATACAGCAACATATAGCCATACCCACCCTGTTGTTGCCCTGATGGCAGATTTACATCAGTTTACAATTTTTCTATTCAAACGCAAAGGATCATTTACACAAAGCAATTTACCATCATACCCACTCTATTGTTACCCTTATTGAACATTTACACCAGCAGCTAATGACCAAGACTGCAATAAAGACGCTAGATACAGCACTGTCCTCCGAATAATCCACATTTTCTTCATCACTGCTTAGCATAAGTTCTTCCAATGCAGAAACAGGAGAAAACAACTTCTGTGCATGACGCTGATCCATGGCTGGCGAACATATTACATGCGAGATTGTGCTATTTTTCCTGGAAGCAAATTGTTACGCACACTAAAAAACAATGTATTACACGTGAGATTATGCAAATCAACACATTGGCGTAATCGTTATTGCATAGGCTAACGTTACATGACAACACAATAGTTTGCCATTGCTGTCTTTTTACTTTTTTTCCCACTTATGTTTGCCTGTGCGTAATCACACGTCACCGAAAGCGCCTGTCCACTTTTTTTTTATACATGTATATGTGTCCAGTTTTCATCGGACATCTTCTGTGCTGTTCTCATTCGTTTACAGACACTCTACTAAATACAGTGATAAGTTATATTTCATTGAATAAAGCGGTAGATGTGGACAGTTCGTTGAATAAACATGACAGCGCACCCGTGAATAGCGCTTACAGGATGTAAACAATAGAAGTTATATCGATTTTTATACCAGTTTGCATGCTTTTGGACAAATATTTACTATGGAAATAGTGTATTGGACTCTTCCCATGGAAAAAACGTAGATGTCACCATTATACTGCCAAACATTACAGTTCCACGATACAAAAAGTTAAGGACGCCCCCGCTCTTTTGTTGTCTGAGGAAATTGTTCACGGTCATACAGAATAACAAAAAACTACTATAAAGTTATCTTGGTTGTATAATGCTTGTACAGGTTGAATCAGCATTCTTGTATCTTTCAGACAACTTGATAAATTTCACTCAACTTGATCATTTTACTTGATAAAATGTATTGTAAACAAGCGATCAATGTAAACAATGTCACACATGAGGCCGTCGCCGATCCTTGAACATAAAGGGGTTAAAAGAAATGAACAGCTTTACTCAGCTCCTACTCAGTCTACTTGCTACATTGAAACTGCCCCTCCCCTCTTCTCCAAACTCTTGGAGCAACAGCTTGCTGACATGCTAACCATTTGGGCTGTGAGTGCTTAATTTCCCCAGTAATTTACAAGAAAGCTGAAAGACTCATTCTGAACAAAAGAAAAGTTGACTGTCACTTCCACCATTTGGGGAACACTGGTTAAGTACACTCACAGCCTTAAATGTTATGCTACAGCACACACCATTCACTTATCCATCCTCTATGGGTTATGATGTCTGCTATGACTGATGTTTCAATGGAAGATGGAGATGTAGCACAGTAAAGTTTGCAAATTAACTACAGGGAGAGAATAGGACACACCGACCAGTGAGGAGCCCAGCGAAGAACCAAAGTGCAAAAGGCCTCAGCCTAGAAGTTTATGATGATCAGAGTTAAACAGAAAAAACTATACGATCATCAGAGGTCTAACGTACTAAAGTCTATGCATGAATACTGCTGGTCTGCTGTTTCTTTGTTTTCTTGTGTTGCAGGTATGTGTATATCCTATGACGGCTCATAAGCAGCACCTGGTGTAAAGCATCACCTCAGATATCCATGTACAACCTAGTACACCCTAAGTGAACACAGTCAAAACTGTGTCCAAAGTGTCAATATTTTGCATGAGCTCCATTGTTATCTAGCACTGCCTTAATCCTCCTGGGCATGGAACCAGAGCTGCACAGGTTGTTGCTGGGATCTTCTTCCACTTCTCCATAATGACATACCAGGGCTGCTGGACATTAGACACATGGCGCTTCTCCATATTCCGCTTGAGGATGCCCCACAGGTACTCAATAGGGTTCAGGTTTGGAGACATACTTGGCCACTCCATCACCTTCACCTTCAGCTTCCTCAGCAAGGCAGTTGTCATCTTGGCGGGGTGTTTGGGTCATTATCATGCCGTTCAGCCCAGTTTCTGAAGGAAGGGGATCGTGTTCTGCTTCAGAATGTCATAGTACATGTTGGAATCCATGTTTCCCTCAATGAAGCAGAGTTCCCCAGTACCAGCAGCACTCATGCAGCCCCAGACTATGATGCTACCACCACCATGCTTGACTGTAGGCAAGACACAATGTTCTTGGAACTCCTCACCAGGGCGTGGCCACACATGCTGGACACCATCTGAGCCAAACAAGTTTATCTTAGTCTCATCAGACCACAGGACATGGTTCCAGTAATTCATGCTCTTGAACAGGTTGTCTTCAGCAAACTGTTTGCAGGCTTTCTTGTGCATCATCTTTAGAAGAGGCTTCCTTCTGGGATGACAGCCATGCAGACAAATTTGATGCAGTGTGTGGCATATGGTCTGAGCACTGACAAGCTGACCTTCCACTTCTGCAACCTCCAAAGCAATGTTGGCAGCACTCATGCATCTGTTTTTTAATCCAGTTTCTGCACCTGATGCAAAGCACAAGGTCTCAACTTGATTCAACTACTTTGGCCTGTTTCGAATGGAACACGTCTTGGAAAACCTCTCTCTATGACCCTGGCCACTCTGCTGTAACTCAGTTTCATGATGTTACCAAACTTCTTATAGCCTAGGCCATCTTTGTGGAGAGCAACAATTCTAATTCTCAAATCCTCAGAGAGTTCTTTGCCATGAGGTGCCATGTTGAACATCCACTGATCACTTAATCACACAATTATCTTATTAACTTCAAAACTGCTTCAGTGTTATTTTAACACCCTGTAGTGTTGACACATATGTACACTGAGTGGTGTTAATTTAACACTGGGGATTTTGCTGTGTACTTGAAACTGAAAGTGTGAAAGTTTATCCCCGTTCTCCTCTACATCTACGACCACATTAAAAATGTGAGTGTACAGTATATGGTTAATCTTTTATAAATGAAGGTTATTGTTATTGTAAGCAGCTGCACTCACCATTGTTAGATGAATTGCAGATGCAAGTGAAGCTGCTACTACATGGATAATCATGCCATATTCCATATAACATCACAGCACAACTCTCAACTCCGTTATTTGGTTGTGTAGGAGCCCAGTTCAGATAGAGCGCAGGATCACCTGAAGACCACTGCCATTTATCAACACCCGTATTCTGCAGTCCAATCCAGACATAGTGACGACCTGAATCATTCACACTCTTCTTCAGCTCGTTCATGTCGTTCATGTTGTCAACGGTGGCCAGATCTGTGTAATTCTCTCTGCAGTATCTCTGAGCTTCAGTCCAGGTCTTGTTCACGTTTATAAAGTAATACTGACGCTGAACACATTCAGATACGGAGCAGAGAGCTGTGAAAGAGAGGGTTTGATTTAATGTTTTTCATAACAGAGTCAAACCTGATTAAACTATAAACCATAAACAAAACAACAAACACACTCACCAATGAGAAGAAGAATGAAATATAGAGTTTGCTCCATTTCTGAGGAAGAAGTTATAGAGAAAGAGTCACGTTACTTGCCAATCGTTTGTTCATATTTGAAATAACAACATACAACTTTGGAGAAAACATGCTTGAGAAATGTAATCAATCAATTTTACTTTAAAAAAAAAAAAATCTACTAATTTGTATTTGACCAAGAAGACTTTACATGTTTTCAACATGCAGGGTGCAACTTTCCTCATAATCTCAACTCAGATTCTGTAGCAGAAATATAATTCACATGAATACACATTAGTGTAACAGTAAATATATTGTCACAGATTTTCCAATATATGAAAAGTGACAATTATTATTTATATATTTATTTTATTAACACAATATATTATTCTGTATATTTTTTCAATATACAAACAATTTAATATATGCTCTTAGAAAGGGTGTGTTAAAACTATCTCAAAATGTGTAAAATACACATCAGTGTGCGAGTTTAGGGACAACACTTGTTGTGTTAATTCTGACACATTCACTGAGTCAATGCTTTTAGCACAGTGAATGTGTCAGGATGGTTAACCAGAGGTGTAGTTAAGACCAGACCCTCCAAGAAAGAGAGACCAAGACCATGCAAGAGGGAAGTTAATTAGATAATTAAGCCATTAATCAAGCACTAGTGATGAACACCTGTTGTTAACAGGCAGAATCATTTAAGGAAAGAGGAAAACAACAACAAAATAAAACACCTATGCTACTTCTGAACATGAAGATCAAATTTGCAATGGTCACTTTGTCAAGTCCAGTCAAAAAACATCACTTTCCCTTTCAAGGGAACTCCATGCTGCGTCCGATAGGATGGCTTTGGGAATGCTGTCAGCGTGAATGTGTCTGATGCACGTGTGTCAACTAGTCCAATGGCAAGAGTGAACATCACCGGGGGGGGTGACGGCAGGACTAGGAAAGGATAAATACACATCCGGAAAGACCGGCTTCAGCTTTTTTGCCTCAGCAAAGTGCTCTGTGTGTAACTGTCTCTGTCTGTTTATTGTTGTTTTTCCTCAAGTATTATATATTTCTAGACAGGAGTTTATTGGCGAGCAAATAACAACTTGAGTCGTGTGTGCTTCCCTTCCCTCGCTACTATACAAGTGGGGATACACGCGATTCATGTGTTGTTTGTTTGAAAGCAGAGCATGCACATAAGCTCCTGTATTGGGATCTGACAGTGTTCATTCATAAATTTCCCGTTGTGATGCAGTATCAAGACTTTTATCTCTGCTCCTCTTAGCTTTTTCTCAATGGAATAAAGTCTTAAGCAATAGTCAAGTCACCTTTATTTATATAGCGCTTTTTACAATGCAGATTGTGTCAAAGCAGCTTTACATTGAAAACTGGTATATAATTTTGTCTGCACAGCAACTCTTAAAGAAAATGGTGTCAATGCAGGCAGATGAAAAGCACTGTTGAATATCAAATGTCAAGTGTCCCCAACTAAGCAAGCCAAAGGTGACAGCGGCAAGGAACCAAAACTCCAACAGGTGACATCAGGTGGCAAATAGGTGTTAAATTGGAGGAAAAAAAAACTTGGGAGAAACCAGGCTTAGTCGGGGGGGCCAGTTCTCCTCTGGCAAACAGTGCTTTGTTATGATTCAGGCAGCTATCATAAGTCTGTTGGGATCGCAACATTCAAAATATTTATTCCAATAAAGAATCTATGGCTTAGATCTCACATTTGCTGAGGCGACACATTGATTTCGGGTCTGCAAACTTCAATGAAGATTCTAGTGGCTCTAATCTCACGTTTGCCAAGGCAATGCGTAGATGATGGGTCTGCAAACTGCAATAAAGAATCTGGCTCGGATCTCACGTCTGCCGAGGCGATGCGTAGATTTCGAGTCTGCAAACTGCAATAAAGAATCTAGGTTCACTGATGCATTTAATTTGAGGAATTAAATGGGATATTGCCTGGTTTTTAAAAGCTATATGTCTACACTAATAAGTCTTTATTGTCTTTAATTAGCCTATCAGCCAGACCGTTTTTACCTGTCTGGTTGATATGTGGCTGCATTTAATTTTGAGAGATTAAATGAAATTTGATGTGTGTGTATGGCCTATATTATATATATATATATATATATATATATATATATATATATATATCGCAAAATTAAATGCTTTGTTACGATTCACGTAACTATCATGAGTCAGATGGTAAGTCCGATCATAAGTATTAGTTCAGCCTTTCATGTATCATCCTGTATTAGTTCAGCCCATGTATTAGTTCAGCCTTTCATGTTTCATCCTGATGCCAGTCATGTTAGGCTTCTTAGGGCATCCCCCTGCGGGGTGGAGAGGTGTACACCTCAGTATACGGTGCCCGTGCCACTTTGTTGCCCTCAGGGGACCGTTCTGCCAACTCCATCACTGTTAAGTCTCTCGTTAATTAGATGTAGTTTGTCTAGAAATATTATTAGACATAACAAAACAGTGGCATGTGTGTATAATGACAGTAACAGGATGGCAAAAGGAAAAAGGACAGACAAACCAGCAATTTCATTGCAAAGTTTTAGTTTCAGTAAATATAAGTGAAGTAATATAATAATAAAGTAATAAAGTAGATTTACAATATATACAACGTAACAAGAATAAACAAACAGCAAAAGATCTGGGGGAGAGGAAGGAGTGAGAGAGTGGGGCTTAAATCAAAGAACTAAATATAACAAAAAAAACTAACTAAAGTTAAAGAACTAAACTAACTAACAAAAGAAAATGCAGAAAGAAACATCTTCAACGTTCAAGACGCTATAACTAAACCATACTGTCTAACCAAACAAAACATACAAAATAGCACCACTCTTTAAGGCTAGTGTGTCTAATACATATTTTCTTCTGCGTGTGTAAATGTAGGTCGCGACCTGCTTACCTGACTCGCAACCTCTCCAGCCAGGCTACATAGCTTTAAAACAGGATATGAGATGAAGGTTTCACGGGTCAACTTTGAACCGGAACATGAGATGAAGGTTCCACGAGTACAGCAGTCATAAACAATCGGCATCTTAAATCAAGCATGTATCGAACACACGAGCACAAACAAACATAAGCACGCCCAACACAAGAGAAACTGACCCAACTGCAAGATAATAACAGCAGTAAAGTCCCAAACACTGATCAGTCTCTCAGACTGGTCTCTCGAACGAGGAAAACCATCCTCACAGAGCGTGTCCTATCTCCCCAGCCCAGAGTCTGTTTTCGAGCTGCCGCCATTGAAGTTTTAAGCTGCTCACAAGCCGCTCCATAACCAGCGATTGGTAGCGCGATCCCTGACGTTAGCCCCTTACGCCAGCAGATTGACGGACGGATCGTCCAATCAGAAGTCACACCTGAAATGGAGTACAGGCATGCACACATATGCAGCGACATGAAAAAAAACAATTACATAGCGCAGCGTACGTAACACTCTCCCCCTTAAAACTTAACATAAAGCAGCTTCATACTCTAGATAAAGTATCAGCAATGATATTTTCTGAACCCTTTTTATGCTTTATGATCAAGTTATAATTCTGCACAATCAATGACCAACGCATAAGACGTTGATTGTGATTGTACATTCTAAACAAGAACACCAAGGGATTGTGATCCGTGTACACAGTAACAGGCAGAACAGATGAACCAACATAAACCTCAAAAAACTGCAAGGCCAGAATCAAACCTAAAGCTTCCTTCTCAATGGTAGAATAATTTCGCTGATGTCGGTTGAATTTTCGAGAGAAGTAACAATTTGGATGCTCAAAACCAACGTCATCTTCCTGGAGAAGAACAGCTCCCATGCCTACAGCACTAGCATCCACTTCCAATTTAAAAGCACGTGTAAAATCTGGGGCAGCGAGAACAGGTGCACTAGTCAGCAACAACTTTGCACTGTCAAAAGCATGCTGACACGCATCACTCCAAATAAAAGCATTTGATGGGCTTAACAAACTGGTCAAAGGATGTACTACAGTTGAGAAATTTCGGCAGAAACTTCTGTAGTAACCAGCCATTCCTAAAAACCGACGTAATTCTCGTCTTGTCGTTGGAACTGGAAAGTCAGCAATAGCAGATACTTTGGCACTAACAGGACGGACTTGACCTTGACCTACTTCTTTGCCCAAGTAAGTAATCGTTGCTTTACCAAATTCACACTTGGCTAAATTAATTGTCAAGGAAGCGTCAGCTAACCTTTTAAAAACTGTCCGAAGAGCAGTCAAATGCGCAGACCAATCAGATGAATAGATGACTAAATCATCTAAGTATGCATTACAGTTTTGAATTCCTGACAGTACAATGTTTACGAGGCGCTGAAATATGGCGGGAGCATTTCGCAGCCCGAACGCCATAACCCGGTACTGTAAGAAGTTATCCAGAGTAACGAAAGCTGAAATTTCCGCAGCTCGAGCAGTCAATGGCACTTGCCAATACCCTTTCAGCAAATCTAGTTTCGTCACGAACTTAGCAGAACCCAAGTTATCTATACAGTCTTCCATTCTAGGAAGAGGATAGCTATCTGGTACAGTCACAGAATTTACTTTTCGATAATCTGTGCAAAACCGAAATGTGCCATCAGATTTCGGTACAAAAAGACAAGGTGAACTCCACGGACTGTAGCTAGGTTCAGCCAAGTTGTTTTTTAACAAGTAATCCACCTCAGACTTCATCACAGAACGCTTGATATTGTTCACTCTATAAGCATGTTGTTTAATAGAAGAACTGCACGTCACTTGGATATCATGCTGTAACACATTAGTTCGAGTCGGCACATCACCAAACAACATAGGAAAATCTCGAATTAGTTTCATAATATCCTGTTTCTGTGACCCAAGCAAATTATCAAGGTTTTCTGGCAAGCTTTTTAAAACTTCAGAATTTGAAAGTCTACCACACGTTGACAAATCATTACGAAGTGTAACACCATCATCAGTATAACACTCACCAGGAGATGGCAGCAGACCTCATCATTCACTGCAGTGGAGTCAGCACAGCAATAGCAGCAACGGCTAAAACCTCAGTAGGAACAGCGACTGGCTTTTCTTGTCCTCCAAAAATTTCTCAGGTACCTTTCGAGAACAATATGATTTCAACATGTTAATATGGCATGTTCGAAACTTTCGTTTGCGATCAGGCGTGTGTATCACAAAATCAGTCTCGCTCAATCTCTTAGATACCCTGTACGGACCAGAAAAACGGGCGGTCAAAACTGAACCAGGTACTGGTAACAGTACTAAAACTTCGTCACCGGGTTGAATCTCACGCACAACAGCTTTCTTATCGTACCGTTTTTCATGCCCTCCTGAGCAATTGACAACGATTTTTGTGCAAATGAACACGCATTATGCAATCGTTCCCGGAATCGGCTGACATAATCCAGCACATTTTGTTCGGTTGGCTTTTGTCATTTAACATCCCGTCCTTCACGACTTTTAGCGGACCTCGAACTGTGTGACCAAAATCTAAGTCTGCAGGACTAAATCCCAGAGATTCTTGAGTTGCTTCACGAACTGCAAATAGTACAAGTGGTACTCCCTCGTCCCATTCTTTCCCAGAGCTTAGACAATACTTTCTCAACATCGACTTTAACGTCTGATGGAAACGTTCGATCGCACCCTGACTTTCAGGATGGTAGGCGCTCGAAATTCGATGTGTGATGCCCAAGGTTTTCAACACTTGTCTAAAAACATTAGAAAGAAAATTCGTCCCCTGATCTGTCTGCACGATTTTGGGCAACCCGAATGTGGAGAAGAATTTGAGCAAAGCTTTAATAACAACAGGTGCAGTTATTTTTCTCAATGGAACAGCTTCTGGAAAACGTGTCGCAGAACACATAATGGTTAACAAAAATTGATTTCCTGCCTTGGATTTCGGCAACGGACCAACACAATCCAAAATTATGTGTTCGAACGGTTCGCAAATGACAGGAATCGGAACTAACGGAGCTGGTGGAATCTTTTGATTCGGCTTACCCATCACCTGACATTCATGACAAGTACGGCAATGCTGAGATACATCTCTCTTCAAGCCAGGCCAAAAGAAATGTTGGAGAATGCGGTTATAGGTTTTTGTCACGCCTAAATGACCTGCTAACTCATGATCATGTGCCAAACTCAACACTTGTTTGCGGTAGGCAGTAGGCAAAACGATCTGGCACACAACCTCCCACTCATTCTCCACATCTGAATTAGGACGCCATTTCCTTAACAGTAGCCCATTTTCAATCACGTATTTTACAAAACTGGTTTTATCAGAGTCTGTACTTTCAGCAGCAGAAAAACATTTAGTCAGTGACACGTCTTCTCGTTGTGCGATCTTAATCCGTTCATGAGAAAACGGTTCAGCTAACAATTCAGACTCAGCGGAATATTTATCATGCTGAACATCATCCACGCCCTTCTGATCTGACCCTGAACTTTCTTCAGTGAACACGGGTGACATAAACGTGTCAGACAGAACAATGTCATCTCCAATTCTGCGTTTCTGCGCACGAGTAACTACGCTAGCAGCAAATACGTCTGGAAAATGATCAGAGATGTTATCCGCATGGATAAAACAGTCAGGTTTATCAACAACTTCTGGCACAGGTGACACTTTACCTCCTGCCAAATCATTTCCAAGAATGAATGCAACACCTTTGACAGGAAAGGAAGAACGTATACCCACTAGGGGTGTGACGAGACAGGTATCTCACGAGACGAGACGAGACTCGAGACTGAGTTCACGAGACGAGACGAGACAAGATTTTTACACACTATTTTTAAGAAATCCTCAGTGGTGAAATCATGACTAGAAAAAATATTCTGCAGGTGTATTTGAAATGTTTTAACTAATCATCTTGTAATGAATGTCATTCAGTTCTACTTTCTGAGTATGAATTATCATATGCAGTAAAAGACAACAATACTCAAGTACTGTAAAAGGTTTTGCTACTAACTCAACTGACTTCTCTTCTGTATGATTTCAGTCTCTTCAGACCTTACTGTACATGATTTATGAGCTTCTACAACTTTAGACCTCCTAACTGAACTCCTTTCCACAGACTGATCATAGAAATAAAAACAGTATAAATAAAAATGTTAACACTTTACAATAAGGTCTCATTTATTAACATTAATGTATTAACCAACATCAACTAACAATGAGCAATATATTTGCTACAGTATTTATTCATCTTTGTTTATGTTAGTTAATAAAAATAGTCATTCATTGTTAGTTCATAGTTTACAGTTACTAATACAGTACTAATGTTAACAAATGAAACCTTATTGTTTGTGCTTAATAAGATTAAGAGAAAACTGTTATTCGTTTTCATGGTAACACTTTACAATAAGTGCAACCATAATCACAACCTCTCAATATTCAAAGTGCAAATAAGACCACATTTTTCGTTGATACAGAGCTGAGAGATGGTTACAACTACACTGTCCAGCCTAAAATAGCTTTCATATTGAGAGATACCTGTATTCATCAGGGAGCCGCTTTCAAAATGCGGGGTATTGACATCGCGTTTGAATGCGCGCTCCTGTTTACTTTCACTTTCAGCGATCGCGCGTAACTCTGTAAATATGGAGCGGCGGCGTCCGTTATCCAACTGAATTAAATGTTTTTTATTTAAATACAAAGCAAAACGACAGTGGAGGCGTAATGTAAACGTAGCGGTGGCATATTCTTTCCTAATCATCCTAACACTCTGTCATGGCAACATCACGAGACTACTTTTCGCCTCGACGAGAAATCTCGTCACAGTTTAGTCTCGCGAGATCTCGTGACACGAGATCTCGTCACACCCCTAATACCCACCCTAACAAAACCTGAAACCAAGTCACTCTGTAAGTGTATCTGATGCAATGGTACCTTAATTACACCCATTTCAATCCCTTGCACTAGTACACTTGACCCACAAGATGTCTGTTCCGACAACGGAAGTACATCAGATATTACAAATGATTGAATTGCTCCCGTATCCCTCAAGATCTGTACCTCTTTCCGCTCCTCAGGTTTACCATTTACGGAGATTAACCCCTTCATCAAGAATGGCTTAAACCCTGCATCAATTTCATCCTTCTCTAGAACAGTTTCAGACCCAGCCTTCACAAAATTAACAGGTTTTACCTGTCCTTGCTGATTCTTACGTTTAAGCATCAAGCAATCAGAAATAACATGCCCTACCTTGTGACAATAGAAGCATTCTCGTGTTTCTTTATTCTGCGGGGAACTACTCTTAGTACGGGTATTCGAATTTTGAGTTGAAGCCGAATTCAGTGCTTTCTCTGGCCGACCTGAAACAAACACACTCTTATGCATTAACACGTACTCATCCGCAAGAATCGCGGCTTGTGACAATGATGTAACTTTTTGTTCATTCAGGTATGTGACTACTCATTCCGACAAACAGTTCTTAAAATCTTCTAAAAGCATTAGCTCTCTCAACGAACTTAAATCTTGCACATTGTTAGTAGACAACCATTTATCAAAAAGAACTCCCTTCTCCCGGGCGAATTCCACAAATGTTTGCTGAGCTACCTTCTTATGGTTCCTAAAGCGTTGCCGATACGCTTCAGGTACCAACTCATATGCGCGAAGTACAGCATTCTTTACGACATCATATTGCAAGCTTTCCTCTAAAGATAGCGCAGAGCAAACCTCCTGTGCTTTTCAAACGAGTCGACACTGTAGTAAAAGACACCAAACCTCTTTTGGCCAATGAAGTGCAGCAGCTACTCGCTCGAAAGCAGCAAAGTACGTGTCCACTTCGGATTCTCTAAAGTGAGGCACCAAAGCGATTTGCTTACTAATATCGAATGTAGTGGTCGAATCACTCACAGAATTTGCCGAATTTACTGAAGCAACAACAGGGCTAACAGGATTAAGCTGCACAGTTCGGTCAGAGACAGCCTTCGCTGACTCTAACTCGAGCTGTCGCAATTTTACCTGCGTCTCTGCCTCAATTTCCAATTTACGGATCTCTAAGCGTAACTTCATTTCAGCTTGGCGCGTCTCAGCTCGCTCCTGCACTTCCATCTGGAGTCGGGCGATGCGAACCTTAAGTCGCGCGTCACCCCCAGACTCTACGGAAGACGGAGACAGTGGGTAGAAGGGCGGTAAGACAGCCTTGGGCTCGGCCTCCGCCTCCACCTCAGCATTCTCACCTGTTGCCTCCTCCAAATTCCCCACGCTAGGCGTACGCTTTTCCACAGCCGAAGTGTCAGCTCGCTCACTTTCCGCATCTGGAAATAGAAACACTTTTAATTCGACCAAACGTTTCAAAATCTCATTCTTAATAATACGCTTTAGAGACTGCCTCACCACAGGAATGCGATAGTGGTCAGCTATCTGCAGCAACTCGTCTTTTCTACATTGCTCAAACGCTTGCAAAGTTGGATTAGCAACAAATGATTGCAAGTCAAAAGTACTCATTGTGTCCAATTATCACTATACACTTCACAATGCACCAAACAATACCCTTTTCATTGCCCTTTCCTGCACCATACAAAAACACACACAACTATCCTCCGAGATATTGGAAACAATATAAAAACTTGAGATCCCTTCCCCAAAAAGAGAGAGGGATCTCGGACGAGCCCCCAAATATGTTACGTCTCTCGTTAATTAGATGTAGTTTGTCTAGAAATATTATTAGACATAACAAAACAGTGGCATGTGTGTATAATGACAGTAACAGGATGGCAAAAGGAAAAAGGACAGACAAACCAGCAATTTCGTTGCAAAGTTTTAATTTCAGTAAATATAAGTGAAGTAATATAATAATAAAGTAATAAAGTAGATATTTACAATATATACAACGTAACAAGAATAAACAAACAGCAAAAGATCTGGGGGAGAGGAAGGAGTGAGAGAGTGGGGCTTAAATCAAAGAACTAAATATAACAAAAAAAACTAACTAAAGTTAAAGAACTAAACTAACTAACAAAAGAAAATGCAGAAAGAAACATCTTCAACGTTCAAGACGCTATAACTAAACCACACTGTCTAACCAAACAAAACATACAAAAATAGCACCACTCTTTAAGGCTAGTGTGTCTAATACATATTTTCTTCTGCGTGTGTAAATGTAGGTCGCGACCTGCTTACCTGACTCGCAACCTCTCCAGCCAGGCTACATAGCTTTAAAACAGGATATGAGATGAAGGTTTCACGGGTCAACTTTGAACCGGAACATGAGATGAAGGTTCCACGAGTACAGCAGTCATAAACAATCGGCATCTTAAATCAAGCATGTATCGAACACACGAGCACAAACAAACATAAGCACACCCAACACAAGAGAAACTGACCCAACTGCAAGATAATAACAGCAGTAAAGTCCCGAACACTGATCAGTCTCTCAGACTGGTCTCTCGAACGAGAAAACCATCCTCACAGAGCGTGTCCTATCTCCCCAGCCCAGAGTCTGTTTTAGAGCTGCCGCCATTGAAGTTTTAAGCTGCTCACAAGCCGCTCCATAACCAGCGATTGGTAGCGCGATCCCTGACGTCAGCCCCTTACGCCAGCAGATTGACGGACGGATCGTCCAATCAGAAGTCACACCTGAAATGGAGTACAGGCATGCACACATATGCAGCGACATGAAAAAAAAACAATTACATAGCGCAGCGTACGTAACAATCACTCTCTGTGCTTTGGGGCGCAGCGGTTTCCAGCAAGCTTTTGATTCAGCGCTCACACGACGTTGCGTCAGGCTCGCACCCTCTGAATGAAATCTAAGGGCAGCCCCACACAGGATAGAGCGGTGTACACCTCAGTATATGGTGCCTGCCCCACTTCATTGTCCTTAGGGGGCCGTTTTTCCAACCTTGGCACCCTTGGTGCTTCAGGGCGCAGTGGTTTTCAGCAAAGCTATGACTCAGCATTCACACAACGCTGCATCAGGTTTGCACCCTCTAAGGAGGGTCAAAAATCAGTCAAATGGGTTGTTTCCTGCCAGTATGTTTCAGGTCACCAAAGTGGCTGCTCTAAGTATACCAGAGACCAGCCTTGAGAGGCTGGTTCCCTTTTGTGGATTTTCTGGCAGAGATGAGGCTTCTGCCAAATTTATCTCAATGGGCAGGCTCTGGTAATGGAACAGGAAGTAAACTCTTTTGCGAAAGAAGCTATAAAACGGGTTCCTCCTCCCAGCAGAGAGTTAGGGTTTTATGGCCACTACTATGTTGTTCCAAAGAAGGATGGATGGTTACATCTTAATCAATAATCTTAATGGAGGGTTAGATCTTAATCAATTGAATCATTCAGTCAGGAGACTTAAGTTCAAAATGTTGAAGCTAAACCAGATCCGAGGACTGGTTTATCATGATAGTTCTAAAGGAGCTATCTAATGTCGTTCTTGCTCATATAAAGAATTAGGGTTGTGGCTGAACGCCAAGGGCCATTCTGTTCCCTACTCGTATTGCTGCAATCTTTTCAGTCACACAGGAGATATAACTAGGCCAGTCACTCACTGTAAAACAGTTTTCTAAAACTGTTGGGTCTGATGGCAGCTGCGCCCAACGGTGATACCTTTTGGCCTGCTGTACATGAGACCCTTACAGTGGTGGCTCAGGACCAAGGGTTTTCCCTTAGGGTGAACCCACTTCGTATGATCAAGATAATGTGGCGGTGTCTCCGTGCCTTGGTTATATGGAAGAAAATTTTGTTCCTGCCCCACAGCCCTGTGTTAGGAGCTTAATATCATTGAGTCACTCTCATGATAGATGTTTCTCTCACAGGCTGGGGATTGGTAATGGAAGGCAGCTCAGCTCAAAGGCTGTGGAGGAGTCATCCTGCTGTCTGGATCAATGGTCTCTTATAAAATCAACAGGGGGGTCTGCGTTCACGCCCACTATGTGAACTTGTGCACCTGATCCTCCTGTGGTCCCTGGGGAAGATGCTTTCCTCGAGAACAGTCTTATTCCAGAGACCAAGAATATAGGAGCAGACATCCTGTCGAGACAGGGGCTGAGGCCAGGGGAATGGAGACTTCACACCAAAGTGGTGAAGCTCATATGGAAGATTTATGGAAACGTAGAAGTGGATCTTTCACGTCTCAGGATACGACGCACTGTGGTTATCCCTCATGCATCCAGCTCCTCTTGGACTGGATGCCATGGTACAGACATGGCCGAGGCTATGTCTGTACATTTTTTCCCCAATTGTTCTGCTCCCAGGAGTTCTGGACAAAATTCGCCGGGAAGGGATAAGTCTACTGCTAGTAACGCCTTACTGGCCAAGTTGGATATGGTTCTTGGACCTTGTGTCTCTCCTCAACAGATCTCAGGAGAGACCTTCTATCTCAGGCAACGGGCTTGATTTTTCACCCTGCCCAGAAGTATTGAACCTGTGGGTTTGGCCCCTGAGGGGGCCCAACTCATAGTTTCTGGTCTCTCAACCGAGGTTATGGAGACCATACTTTACTTCGAAACTCGAGCCACAAGGAAACTATAGGCCCTTAAATGATTACTTCTCACTTCTTGATGTGATGTGCAACAGCTAGATCCAGTTAACTGCCCAATTGGTACAGTACTGGAGTTCTTGCAAAATCGTTTTCATCAGGACTATCCTTGTATTTCTGCATACAAGACACCTAATATCCACAGAACTGCCCTGTGGAGGACTTCAGATCAACTGTTTGTTTGTTTGTTTGTTTGTTTGTTTGTTTGTTTGTTTGTTTGTTTGTTTTGGACCACGCAATTAGGGGTCTCCCTGCGTCCATACAAATGGTTAGCAAGTGGATAGTTGAGACTATATCACTTGCTTATGAGGTCTCTGGTCAGCAGTATCCACTGTCTGTCAGAGCTCACTCTACTAGGAATATGGCAGCCTCCAAGGCCTTGTTGTTGGGGGTTTCCTCAAGGTTCCTCTAATTTTGACATGTTCACTGTGTCAAACACAAACATTAAGAATGTTTTAAAAAGCATTTGTTAAAAACGACTCAAATTGGCTAAATTCTTATACATTAGTGTGTGCATTCAGGGACAACACTTGTGTTAATTTTGACACATTCATTGTGTTTTGATTTGGGGCCTTGAGAAGTTTTGACATGCCCTGACATTTGTGGGGTTTTTTTCAGTTGTTCATAATCATATTAATGGAAAAGGTGTCATTACACTGTATTCAGCACAAAATAGGCTTCCATAGTATGTGAGCAACATGTATGTACATGTTTGTATTTTTCAGAGTTGATCTGTTTATCAGAATAAGTTACTTGTCACCATTGCTGAGATTCATACACTGATTCTTGATGTCTGTGTATGCCTAAAACAAAGGTTTTTTTTTTTTTTTTTTTTTGTGAGATATAGCTTGACCTGGATGCAGCTCAGGCTCATCAGTGCTCTCGTCTTAGTGTGCCACAGTTTCACACGGACAGGCATTTTGGAATTATGGTGTTTTGGTATATCGTTCCCAGAGCGATCCTATTCAGACGATTCTATTTAATCCTTTGGATTATATTGAAAAAGCTGGATCTTCCACTGTAGAATCACAGTGATGCTGTAATCAATAATGTAAATAATGTTATGTAAATACTGTTTGGTAATTCAGGTCAAATAATGATTATGTGAAAAACATAACCCGCACCACCTGATCATTTTTTCTCTTTGTTTGTCTGGCTGTTCCAACCAAACAAAATCTAATATCTAATATTAGAGGTCTTCAACCCTGCTCCTGTGGACCCACTATCCTGGAGAGTTTAGCTCCAACTCCAATCAAACACACCTGACGCAGCTAACCAAGCTCTTCAGGATGGCTTAAAACTACACATGCAGGTGTGCTGGAGCAGGTTGAAAATAAACTTTCCAGGACAGTGGGTCCCCAGGAGCAGGGTTGAAGACCTCTGGAAAAAGTAAAGGTTCAAGAGTCCATCTAAAGCAAACCCTGATCACCATGATGGTGACTCAAATTTGTGATTTTTAACAGCAGGTGTTTGTCACTAATGTTCAGTAGTCACACGATTAATTATCTTGATTAAATGGTCTTGTTTTGGTCTTGGAAGGTTTGGTCTCGACCACACCTCTGGTCTTGAATGGTCTTGGTTTTGGAGGTTTAGGTCTTCACCTCTAAAATTAACACAAAGATGTGTAAATGTGTAATATTAACACATTACAGGTGTTCTTGGCTACACAGATTGTGTTGGATGCTGTGAACAAATACACAGGTTGTGTTCACTTTAAAACTACACATAATATGTGTAAAACAATTGAATTCTTCTAACACATTTTTATGAAATATTGACACAAAATGTTTAAACTAGAGTGTTACACATAATATGTGTCATTTTTCTACACATCTCTTCTTAGAGTGTATGGAAATATATATTCTATACAAAGAATCAGGTGTAGTGCAATTTCATGAATTGCAATCAGTTTAAATATGTCATTTTCCAGTGTATAATATGTGCAAAGAAATGAAAAGACAACAGTAACAACACATTCAACTCTTTAATCATGGAGGCAGAGAGAATGTGAATATTTTACTATGTACACAACATTATTCACACTGTAAAATGTAATTTGTTACTTACTTTAAAAAGCATGCAAACCGATTACCTTAAAAAAAGAATAGTATGTTAAATAGCAATAGTATGTTGTACAGACAAATGCTTAGTTCACTTACACTTACAACTATACAAGTTCTAGTGATTAAAAAGAACTGAGAGTACTTGATAATTTACTTTTAACTAAAATGTAATTGTTACCACTGTTGTGGTTTGCATGCTGAATATTGAAGTTTGTGTGTGATTCATGCATGGTCAAATACAAAATATTGTCACAAATGAAACAACATTTTGAAAAATTATTTTTGACATTGAATATGTCATGTATCTCATATTCAAACTGTACTCATGTATCATATAAATTATACATGAGATATATATATATATATTTTTTTTTTTTTTCTGACTACCAGAAAAAAAAGTTTTGTGAATTTAGTATTTTTTTTACATTGTTTAGAGCATAACGTTTTTTTTTTTTTTTTAAAGAAGATAAGATAAGAACCTTATTCCTTGTCTGGGATCGTTTAAAGTCCTTTGAAGCTGCACTGAAACTGTAATTTTGACCTTCAACCGTTTGGAGGCCATTGAAGTCCACTATAAGGAGAATAATCCTGGAATATTTTTCATCAAAAACCTTAAATTCTTTTCGACTGATGAAAGAAAGACATGGACATCTTGGAAAATTATCAGGAAAACTTTATTGGAAAGTGGACTAATCCTTTATCTGACATAATTAAGATGATTTTTTTTCTGACACAGTTTAACTCTGAGATCTTTTCATATTTTATTACCATTTTTTTTTTTTTTTTTTACTATAATGAATAAGTATAAATGAATGAAATGTTCAAGAGAAAATGTGGTTAAGACAATAATGTTGATAAAGTTGTTTCAATGAAATGGTTTCCATCACTTTAATGCACATTTTAACTAAAACAAAACTAAAGATAACCTCCATCTAGCACATTAAATTTCTATGTTAATTTTGAGTTTATTCGCATATCAACCATTTCAGCATCTTTTATGCACATTTTCAAAATGTGAGTTAAAATAGTTGGAAGGGATCCCGACTGAGATTAGAAAAATGACAGAATATTTTGCTCACCTTTAATAGTTTCTTTGCTTGAAGAAGTTCTGACACTGATATTCATGATATTTTACAGTGAAACACTCATGTAGCTTATATATCCTTCTGGCATTGGGGGAAGTCACAGGTACATGAAAGATTGGTAAAAGACTGTATAAGATTAGATTACAGTGTTATGTTTCACTTCCCCATCTGTCTTTTGGAATGAAAGCATACTTGTGAAACCAGCTTGACAATGACAGATGTCCTCAGGCAGGTAATTATGGCGAGCACAAATAATAAATTCTTCCTTAACTCAACAAATGTACATATATTTACAAGTTCATAAAAAGTGATCTTTTTTTCTCCGTCAAACCCACAACAGATCTTTGAACAGGGTAAGTTCATACTTGTAGTTTGGTTATCTTGGTTCTTTTGGTCCAGACCTAAAAATTCAATGATTAATTTAGTCCTGGTTTGCTTGGTGTTCACTTTGTCTTCACTGAACACAAAGGTACAAAAAAAAAATAATAATAAATGCTTTTATGATGTATATTTTGCAAAGGAACTTACAGAACATCCAAAAATATGCTGTGTGCTATGCTAAATGCCCTTGTTGTACATTCATACATACAATGGTATTTTTAACAAGAACTTATAGAAGAATTTATAAAATGTGTAAAGGTGCCAAAACCAGGAATTCTTTTATAACACAAACAAACGAAGATCTGCTGCAAGACGACGGCTCCGACACCTGTACAGAATTGTAATGGTTAATGTAGCTCCTATGATGAAAAACAAGGCATGTTTGAACATTCTGTCTATTTTAGAATCACATCTCATGAAATAATGTCCTGTTTTGGGTCCATTTAGATGCATTTGTTATGTGTTGCATTCATATATGTATATATATTGTCACAGTTATGTTCAGTTTGGACTTGTTTGCAGGAAATTAATGAGGTGCTATTGAGTAAGGCACCAAACCCCAATATCTCCCTGGGCGCCACTGAAAAAAAATGGCTGCCCACTGCTCCAGGTGTGTGTGTCCATGGTTTGTAGTGTGTCTGTATTCATTACTCATGATTATTAATGTGTGTGCATGAGCTGGATGGGTTAAATGCAGAGGACAGGTTCTGAGTAAGGCTTACCATACTTGGCCATCACATGTCACTTCACTTTACTTTATACAACACAAGCTGTGACAAAACACCAGACCATGTAAAAAGATAAGTGGCAAAGATTTCTTCTTTATGTGTAATTTTGGACTTTATTTTTTCACCATGGACCCTCCCTGCTGTTCGCCTCCTGTGCCTTGAGCAGGGAGAACGCTTCCTTGAGGAACACTTGTCGAGTTTCTCGACCTGGTCCATTAGACAACCTTCCTGGACAACACCGCCACGAGCACAGGTGTTCGGGGAGGGTCCTCAAAGTAGCTTTGTCGCATATGTGGAGTGGGTGCTAAGATCCTGTGGATCAGCGTTCACCATCGGCTCAGAAGATGACAATCCCAGCCCCACTCCCAACCCCGTCGCAGAGTACAAGGGAATGGAAACCCTCATGCTCCATGGAAGGTAATAGCGTGTAAGGCATGTAATACTAGCTTGTGACGCAAGACCTTTTGCAGAGCTCGCTCTTCTCCCTTTTCACATCACGTATCACATCAGAAAGGCATTTATTTTCAATAAAAATGAAGAAAATGTTCTAAAAGTGGAAGTAAAGTGCCTAACGAGTGTTTAATAATAATACAAGTATTTAGAATTTTAATTAATCATTTACACTGTTATTATTGCTTCCTGTTAATGTACAACAATACTGAGGTGCAAATAGTATATAGGTGCCAGTATAAAGTATAAATAGCATATAATTACTATTTACATTTATTCCAAACAACTACTACTACAAAGAGCTACTTTTATAGTAAATAGAATATATCCCTATTTTCACTAACTGTAAATAGCATCTACAGCTATTTGCACTTGACGTTACTGTAAATAGCATCTATCACTAAGAAAGTATGCCATTTAGTTTAGTTTATTGATTTATAAAGCACATTTCAAAACAACAGAGGTTGCAACCAAACAGTGTTAATTTCGTTGACAAATAATTTTCATCATAATTTTCGTCAACATTTTTTCACGGACGAAAACGAGACGACTAAATAAAAATGCATTTTGAATGACTAAAACTATGACTAAAATCTACTCTAATTTTCGTTAACAAATAAAAACGGGATGAAAATGACAATTTGGGAAGATATCCAGACTGCTGTCCTGTGTGGAAGATGCGCACATTTGAAGTGTAATGTGCTGATCTAAAAAAAAAAAAAAAAAACGCGGAAACACAGCACTGTTGATCGCTATTAATGAATAGCGCACATTTATGCCAAGTGACTGCTTATAAGCTAATGTTGATGAATTATGACAATGTTTACCACACAATGTTTATATGGTAGTTTGTTGTAGACATGTTACAACAGAGACGGCACGGAGGCAGATGTAAAAGCAAACACTGGTAATTTATTAATATCAGCAGAGATGCAGGTGAGTTTAAAGCAATGATGATAGCAGAGTGAATAACTGAGAGATAATACAGTCCTTTCGTTGATTGTAAAATGGAGAATAATGAAGACGCTGGAGACTGGAGACTGGAGACTGGGAACACTCACACACAGATGGGGAAGCACACGAGGAAGACTGAAGACGTTGGAGTCAGGTAAGTATCAAGCTGGAGTCCTTAAGGTAAGCATTCAAGTGACTGAAGTGCAAACGAGACCGGACAGTGAGTGTGTGTGAGTGTGAGTCTCTTGTAGTGCGGGTGATTGCAGTGCTGGTGACGTGCAGGTGGCGTTGATTAGTACTCTGGGGATTGAGTGCGCTGGTATTGGTGGACTGTGGAACCTGACGTGTCTGTGACAAGACAGTTGTAAGAATGCATATTTTATCACCCTCATCTGAATTTAAATGAGCAGCCTGCAACAGTGTTGACTACAGACATTTGAGAGCAAGAGTCACGGTGTATTTCGGGATGGTTTATAATTATTATTTTTTCTTCGTCATTATTGTTATTTTGTTTACACAAAAAAACTATTTAATTTAATTTAATTTCTATTTAATTCATAGTGAACTACTGTATCTTCTGTCACAGGAAGGAAAAACTAAGGACATTATTTGACACATTATTCTATATATTTTACATGCATAAGGGTTATTATAGTTAACTAAACCTAAAACCATAAAAAAATCTTCATTACTTGAAATAAACATTAACTGAAATAAAATATATAATATATTTATATATAATATATAAACAATGTAAACTTATTTTATTTCATCTAGTTTCCAACTTTAGCTTAACCTGATGTAATAACTAAAACAGAAATAAAAAACTATATAGACTTTTAAAAGCAGAAACTAAAAGACACAAACACACAAAAAAACTAAAACTTTTAACTAAATTTACAATGAAAGCAGAAAAACTGAAAATCAAATCTAATCAAAATTTTAAACAAAAACTATAATAGTACCTCAATGATAAGTTTGTCAATCTCTGACATGTACTGAATTGAGCTCTCTTTTGTGTGTTTTTGCACTTGAACGGTCAAAAACCATCAGATTTGGTGAGTAAAGTACAGTTGGTTGTCTTAAGTGAACATAAACAGTTTAGAGAGAATATCAGATGTATATCAGTGTATTGGATCTGTGTATTGTTAGAGAAATGTTTAATGCATTACAATTTAACTAAATTCTACTATTGTAAATTTAGTCGACTAAAATAAACTAAAACTAAAACATGACTAAACCGATGCCTAAAATATGACTAAAACTAAAGGGCATTTTAGTCAAAAAACTATGACTAAAACTAAATAAAATTTTGCTGTCAAAATTAACACTGCAACCAAAGTGCTGTACAGGAAAACTAAAACAGAATCAACACATTGATCAAAACCTTGAGAACAAACAAAAAATTCACACCCTCAATTAAAACCAAGTTTTAATATACAAATAAGTTTTTAAAGATGATTAAACGTAGAAACTGAAGGGGAAGGTCTAATATTGAAAGGGAGACTGTTCCAGAGTCGAGGAGCAGCCACAGAGAAAGCCCGGTCACCTTTAGTTATACAACGTGAGTGAGGAACAGAAAGAAGAAATTGATTGGATGAACATATGGATCTTGAGTCATTTTATGGGACAAGAAGATCACAGATATACAAAGCAGTAAGTCCATGCAAAGCTTTAAAAACAAAGAGCAAAATCTTAAAATCAAGGCGGGACTTAACCGGTAGCCAGTGGAGAGAGGCAAGCACAGAAGTAACGTGTTGATGCTTTTTAGTGCCAGTCAGTAGCCTGGCTGCCGTGTTTTGAACCATTTACAGTCGATTGAGAGTTGAATTAGGCAAACCCAGGTATAGAGAATTATAGTAGTCCAACTTTGAAATAATAAAAGCATGAATAACAGCTTCAAGAACTTTCTTAGAGAGCATCGTCTTAATTTTAGCAATAGATCTTAGCTGAAAGTTATACTTTTTATAACTTTTTCAAAACTCAAATTGGAATAAAAAATGACACCAAGATTTTTGACACAGTCATGTCTGATGGGGCAAAGATAATAATTTTAGTTTTATCATTGTTTAGCTGTAAGAAGTTAATTTTACGTCACACAGCCAGTCAAACTACACAGAACAGTTATTGTTTTTGATAGGAAGATAGAGCTGAGTATCATAGGCATAGAAGTGGTATGATAAATTGTGTCTCTGAATAATATGACCAAGCGGAAGCATACATAATGCAAATAGAAGAGGACCCAAAATGGAACCCTGGGGTACACCATAAGGGATTGGAGCATGAGGTGAAATACAATTCCCAGTTTTGACAGAAAACATTCTCCCTTTGATGTAAGAGGCAAACCACTCCAACACAGGCCCCTGAAGCTCAACTACATGTTCAAGTCTGTGTAAAAGAATATTGTGATCAACAGTGTCAAACGATGCACTTAAATTAAGCAAGACTAAAATACAGTCAGAACCTGCATCCAGAGTGAGTAAGAAAAATGCACTTAAATTATTATATTATTTAGTTTTTTGTATTGTCCCTTTGTATTGACATTACTTCAAAAAGCACTCTGGTGTAAAATGATTTGCTCAGACATAAACAAATTTAGGTATGTTGGGGCATTCCCTTTAAAAATACAACTAATCCACTGCTTCTTCAGCGGCTCCCATGTCAGGAGTACATGGAGACTGTTATGTTCACTCTTACATCCAACAACAAAACGCCTCAATCGCTTACGAGACACTCTTGTCACTACAGCTGCTCCAACTTGGAGAAAATGGCGGACTTTGTACAACTTACTCAGGACAGGGTCTACACTGTAAAAAAAAATCCCAGTAAAATTTACGGTAAAAAACTGGCAGCTGTGGTTGCCAGAACTTTACCGTAAAAAATACAGTAGCAACGTAAAAAAAAAAATCTGTTAAATTTACGGTAAAATAACGTATTTCATTAACTGATATAATGTTAATTTACCAACCTAATGAAGATCTGTTTTGTACCTTTATAATACACTGACAGTCACCAAACACAGTGGTGATAAGAGTCACATGATGAATCAAAGTTCATCACAAGCAGCTTTTCCACAAGCTGAGGAGGACAACACTAACATATAGAAGGTGCACACAGTGTCATTCACACACACACTAAACACCATCATGGTAACATGCATGAAATTTTAAAAATGCAATAAACATTAATTTAACAACATTAGATGTAACATAAAACCCTAATGTACATAACTGATTAGAAAAAAATGAGAAAAACTAAGAAGAAACAGTTATTTCAACGAAAATATATCAAATGTGAAGTGTCACGCAGGGAATTGTGGGAATGTCAATTTACGTTTTTTCACTGTAAATTTTACAATGAATTGTTATTTTTCACTTCCAAAAACTGTGAATTTAATGGTATTTTACCGTAAAATTACATTAAATGTACCGTTAGATCTATTACAGTTATTCACCGTATATAGTATGGAAACTTTCTGTAAACCAATTGACAGTTTTTCACCGCAGCATTTTTACAGTCTTTTACTGTTAAAATCACGGTCATTTTTTACAGTGTATGCTAATAGGGCAGAGTCCGTCAGCAGTTGTGGGTGGGGCCTGTGCAGTGACGTCAATTTGCCCAGAATCTGCAAACGGCTTGTTCTGAGACACTGCTTATGATTTATGGGGATTAAATAAAAAAGGAGTGGGTCATTATAGGGTCTAAATAGTTAAATAATTAATATTAGTTAATTATTAGTTAAATAGTTAATTTTAGTTAATATTATAATAGTTAATATTAGTTAAATATTAATGTTTGTTTATATAGTTAATATTAGTTTTCCTGGTTTATGTTTGTTCATAGTATTTTGTTGTTGTTGTTGTTTATTTCATGTTTTAATTTCACAAAAACTGTTGTTTTAAGGTTACATGAGCTGCATGTTACTGATAGAACAGCATTTTAAGGTTCTCTTGAAACATGAAAACAATCTTTGGAAACATTTAAAAAATGCAAATTGCTAGTATGTCATCCAAAACCCATAGATACTGCGTGAGCTCCAGGTGATGTTCGGTAATAGATAGTTCAACAGAAATTCAAGAGATCATGGAAAATAACTGATAGTAGTGCAGTGTATCAACAGAGTTTTATATAGTTGCAGAATACATTTTCTATGGTATATTACTGTTTTAGTGAAAAACGGTATGTCACTGGCAGAATTTGGCAATAGTAATCTTTAAATGATATTCTATTAACTTTAAGGAAACTGAAAATGTTTATGTTTTTGGAATGTTACAAAACAATGTTCCTAGAATTTTCAGTTGTTAGCAAAAATTAAGTTGAAAGAATGTTTCAGGAACATCATACTAACCTTGAAAAAAAAAAAAGTTCCACTAACACCAAGAAAACATTGGACATTTGAATGTTTTCATAACCAAAACTGAATGTTTTGAAAATGTCTTTACAACCTAAATTTGTTAGCTGGGTAACTGCAACTGGATCATTGAGACAGTAAATTAACATTCACTGAAAAAGTTTAATTGCATTTGAACAAAAGTCATTAAACACGAGTCCAGCTGAAACTGTACAAGCCTGATTTTTAGGGATTCAGACTAACAAATCTAAATGATGTGAATGTAGCTCAGTTTCTGTGCTAGTCAGAATACAGCTGGCTTTGACATTGTGTGCATGCTTCAGGAGATGACAGTCAAACACAAGCAAGGCACAGATATCACTAGAACATATGTTTGGATGGATGAAGAAATGGCATTCTGCTTGTTGCTGCTGAAGAAGCTTCACAGCCTTAAATAAATGGATGAGTAGAAAACACGAAACATCACAAAAAGTTTACGCAAAGACCTGCTGATGTAACTGTACATACTTTACTGAGTGAGACTGAGGATCTATTTTGTGTGACTTTTTTATGAAATAAATAAACTGATTCATGATCCTCAAAAGAATGATTAATTTATAAATCAGTCATCACCACTTCAAGAGCTAGGGTGCATGTCAAGATTTAGCCAATAATGAGCCTGTTTCTTACACATATAACTCCAGAGACAAACTCATTCTGTGTCGTTTTTAAATTTGTTTAAGCTTGTTATATAAAATACACATCAATAACCTACTCAAAACACTGAAACTGAAAAGACAAAAGCCTGCGGCAAAATTCATTTGCTTGACATGCAATGTCAATCATAAAGTTATCACATGATTCACACATTTTTTCCACTCTGTCTCTGCCCTGGAGGGGAAACAAAACTTGTACAGTGAACTGTCACATTGTGATGACATTTAGCAGAGGCTTGTATTTCCTGCAACTTGCAGTAGTTGCTCAATGTCTATATTGATCCACTCTACAGAGTGTTAAAAACTTAACACTGAAGCACTGTTGAAGTTAATGAGATAATTGAGTGATTAAGTGATGAACACCTGCTGTTAACAAGTAGAATCAATGAAGGAAAGATGAACAAAAGCATAAAAAAGAAGAACAAGCAGAAACTACAAATGACTTTCAGCCACAGTCTTAAGGCAGGTGCACACTGTGTGATTTTGGCCACAATATGGTCGCCTGAGACTAATTTTGAGAATCCCAAAAGATTGCTCTGATCCTAGACTAAAATCCGAAGTCTTTGATCGCTAGTTTGACATTCACCGACAGCCGATAAATGACTTGTGATCAAATTTTATCTCCAGGGAAAATCTAGCAGTGTCAGAAGATTTGGTGCACAGTCCTGCAGTGTGACTTCTCCTACGTCAAATGTCAAATTTTCTGTTTTTCAAGATAAGCCATGATCTAAATTAATGCTAGAGATTTCTTTGCTAGCCACCATTTTAGTCCTGCATGTAATGCAGCTTACAGCCAATGGACGTGTGTCGGTTGATGATTTAAAAAATTCTGGACAAGTTTTTTTGTGCGTAGTCCGTTTTTAACGCGTATTGACTGTCAAACAGTCTGACATTAATGACAGCTGTGATCCCAAAGTGTGACATGAGGATCATGTTCGTACAGTCTGACAAGCCACAATCGTAAAGTTAAATCTCTTAACATCTTAACAGAAATGGATTAAAAACTCCACAAACAGCTTTACCAGCTTAACCAATTTGAGTTTATTTCTGTCATACATCTAAAAAAGTTCTTATTGAGAATTAACAGGTTTAGATGTTGATGTTTTATTGAAAATGTTTTGCTGAAAGTCACTATTATGGTGATCAGTGTTACTTTAGTTGAGCTCTTGACTTTTGAGCATTAGTTTTTCTCTGGCTGCTGTAACTGTTTGTCTGTAAAGCACATTTGTTATGGTGATTCGTGGCGGCTGCAGTGAGGGGAGGAGTGAAGCCAAGACGGACAGTTGTTTTCTCACAGTGGATCAGACACCCATGAGATCTAAGGCAGATATCGCAGGATTCAACCTCATACATTGTGTTGTGAATTAACTGGATGCAACTTAAGTTCTGTTGATGTCAAAATCAGCTCACATCAATAGATAGATGTGCATCATAATTTTATCATGATATTGTCTTTTCAGGTATAATTTTGTAAGCATGACATTGTATGCCAGGATGTGATTTTCAATTTAGACTCAAACATAAATTTTGTAATGTTAAGAATCACTGTGTATTTTAATTCATATTTAATCTAATCATGGTACAGGCCCTTGAGCAGTTCATTGCTGTTTTGTACACGCTGTCATATTGATTAATAATTCAAATACTTTTCTTATTGACCACAGTATTATTGTTGATAATTGAGAGGGGCACTTTTGATTCATTTTGTAAAATGCATGTTCCTGGTTCACACAAAAACCATGTGATGTCCATTCCAGTGGACTGCGGGTCTGAAGGGGTTAATGCTGAGCAGGAAGCACTGGACTGAATGACACAGCATCACTGAGACGCAGCCTATCGTTTGAGAAGCACTCAAAGATTCACAAAGATCTCGAAGCCTCACAAAGCAATTGTGTTTGGAAAACACTTATCACCACCTCAGACAGACGCTGGGGATCTTTCTTTCGTGGCTGGATAAGTAATTATTTTTGGAAAGTATGTTCTTTTTTTTCTTAGTTATATTGTGAGTGTGTCCAGGCATGTATTTTTTTTTTTTTTTTTTTTTCCTTTTTCTTTCTTTATTTGGCTGATCGGATGAACACTTACACTGACTTACATGCTTTGCCCATAACACTCAAAAGAGAGAGTGAATACTAATATTAATATTACGTGTTATATAATTTTTTTTTTTTGGGAGCAAGATTAATTTTAAGTGGGAGTTTTAGTAGTGATTTATGTTTTATTATGCTAATTTAGAAGGGTTTCTGTTCATGTGGGTTTTTGGAGAGTTAACATCATGGTGTATGCGGCTGGGTTTGAGAGCAATATGTTAAATGATTTATATCGCTGCACTCATTCAGCAAGTGTTATATCATGTTATTGTTAACGTGTTAGAAAATTAGCAGGTTAGCATTTTCTGAATCGGCTTGTTATAGCTAGCTAAGTTAACATTAATAAAAATGTTCACACTGAGGTTACATGAAAATTTTAAGTTAAATGTTCAAATTGGTGTACTCAAACATTTCAAGTTAAGAATAATTAAAATGTATGAGTACAAAATAAAAGTTCTGCTTAAACTTTGAATTTAATTTAAATATTTGAGGCAATTTATAGCCTCACTCACTGAGTTTTGCCAACTTATTGGGGTTTACAGTGCATGTGATTTGCTCCCTAAACTAATGTGAATCAGTTATTGCAGAGCAGCTTCCAGAGATAATGATACCTGGCTCCGTTTCAATTTTGCATTTGTGTTTATTTTCCTGCATTATAGGGGAGAGTGGGGTGATTTGTGCCAGGGGGGAAGTAGTTCCACCTATTGTTTCTGGAAAACCATAGAAGAAATTGGTCATGTGACCACATAATTTTGAAAAGCCACCCATTTTACTCATCCTCCAAAGAAGAGAGACACATGGGATGAGAGGAAATCACATTTTAGCTCAAAAAACTGTTTTTTTCCTTTCAAAGTAAAATTTCTATGATCAAGGTTTTTTTTTTATTGTAGTGTCTGAACAATTATAGACAAGTTTGAAAACATTTCACACATGTTTTAGTGCTTTAGCAGGCTACACAATGAGTCTATACAGTTAGCATGATGTTAGCTCCTAACTGCTGGATCATGCTAGTTTTTCAAACTTGTGGGTCCGGGGTGATTTGTGCCAAAGGTCCTGGGTTAACTTATGATTATTTTAAACATATTATTAATTTGTAATTGTACTCTTACATTTTAGCAGTTAAACTATATGACATTCTTGATTTTAGACTATGTAGCAAACAGGTATTTTCATCTTCAGAAAGATTTTTCTTCCTCCACATATTGCATGAGAACTGTGACTTGCTTAATAATGTGGAACAACCTCTAAACCACTTCCATAGCAAATTATTTTGTCTGAGATTGATACCAGTTATCTAAAAAGACATGGATGAATAAACAAACAAACATTTTCTTAGAAAAACTAAAATCTGAATGTTTATTCTACTGAAATCTTACTGATATGTCACTTGCATAATTATTTGGAATGCAGTGTATTCTTATATGTTACATAAATGACATAAAGTGTTCTATGTATGTCAACAGGCATCTATTGCCAAAGCCTTTTTGCCTGAAATGATTCACAAATATGATATATTTGGTATTTAAGTTTGTGATTTCCCAAAAACTACAAAATATGACTTAGCCTATTCCAACAGTTTAATAGGGTGACAATATTTAAATAAACGTTAAATGAGTAATTTTGTATTGAATTTGTCTTGCTTTCATATAGCATTACAGTTCATAACGTTAAAATGTTCTGTTTTACTTAAGAAATGACTGGCACAATTTACCCCAATGAATTCTCCCCAAAGGCACAACTTACCCCGCACCAGGGGCAAGTTGTGCCATGAGACCACTTTTTTCCCAAAAGCTATATTTCTGAAACAATTTATTTCAGATCCAAAGTTATTGTTCTCAGGGATGCACCACATTCTGAAATATATGTACATTCTTAAGTTGAAGGCATTACTGCCATGGACTCACTTTAAAGTCACTTTAAGTAAAAACTGGCACAACTCACCCCACTTTCTCCTATAGTATTTGATCATTTTCACAATTTCATGGGCCCCAGGCTATTTTTTTGAATCAACATTTATATCAAAAGAATGAACAGAATATGCTTAAAAAGAAAACAAAACATCTTATTCTAGCTTCATGCATTCTTTTTTTTTTTTATCAACTCTTGAATGTGGGTAAGTTTCATCAAACTTTTTGAACAAAAAAGCAGAGAAAATTTTGCTTTTTCAAAGACTACAACATGCACAAGCAATGCTTTTATCTTTTGTTTCTGTTCCTTCACCTGTGTCCGGAGATCCGGAGATTCTGTACTCTTTCAGAAGTTGAGTAATAGTGCCCCCTACCATATAACAGGGAAGACATGGAAATACATAAAATTCTGACAATGGCGGGGAAAGGGTAAATTATGTTTTGTTTTGTTTTTTTTTCCTCAATGACTTGGCTTTGCTTTATATATAATAATTTTAGAAAATGTATATGTTTGTATATCTCCTGTCTTTTACAGTGACCTGAACCTGTGAACCATTGGATTTGACTTAGATTTAGTAAATACTCTCCGGGTGGCATTATTTGTTGTGTATTATTTCTTTTTTGCATCTTTTTGTCAAACCTTGGTTATTTTATCATTCATTTTTGAAGAGGTACTGCCTGCTTGGCTTTTCTCCTGCTTTTGAATACCTTGTATTTGCATGATTATTTTAACATGCCGTGAGTGAATGGGTCTAGATGTGAAAAGGGTAATCAATAACTTGCATATTTTTTACCTTACAGACAGTGACATCATCAGCAGACAAGAAGAATGGGATGTAAGTTATATCAATAGGACAAAATGTCATAAATGAAAAGAGTACACGGCATTTACAGTGCCAGAGTATGACTAAAATCATCCCTGAATGCTTTAGAAAAAAACAGCATTGTTTGAAAGTTTCAAAAACAATATGGTAAAACTCACATTATAACATGTTTCTTTTCAAACAGCCAGTGTCTCAGTGCCAGAGAGAAAGATTGTCCTTGTTGGGAAAACAGAACATGGCAAAAGCAGAGCTGGAAATACAATTCTTGGGAAGAAAGTTTTTAAAGCCAAAGCTTTGGCAAATTGTGTAGCAGCTAAATCTCAAAGCGCAGAGGGGATTGTGAACGGAAGAAAGATCACAGTTATTAACACATCCGGAGCCTTAGACACCGATTGTGATGATATGGAAATAAAATCTGACATCATCAAATCTCTCATTGAATGCGCTGAAGGTGTTGATGCCGTTGTTATTGTCCTGAAGGTCGGAAGATACAAACAGCATGATATTGAGGTGCTGAAGCAACTTCTCCACATATTCAAAGAGGAGCACATCTTGAAACACACAGTGATGTTATTCACATTTGGTGAAAATCTAGAAGGCAAGACCATTGAAGAATTTATTGAGACCGATTCACAACTGCAGGAGCTTGTCAACGAATGTGAAGGTCGCTGTCACGTCATCGACAGCAAATACTGGAATGACTGTGATTCAGGGTACAAGAGCAACAGCGTTCAGGTGAAAGATCTGCTGGACACCATCGACAAGATGGTGAAAGAGAACGGCTGCTGCACAAATGAGCTCCTTCAAAAAGTGGATGAAACCATTCAAGAGGAGATGGAGATGAACAAGGACAATTTGCCTCCGGAAGAGAAACGAGAAAAAGCAAAGACAATTCTTCATAATAAAATTCTGGAGAAAGTTGCAGGAACAGCATCAGGGGTGCTGACTGGTGCTGCTCTGGGAGTAGGTGTTGCAGTTTTTGAAGCTGTAGCTTTCTTGGCAACACTTGACCCTCTGCTTAAGTTGATTAAGACCTTTGCAGGACAGAAATCTGTGACATATAGAGGAACAGTGAGATTTAATGCAGCAGAAGGAGGAGGAGAAGCAGCAACGGTTGAGGAAGCAACAGCAGAAGGAGGAGCAGAAGCAGCAGCAGAAGGGGCAGTAGCAGCTGAGACAGTGGCTGGAGAAGCAGCAGAAGCAGTGGTTGCAGCAGGAGAAGCAGCTGAAGCAGTGGTTGCAGCAGGAACAGAAGCAGTGGTTGTAGGAGCAGTGGAGACAGGAGCAGTAGCTGGAGGAGCAGCAGGTCCTATCGCAGCATGTGCTGCTCTTGAAGTTGCAGGTGTGGCAGGAGCTGTTGGAGGAGGAATCACTGGATGGAAAGAAGCGGATGATGCTGATTCAGTGGGTGATGCAATTATAAAGGCAGCAAAGGCTAACTACACGAATACAAAAGCTGTGATTAAGCATGTGAAGGAATTCATTAGTCTATAAAAAATATAGATGGGAATTAATTCATTTAAATTCAATAATGCATGATATCCAGCTTTATTATTAACCATTGATGACATAAAAAGATTATATGCAGCCACCTGCAGAAGTGGAGAATATGATTTACATTAGCAACACTTAAAGTTGTATATACGCTAGAAATTGTACGTTCCCAGAACGTTCTCAGAACGTCCCCACTGGTGTTAAGGACGTTGCCTAGTAGCGTTGCCAGTACGTTCTGAGATGCTCACGATGTGGAGTTCTTTTAAAGGTTGGGGGACGTTTGTTTAATATCTTACAAAAAATGCACTTTACAGGTATTTCATTTATTATTATTATTATGAAACATTTTCTGTAAAAATGCAAATCTCTTGCAGTAAGTTATTAGCTGACCTCAGCTCATGAGCTAATGTAACTGCTGTATCACTGCATCAGCAACTACACAGTTACTGTCTTTAAATAAAGCAGCATGCAGCAGAACATCAGTGTTTCTGGATCATCACTGACTGAAGCACAGGCTCTAATCTTCAGCATAATGATAACCTCACAAAACTCAGATAACAGGACATTAAACACACAGATCTCTCTAGATCTCAGCATCTTCACTTATTACAATCCAGTATGACTTTATTTCTTTTATACAAAACTTCTTAATGAGGTGTTGATGATTTATTGAAAATAATATAGTCACTGTTATGGTGGTGAGCTCTAGTTGGGCTCCTGACCCTTGATGTTTTAGCTTTAGTTTTTCTCCAGTTGTTGTAAATGTGTGTTTCTAAAGCACATTTGTTCTAACAAAAACTGTGAGAGAAAAAAATCTTATTAGATGAGTTTGATAGCTTATTGATAATGATATCATCATCATACAGTGGCGTTATTCACTGATCTCTGAATATAGTATTCCTTTCACGTTACTGTAGCCCTATAATACTGCTTTAAATTCTTCAATATGTTGAACGATGAATCAGCCATATGACCTGCAAAGTTTTTTTCTCTGGTGTGTGTTGGGGTGGGACACATAGGCTAACACTGAAGTGTGTGACTAGAGATGATAGACCTGCTGCACAGTTTTGTTCTAGGTGGCGCTATAGAGTTGGTTCTAGAGACTCCAAATTTGGTCCAATCACTATTCATGAGCATCTCTACAACTGTGCCAAATTTCATCATTTTCTCATGTTCCGTTGATAGGGCTGCCATAGACTCCCATTCGGGAGGAAGAATAATAATAATAAAAGGGAAAACGTACAATTACAATAGGGGCTACAGCCCCTTCGGGGCTTGGCCCCTAATAATAATAATAATAATATAATAATAAGAAGAATCCTTTCTACCATCATCTTTTTACTGTTTATACTTTTTGTAACTTCTTATTTTCCCAAATAGACAAACTATATCCATGAAACCAAGAATGTTTTCTAGGAATAACTTGTTCTCCACCTCATGTTGAAGAAAATGTTAAATGACAAAGAAAATTCAGGCAAGATCACGAAAGAACAAAAAAAGATATAGAAAAATTGAGCATAAGCTTTTAGGGCTATGGCATCCAAGTTAAAATAATGCCTTTAAATTTTCAAAACATGTTTAATTTGTTCACTTCAACACTAATGTAACAGCCAATACACACAAAGACACACACACACTCATAATACATGAAATAAATTTAGAATTCTTATGCACTGTTGCCACTAGTTAGTTAACTAATTATTGTAAAAACAATAGTCTATAACAAATAGCCTACATCTACTAATGGAAATTTTTAAATGCGTTTAAAGGCGTCATATGATGCGATGTATGATGATCAGGCGTCATATGATGCGACATATGATGATCAGGCGTCATATAATGCGACGTATGATGATCAGGCGTCATATGATGCGACGTACACATTTCAGACGTACCAATCACACGTCATTTTTTATGTAAATTTCTCACGTACGCCGCCGTCACGTCGCCGCCTACGATTAGATCTACAGTGACGTCGCCGTGACGTCGCCGCGGGTCTAACGTCTGCCCTCCCTATCAATCCCATTCAAAATTTGACACGGTCTGACGGCGACTGCATTTGAACAAAAGCCATTAAACACGAGTCAGGTTAAACTGTACAAGCCTGATTTTTAGGATTTCAGACTAACAAATCTAAATGATGTGAATGTAGCTCAGTTTCTGTGCTAGTCAGAATACAGCTGGCTTTGACATTGTGTGCATGCTTCAGGAGATGACAGTCAAACACAAGCAAGGCACAGATATCACTAGAACATATGTTTGGATGGATGAAGAAATGGAATTTCTTTGCTGAAGAAGCTTCACAGCCTTAAATACATAGATGGATAGAAAACACGAAACAGCACAAAAAGTTTACGCCACTTGGAGAGACATGCAAAAACCTGCTGATGTAACTGTACATACTGTACTGAGTGAGACTGAGGATCTATTTTGTGTGACTTTTTTATGAAATAAATAAACTGATTCATGATCCTCAAAAGAATGATCAGACATCACCACCAAGAGCTAGGGTGCATGTAAAGATTTAGTCAATAATGAGCCTGTTTCTTACACATATACCTTCAGAGAAAAATTAATGCTCTTGTTTTTAAATTTGTTTTATAAAATACACATCAATAACCTACTCAAAACACTGAAACTGAAAAGACAAAAGCCTGCGGCAAAATTCATTTGCTTGACATGCAATGTCAATAAAGTTATCACATGATTCAAATGATTTTTCCACTCTGTCTCTGCCCTGGAGGGGAAACAAAACTTGTACAGTGAAATGTCACATTGTGATGACATTTAGCAGAGGCTTGTATTTCCTGCAACTTGCAGTAGTTGCTCAGTGTCTATATTGATCCACTCTACAGAGTGTTAAAAACTTAACACTGAAGCACTGTTGAAGTTAATGAGATAATTGAGTGATTAAGTGATGAACACCTGCTGTTAACAAGTAGAATCAATGAAGGAAAGATGAACAAAAGCATAAAAAAGAGAAGAACAAGCAGAAACTACAAATGACTTCCAGCCACAGTCTTAAGGCAGGTGCACACTGTGCGATTTTGGCCACAATATGGTCACCTGAGACTAATTTTAAGAATCCCAAAAGATTGCTCTGATCCTAGACTAAAATCCGAAGTCTTTGATCGCTAGTTTGACATTCACCGACAGCCGATAAATGACTTGTGATCAAATTTTATCTCCAGGGAAAATCTAGCAGTGTCAGAAGATTTGGTGCACAGTCCTGCAGTGTGACTTCTCCTACGTCAAATGTCAAATTTTCTGTTTTTCAAGATAAGCCATGATCTAAATTAATGCTAGAGATTTCTTTGCTAGCCACCATTTTAGTCCTGCATGTAATGCAGCTTACAGCCACTGGACGTGTGTCGGTTGATGATTTAAAAAATTCTGGACAAGTTTTTTTGTGCGTAGTCCGTTTTTAACGCGTATTGACGGTCAAACAGTCTGACATTAATGACAGCTGTGATCCCAAAGTGTGACATGAGGATCATGTTCGTACAGTCTGACAAGCCACAATCGTAAAGTTAAATCTCTTAACATCTTAACAGAAAAGGATTAAAAACTCCACAAACAGCTTTACTAGCTTAACCAATTTTAGTTTATTTCTGTCATACATCTAAAAAAGTTCTTATTAAGAATTAACAGGTTTAGATGTTGATGTTTTATTGAAAATGTTTTGCTGAAAGTCACTATTATGGTGATCAGTGTTACTTTAGTTGAGCTCTTGACTTTTCAACATTAGTGTTTCTCTGGCTGCTGTAACTGTTTGTCTGTAAAGCACATTTGTTATGGTGATTCGTGGCGGCTGCAGTGAGGGGAGGAGTGAAGCCAAGACGGACAGTTGTTTTCTCACAGTGGATCAGACACCCATGAGATCAAAGGCAGATATCGCAGGATTCACACTCATGCATTGTGTTGTGAATTAACTGAATGCAACTTAAGTTCTGTTGACATCAAAATCAGCTCACATCAATAGATAGATGTGCATCATAATTTCTATCATGAAATTGTCTTTTCAGGTATAATTTTGTAAGCATGACATTGTATGCCAGGATGTGATTTTCACTTTAGACTCAAACATAAATTTTGTAATGTTAAGAATCACTGTGTATTTTAATTCATATTTAATCTAATCATGGACTCGCTCTCTCTTGTTTCATACAAATGCAGCTGCTGCCATTTTGTGACTATTATTTTGTATACTATTGGATTATTTAACAAACAGGTACAATTTTAAAACAGTTTCATCTCATATAAATATCTCTTATCCCCATAATTATTTATGTAACTTATCCTTGCATATAAAGCTTCTAAATACGCATACTCTGTACTTTGATTGGCTATATTATATTGTCATTTACAAGTTTAAGTAGAATCTAAGCAATATTGACTGAAATTATTGCCTTTAACCAATTAGAAATTAACTACAGTGGTGAAACCTGTGTGAACACACGTGTTGTTAGCCTTCATTTTGTGTTGTTTTAAATTCCAATTCATCTTTTTGAATAACCAAAATTAAAGATGAAATGGCATGCTGATGGGGGACAGCATAATAATTTTAATGCAACTATTGAAATCCTCAATAGTTTGTTTGCAGTCATGTGATTCTGATGAAATTCAGATGGAGGGCAGGAAGTGAAATACAGAATGGATGATATGGAGGAAAGTCTTTAATGTACTGGTTTAGACACTATTACAAGAGAGGTATAAACAGAAAATCACAACATACATAACACGTGATCCTTACATTATAAAGAGGAGCAATTTTACTACTGAATTGGAATATTGGCCTGTCATCGAGACACAACTTCTCCAGTGCCTGGACAAAACATGTTATACTAAAGAAAACGTCTCGGTTACATATGTAACCCTCGTTCCCTGAAGGAGGGAATGGAGACGTACGTCAGTAGTGACCGACGAATTGGGATATCGCTAGAGAGCCCTATCAGCTTTGAGTGAACTAAAACAAGCCAATGGAATTGGCGTGCAATATTTGCATAATGCGCACCGCCTCCGACAGGTGTATATAAATAGGAAGCAGATGCAATCGCACTCTGTTTTTCGCTGAGGAGACAACTGGTGTCCGCACAACAGCGAGGGTACAGAAACTGTGGCGACGGGACGTACGTCTCCGTTCCCTCCTTCAGGGAACGAGGGTTACATATGTAACCGAGACGTTCCCTTTCAGTCGGTCACGTTCGACGTACGTCAGTAGTGACCGACGAATTGGGATCCCAAATAAAGCGCCACAGTTACAAAACCCCTTCCAGTGCCCAGTGCAAGCTCTAGCCACCCGTCGCACCAACTGGATGGTGAAGGGGGCGAGCTTACACCGAGAGAGTCTACTGCTGTTCCGACATACCCACTAAGTAAACTAGACTACACTGGGGAAGCGAACCCGTAGGGGACGCTGCGGAGGCCACTACCTACCCAATGGGGGAGGAGTTTACGTGGAGAATACACATATGGACTGGCCCGGGGGGCAGTACGCATATGGAGTCCCTGGGATGGCTCCACCTGGGTAGGGGGGAGACTCATCTGACAGGTGACAGCAGAGCTGGCTCTGCTAAGGGAAAGACACGGACTCGCCCGTAGGGAGTTTTAAACCGTGGATGATACACGTATGGGACCGCTCACGTAGAGGAGTCACGACATATGGGCCCCAGCCAACAGACAGCGTCAGCGACGGATGTAGGCCTGGCATCAGACACTCCGCAATGTCCGAGCCGAAGGGGGAGGCGGAGGAACTCGACAGGGTTCGCCAAGCGGGGAACACGACTGGAGTGAAAAGTATGCACGTATCCGGCCCAGGGGGCGGGAATGGCATTGCAAGCCGACACTTAGAGCGGGTACAACACGTCTACCGACTAGTGGATGCGAGTACACGTGAAGATACCGGCTCTACACGTAGGCTATAAAACCTAGCGAACGTGTTAGGTGTCGCCCAGCCCGCAGCTCTACAGATATCTGTCAGCGAGGCGCCATGAGCCAGCGCCCAGGAAGAGGCCACTCCTGGTGGAGTGGGCTCTCAACCCGAACGGGCATGGCACGCCCTGGGATTCGTACACCAGGGCGATGGCATCCACTATCCAGTGGGCCATCCTCTGCTTGGAGACAGCCTTTCCCTTCTGCTGGCCTCCGTAACAGACAAGAGCTGATCTGAGGTCCTGAAGCTTTGCGTTCTGTCTACGTACACACGCAGAGCGCGGACGGGACAGAGCAAAGCTAGGGCTGGGTCTGCCTCCTCCGAAGGCAGCGCTTGCAGGTTCACTACCTGATCTCTGAAGAAAGTGGTAGGAACCTTGGGCACATATCCGGGCCGGGGTCTCAGGATAACGTGAGAGTCACCGGGCCCGAATTCCAGGCACGATTCGTCGACCGAAAATGCGTGCAGATCCCTAATTTGCCAACAACTGCATGGTGATGTGCGGCGATAGCGGCAACATACACCTTGAGGGTGGAGGGAGACAGCCTTCGCTCCAGGCCCTCATGCAGGAAGGAAAGCACGGATCTGCCGAGCATAATCGGGGGTCCTCTCTAGAGAGGTGCACCATTCAATGAACCGGTTCCACTTCAACGCATAGAGGCTCCTAATGGAAGGAGCTCTAGCGGAAGTGATGGTGTCTACGACCGCTTGCGGGAGATCACTCAGAACCTCCGCATCCCGTCCAGGGACCACACGTGGAGGTTCCACAGGTCGGGACGCGGGTGCCACAGGGTGCCCCGTCTCTGAGTCAGGAGGTCCTTCCTCAGAGGAATCGGCCAAGGAGGGGCTGTCGTGAGGAGCATTAGGTCCGAAAACCAGGTCCGAGTGGGCCACAACGGAGCCACTAGCAAGACCTGCTCCTCGTCCTCCCTGACCTTGCACAGGAGCTGTGCGAGAAGGCTCACTGGGGGAAAAGCACATAGCGTAGACCCCGGGGCCAGCTGAGTGCCAGGGCATCCGTGCCGAGCATGCCGCCGGTCAGGGAATAGAACCACTGGCAGTGGGCAGTTCCTGGGGAGGCGAACAGATCTATCTGGGCCTTGCCGAAAGCTGCCAGATCAGCTGGACCGCCTGGGGATGGAGTCGCCACTCATCCGCAAGTGGAGGCTGCCGTGAGAGCTCGTCAGCTGCACGGTTGAGCACACCTGGGACATGAATGGCACGAAGCGACCTCAGATGCTTCTGACTCCATAACACGAGATGGCGGGCGAGTTGCAACATGCGACGGAAGCGTAGACCACCTGATGGTTGATGTACGCAACGGCCGCAGTGATGTCCGAGCGGACCAGTACGTGCTTGTCTGACAGCAGCTCCTTGAAGCGGCCCAGTGCAAGACGTACTGCTAGCAACTCCGGGCAATTGATATGCCAATGCAGTTGAGGCCCCGTCCAAAGACCCGACACTGCATGCCCGTTGTACGTGGCCCCCCATCCGGTGGCAGAGGCATCTGTGTGGACCACAGCGTGCCTGGACACTTGATCGAGGGACATTCCTGCCCGCAGGAACGAAGGGTCCGACCACCGGATGAGGGTGCGACGGCAGCTCGGTGTCACGGGGATACGGAGCGTGCCGCGCTGCCACGCCCATCTCGGGACCCGGCCGCGGAGCCAGCGTTGAAGCGGCCTCATATGGAGCAATCCGAGCGGCGAGACCGCGGCTGCAGATGCCATATGCCCCAGGAGCCTCTGAAGTCTTTCAGTGGGGCCGCTGTCCTGCGCTTGAGCGAACTCAGCCAGTTCAACACCGACTGGACGCGCTCCTCGGTGAGACGCGCAGTCCGTGTGACCGAGTCTAGCTCGAGACCGAGATAAGAGATCCTCTGCCCGGGGGCGAGTTTGCTCTTGTCCCAGTTGACCCGAAGACCCAACCGGCTGAGGTGAGCTAAAACCATGTCCCTGTGTTCGCACAACTGCTCTCGCGAGCTGGCCAGGATCAACCAGTCGTCGAGATAGTTGAAAATACGAACGCCTTGTTCCTTTAGGGAAACAATGGCCGCCTCCGCAACCTTCGTGAAGATGCGGGGTGACAGGGCCAGCCCGAAGGGTAGGACTTTGTACTGACATGCCCGACTCTCGAACGCAAACCGCAGGAAGGGTCTGTGTCGAGGAAGAATCGAGACATGAAAGTATGCGTCCTTCAGGTCGATCGCTGCAAACCAATCCTGGGGACGGACGCATTCGAAAATGCGCTTCTGCGTGAGCATCTTGAACGGCATCCTGTGAAGATACCGGTTCAAAATGCGCAGATCCAAGATTGGCCGTAGCCCACCACCCTCTTTGGTACAATGAAGTAAGGGCCATAGAATCCTGACTTCATATCGGCTGGAGGGACCGGCTCGATTGCATCCTTCGCCAGGAGGACAGCAATCTCCGCCCGGAGAACAGGTGAACTGTCCAACGACACCAAAGTGAAGTGGACACCCCTGAAAACCGGGGGACGCTGGGCGAACTGAATCGCATAGCCGAGTCTGATAGTGCGAATGAGCCAGCGGGACGGGCTGGGGAGCGCTATCCAGGCTTCCAGACACCGAGTCAGCGGGACCAAACGCACCACAGACGTACCGGGGGTGGGGCAGCGAAGCAGAGTACGGGGACCTGACTCGGACGGCATGGTAGCGGCCCGGAGTGTGATCAGACTCTGCAAGGTAGCAGTGCGTATGGGAGACGGCACACAGGGTGCGGCCTGCACCATCACACTGGCACCTGCTGGCGATGTGAGAGGGGGCTGCGCGTGGCAAGGCGGGGCCTCGCACGCTGACAGCCACAAGCAGAGTACGGGGACCCGACTCGGACGGCATGGTTGCGGCCCAGAGTGTGGTCAGACTCTGCGAGGTAGCAGTGTGAATGGGAGACGGCACATGGGGTGCGGCCTGAACCATCACACTGGAACGTGTAAGTGAGAGGGGGCTGAGAGTGGCAAGGCGGGGCACCGCACACTGCCAGCCACACCCTCTCGGGACCTGGAGGATCAGACAACAGTTCTATTCGTGGGTACCGCTGGACTCCAGAGAGCCAGCGGCGGAACAGACCAGAATTCTCCCCCCGGCCCTCCTCCGGGGAGAAAGAACTGTTTACCTCAGCTCCAGGTCGCCATATCTCCAGGACCGCTTCCCGCTAGCCAACTGGGTTGACTGCGGGCTAAGCGGGCTGGGTTTTAGGCCAGCTTGTGAGATGAGTGCATCGAGAAAGCGTACTTTGACGACGACACATCCCAGCAAGACTAGCCAGGGGTGTTTCCGGACCACCACGGTGGACATTGTCTGGCCAGGGGCCTGCGCTATGACTTGCACCATGCGTAGCTCAACCCCGACTCAGAACTACCCAGATGCAATGAGTGCTTTGGCCTACCACGGACTTGCCGGTGACCAAGACCCATGCAGGGCAGAGGTGGTGTGATCGTAGCACTGCCACCCCACCCCAGAGGGTAGTGAGAGAGAAAAAAACTTGTAATGCAGATTATGGCCCCTTTGGCGTTCCATATTTGACACCAAAAAAGGCTACAAACCGCCAAGTTTTTCCATGCACGTCTGGGCTAAAGACAGGGGGCGGGGCAAGGCGAGTACGCGTCGCACCACGCCCCCAGGGGCCCGGGAAAGCATGGTTGTCAAGTCTGAATCTGATTCAGCATGAGCACATCACAACCGTGGGACACTCAGCCTCATCTTCACGTTCAGAACTCAACAATACTCTCTCCAATGTAGCAGTCGACGTCTGATCCTCTGCTGGAGCTCCGACTAAGACGCTAGGTCCCCCATGAGAAGGACCAGCAATCCATGCAGAGGCTACCAGCCATGTTGGACCGTGAACGTGGCCGTCCAACTGGATGACACACGGCGCACTGGGCGCCGACGTGGCTATGTTGAACTAAACATGAACCACCCACGAACAAAGTCACAACATGTTTACGATGCACTAGAGGAGTGGGGGGCCCACGGAGAATGGCTCGGCGGGTAATGCCCCACTGTGATCCCCTGGTCACCCAGGCTTATTAACCAAAGTAGTATTTCTCTGATTCAGAAAAATAAACTAGATCGGGGAATAAGTGAGGGGACTCCACCTCATTAAAGGCGCTCGAGTCTCGACCGTGCATCTAGAGCGCCAGACAGCGCGCAGGGTCGCCATGGCAACGCGCGCTGTCAGCCGGCAGCTCGACGGCACACGGCGCGCTGAGCGCTCAAACCCTTACGAGAAAGGCGAGACAAACAACGCGCCGACGTGGGCATATTCTCATAAGAGAATATGAACCACCCACAAACACAGTCTCAGCACGCTAAGCAGACATGAGAGAAAGTGATTGTGGCCGTCAGTGAGGATAGGAAACGACCGCCTCCAGAAACGCACAGACAGAATGACGTCTTGAAAAAGACGCAGTGTCTGTCTGTGAAGCTCTTTTAGTTGCTTTTGTTCACACAGGGAACAGCCGCGATGTGACTGCAGGAACAGCTTTCACTCCCTGAGTCACATACACAGAGGAACCGGCCCAAATCGCAAACCAAACGGGGCAAATAATGCTGTGAAAACAGCAGTTGAGAGCTGAATAACAGAGTGCGATTGCATCTGCTTCCTATTTATATACACCTGTCGGAGGCGGTGCGCATTATGCAAATATCGCACGCCAATTCCATTGGCTTGTTTTAGTTCACTCGAAGCTGATAGGGCTCTCTAGCGATATCCCAATTCGTCGGTCACTACTGACGTAGGCTACGTCGAACGTGACCGACTGAAAGGGAACTACACTTAAGGTGCTTTATACAACTGAGCATGTACTACTACTCCTACTCTACTCCTTTGTTAGCCATGATTTTAGTCTTGCATGTAATGCAGGACATGGTTTTTTTTTTAACTGTAAAACAGAACTCACTCCAGGAGAGCGAGCTGACAACGTCGATTGTCCTCTATTTGTTTTTCTTCTCAAGTCATATTTGATCTTGCCAGTCTACGTGAGATCTCGTGTCACTGTGAAATCGTTTCTACAGTCCATGTTCAGAAGATTATAGTGCTAAAAATCAAACTGTCATTATATCTGTGGTCTCCCACAGTTTTAAAATTGGTTAAGATTTGAAAATACTCACATGTGTCCAAGGCCTTATGCAGCCTTCATGTGATATCTGAAATTTGACAATTCCTTCTGCCGATTAGTCATCATGATTATGAGCTAATCGCATTTAACCTCGAAATGGGAGGGCGTTCATGTGCAATTTTTACCTAGGAAACTTAAGATTCTAAGAGCACTGTCCTGTGTTGTACTCCTTTGCAGTTTTTCCCTGTTGATTAGTCTCCCCAGGTGTGTATTGCTAACTAGTTAACCTGTTAAGCTTGTTACCCCTTGTGTATAACTGTTGTGCTTCTCTTGTATTTTGTCAGTTGATTTCTGTGTGTTCATACATGTTATTTTTCACTGAGTTCCTCTGTTTTGGATTTGCTTCTGTGTCTTTACACTCCTTGTGCTTAGATCCTCGCCTCTGCCTGGTACAATGCCAATGTTGTTACATGCCAACTGTAACTTGCATAATTCACACAAAACCAGAAAACAGTGAACTGTGTTTATTTATTTATTTGCATTTCTGAATTTTTCCAAACACTTAGGCCCAGTTTCACAGACAAGACTTAGCTTTTTTTTTTTCCCTAGTGTACATTTATAAAAGCTACTTAAATATCCTAATTGAACTAAGGTCTAATCCTGGCTTAGAGACAAAACAATGGCACTGACATTATTTTAAGATATTTTAAGATATGTCAGCTCAAACATGCATTTTAGTTTTGGACTAGCTTAAGCCTTGTCTGTGAAACTGGGGGGCAATTTTTCCTGTAATCTCTTCCAGTTTTTTTTAGTAACAAACGTTCACTCAGATCTAAATTTTATACAAAAGTGTTAGTGTGTGCTGAAATGGTGCAGTTCTTACTGAGATGAGCAGAAGGATTTCTGTAGTTACGTCAATATTATTAGTGCATGACAAACTAAAAGGAAAGAGTCTTTACTAGAATCAGCGTACTGAGGAAAAATATATAAAAATATATAATTTGTGATAAAAAATTATTTTTTTAACCAATCAAAACAAAAAGTATATTAGGACATGTTAACCTTAACTAGAACCTATTCATTTGTACTCATTTAGCACAAATTAGAAAGCTCATCTGATTGTTCTAATCAGAACAAAAACAGAGATTTTAAAATCTGCCTAAATACAAAAGCTTCTGTGAATTTCCCATTGGTAAAAACAATAACAACAGAGAGGTACTGGTTAAACAGGAAGTGGAAGAAAAGTCATGTAAGGAAGGACTTAAAAAGGGTGAATTCTTCCGCATTGAGCTCATAACACAACATCATTTAACATCAGAAGCAACACCATGTAAAGACTTGTTTAAATAGTATCTTTTTATTGTAAAAAGGTCTTAAGAACTTATGCAGTGTTACTTCTAAAGTAAATCTGTCGTCTTGTAAGAATTGTTTTAATGATTTTAACTGGGGAAAAAAAGACATTTTATATATATATACATAATCCATTTTAAAAACCACTAGATGTCTGTCGTGGCTATTCGATAAGATAATACATTTCCTCCAGCGGAAGTTTCACACATGGCTCATAACTTACTGTTTGTTTTCATTTATTTGATGCTTTCAGAACAGTGGCACATAAAAATGATATTTACCACTATCAATGTTTGAGACTTTTTTTAACCCAACATCCATTCCATGCACAAAACACAGAGACAGTATCTTTGTGTATGTTTTTTTGCTCCTGAAGTTCAGGTTCATAATCTGCTAATTATGCAGTATTTTTGCACAATACATGTGATTAGAGGTTTGATCACATCACTAATAGTAGATGAACAATAACTTTGGTCTAATGACTAGTTAAGCATTTCTACAGTTTGAAACACTAATGTAAATTTGATCATATCTTTCAGAGACATCTGATACAATGTTTAACATGAGAGAGAAAGGCATCTTGGAGTATGACCAAATTGAAGATTTACACAGGTTAGTGTCATAATTCATCTATAATCAATGAGATATGCATAATTATGTGAATGATACATAATAATATAACTTGTTTGTGTTTACTGTCTCTCTCAAAGCATCTTTACACAAACAATGCAATGTTTAATGTCTCCCCTGAAATGAAACCTTCCCCAAGAATTTAATCTTTGTATTATTTAAAGTTATGTTTTGCTTAACAAGCTAAATGTGGAGAACAGAATACATCATTGTATCATTAAGCCTTGACCAAGCCCTTGTATCCTAGCTTCCTTTGAAAAATTTAAAGATTTGGTCACCATGAATGAGTGCCAAATGCCAAATTTGAATATGCAAAAACTAAAATGAAAATTAAAAATGAACTACTGTATATAAGGTAGGAAGCAGGGATGTATGTGAAGCATATGTTGTGAACATTTTATGAATTATCAGGTCTCAAAATAATCATGTATCTCAGAATTTTTTATTTAATTCAACAGGCTGAGAAACACATTCAGCAAGGTCTGATCCAACCATAATGTGTTTAAAGAGGGGCATTTAAACACAGCCATTTTCAACTAAAAACTGAAAACTTTTCATGCGTTTTGGCTGTTCATTTATGCGACATCAGCATTTTGGGGGCCTGAAAACACAAACTTCTGAAAACGTCTCCATGTAAACTACAAAAACACGAATCTGTGAAAACAGTGACATCATGTGCATGTGTATTACATGTTCAGTATACAGGCGTGTAGTGTTTCTTTACAAAGTGACATCACATGAACAATGCAGTTTTTAGTCATTTTAACAGATCCGTTTAAACGGGTACAGTTTTGACAACATTGCCGACTGTACGCAAAGATTTCAAAAACGCGAAGGAAAAACGTTTCTGTTTTTAGTACATTGTTGTCGTGTACCTAAAATACACACTCTTACAACCTTTTACAACATATTACAGTATAAACACCGTAAATTATACATTGCCATAATTTATCAACAGTAAATCATTAGCTATCTATTGGCTTAAATGGACGTCATTCATTGACTGTGAACTGTTCTGAAATCACAAACCTGTGGAAAGCGCAACAGCGCCGTGCTTCTACTCTGAAACGTGCAGCGCTCACATTAATTGAATGAAATCATTGCCTTTTGAAGTTAAATAAATACATTAGGGTGTATCGCTATCACTGTATTTCTATCCCAATATTTAAGACCTCTTAAAAAATAATTCTTAATTATTATAGATTACCATACGATTTAAGAAATTTAAGATCTTAAATTTCAGTGGACCCACAGAGGAAAACTGGTGGAGTGTTGACTTAAGGTTCAACAATTTCAGCTTGATTCTATTTCCTAATATCAGACAGAGATCAACAGACAGAGAAATCAATTTCTCTTTCATGCTGAATTAATTTTGTTTTTTGCAGATCACATCATGATGCCACTCTAATGAATAAAGGTTCTCCATCGCTTTACCAACTGAACACTGAAAGAAAATATATTGATGGGATTGATAGAAAGGTCAGGCAATGGACATATGGACGAAGAGACAGAAACAAGCAGAACAAAGTCATACTGATGGTGGGAGAAACCGGTGCTGGGAAAACAATCATCATCAACACCATGATCAACTACTTACTGGGAGTGAAGTTTGAGGATCAAGAGTTTTATCAAATTTTCAGACATCTGCAGTCACAGTTTACGAGGTGTTTGTTGAAGAAAACCCAACATCTCTGACCATCATTGACATACAGTGTACACCAGGATATGCAAACACTGAAGAAAATGAGAAAGATGAAGAGATTTCTGAGTATCTGATCAGGTTATTTTCAGATGAGGATGGGATTCATTATATCGATGCAGTGTGTTTTGTGATGAAAGCATCTGAAAATCGAATCTCTGACAAAGAGCTTTACATATTTCACTCAGTTCTGTCTCTGTTTGGTAGAGATATTGAGAGCAACATAGTGTTTCTACTGACACACTCAGATGGAGGACCTCCAACAGATGCTCTCAATGCCATTAAGAAAGCAGAAATCCCCTGCAGAAGAGATGAAGACAATGAACCTGTTCACTTCCTATTCAACAACTGACATAAAGAGCAAAGAGATGAACAAAATGAGCATATGTACAGATCAGCCTGGGAAATGGGAGATGAAAGCATGAATCAGTTCTTCACAAACCTGGAAGAAAAGAACAGAAAAAGTGTTCAGATGACATTAGATGTTCTGAATGAGCGAAGACAACTTGAAGCCTGTGTCTCTAATCTGATGGACCGAATCAATGAGAAGGATCTAAAACTAAAAGAACTCAATCAGATTCAGAAAACCCTCAGGCAGAACAGAGACAAGATTGAGAGATGTAAAAAGGTTGAGTTTATAGTCAACAGAAGTTTCAAAGAAAAAGTCCCCATTGTAAATTAATGGTGGTGGAACAGATATGCAACCTGTTGCTCCGTCTGTCTGGAAAACTGTCATGAATGGGAATGCTCATCGGCAATAGATGCCTCATGGTGTTTAGTCATGAAAAACAGCCATTGCACTGTGTGTCCAGGGAAATGTCATTATAGCAAACATGTCAGAGAGAACAAAAAATGTGTAACAAAGGTGAAGATAGTTGAAATGACATTTGATGAGCTCAAACAGGAGTATGAACGCACCGGTGAAAAGCCTGAAACAAGCTTTGACAAAACAAAATATGAAGAAACTAGAAAGGAACATAAAAGAAACATGAAAGAGTCTGAGAAGAAAAGAAAAATAGAAGAAAAACTGATCAGTGATCTGGAGAAGATAAAAAATGAAAAATCCATCCTGCTGCGTGAAGCTTATGTGACCATCACGAGTCTGTCTAAGATCGCATTAAAATCAGACAGTGCTTTCACTCTTCAACATCTGGATTTCTTGATTCCCAGACTGAAGGAGGAGGGAGAAGATGAATGGATGAAAAACCTGGAGGATCTGAGGAAAACTGGAGAAGAGCAGAAAAACAAGGGGGCTTTACGGCATGTGATGGATTTTTTCAGTTATTTAACTGGTAAAAAATAACAAATGCAACAAATCTGAAAATACAAAATGGAGAGGGTTTGATAAGTTTCATTATGATTTTAAAGAACATATGACATTTCTTTAGAGGCTAATGCTGCCCATCCTGAGGTTATTAGAGACGTTCACCAGCTCCAGTTTGGACCTGGCCTAACTCATGAAGACTGTAGATGATGTTAAATATATTGATGGACTCAACAAGACTGATAAATATTATCCCAATGTTGCGGTCATTATGATCACAAGTTGTATTAATGTATTGCAATAATGCATCATTTTGTCCATTTTGAACTATCTTAGAGTTATCTGTTATTGTCATATAGACATTATTTTATTTATGAATTCAACAGGATGATAAAATGTTCTTTTGATTGAATTGATCGTCGTCAGATTAGGTTGTATTAATTCGGCAACCTTTACTATGGTAAGACCTCGGTTTGTGTTTACAGCCTATTTCAGTCTTTCAGAATTTCATGTTTAATTCAATTTATTATTTGCCATTTCTTTGTAATTAATTGTATACATTTTGTGAGTGAAAATTGTTTCTACATCTATTTTGTTCCAGTGTAGTTTTTCCTCCAACCTGATTTTATTTTTATGACAAAAAGTTTTGTGAGCAAACACAAAGTTTCACGGGGAATGCAAAAGTTTTGCAAGCGAAGAATTGAGATAAAATGTTTCCATTCCACCTCTTTATTTAGCTTCACCATGATGACCCTTTAGTGATTCCAGAATAATTCAGGCGTATCCAGTGTACATTAAGTTTTTAAGAGCAAAGAGCTCCTCCATTTCTGCCCGGTTCGATAGAGTCACCAGATCATTGTAATTGTCTCAGCAGTACTGTTGAGCCTCATCAAACACCTTGGGTTCATTCATGAAGAATTTTATCTCACCTATCAACACAATATACACCACAGCTCATGAGGATGAGAAGAAGCCTCTGCTCCACAACTCTTTCCTGCCAACAGCAAATATTAACAAACTAATAACTGCCTAAAAATAATCCTGAGCATTTTTGTCTTGTTTTCTGGTACAAATATCTAAATATTTTTAAATCAAGATAGATTGACTGGATGAACAAAATGACACCAGAACTGTTGTTTTGAAGAATTTATTAAAATTACAACACAGTGAGTTTATAAGTTAAGTTAGCAGATTAATGATAATAAATATCTACCAGTGAGGTTGGACAAATAATCTTGTTTTAAACATATCTTTTTCAGAAAACAAAACCTTTTATCTAAAGTCATTTTGCTTCTCCAGTAAATGTATCTTGAATTAAGAATGTGTACATGTTTGTGCTGGAACACTACAGAAATACTGAGGAAGGACATCTCTTTAAATGATCATGGCCAAAAAAAAAAAAAAAAATTGAAATAAGTATTTTTTGTTGTTGTTTATTGTTTTCTAATAATACCAACAAAAAAAAAAAGCCTCGTTCACTGAAACGGGGATTCCACCGAGAGGAAGTGCTTAGGGAAGTTTGCGAGCACAGGTCTGTCAAGTTTTCAAGCCACAAATATTTAGATCATCTTTCAAGAGAAGAAAAACAAAAATATGTTAAAGTGCATGTTCTAGGCATTTGTGATCTATATACAGCACCTGCTGTATACATTTGAATCATTAAAACAGATAGATATTAAAAAATGCTTAACATGAAGAACATTAGTGCCTTAATGTACTAAAACAGAGATATTAAAATATCTGTAAAGTGTCCATTTCACAGACGAGGCTTAAGCTAGTCCTAAATGACTGTTTGAGCTGTCTTAACTGAATGCAACTTGTGATTAAATATCTTAAAATATTTCAGTGTCATTGTTTTGTCTCAAAATGCACATTGTTGTGGAGACAATTATAGATATGAACTGTACTGAAAATTTCCTACCAAAAGAACCAATTCATCAGGAGAGGCCTATAGTTGATATGGTCAATTTGATTACTCAAGGTTTGCAAAACGAACAAGACAAAATCGAGGAGAAACAAGATGAGGAAGAGAAGAAGGACCACGAGAGTGGAGAAGACAAGGATGGATCCGAAGGCCAAAGAAATGCTTAAATTACTGAGACAACAGCAAAGAATTAATTTGAGGTTAATCATGCTTATTAAACAATCATGTATGTTGAATACTTTTATGTGTGACCTGGAACAGATTACAAACGAGGTTGAAGCTTTGAATACAGAATCTTCAGCGCCGGTTGATTCTGACTATTGTGTGTAAAGGCCAAAAGGTTAACGTCTGGATCTGTGCACAGCTGAATCATCAGACTAGGTAAGCAAGCAAGAACAATAGCGAAAAATGGCAGATGGAGCAATAATAACTGACATGATCCATGATATCATGATATTTTTAGTGATATTTGTAAATTGTCTTTCTAAATGTTTCGTTAGCATGTTGCTAATGTGCTGTTAAATGTGGTTAAAGTTACCATCGTTTATTACTGTATTCACGGAGACAAGACTGTCGTTATTTTCATTATTAACATTAATCACCGCATTTTTTTTCTAACCAGTGTGAAAGAGACTCAAAATACTCTGTCAATGTTGCACATACAATTAAGAGTTATACACCATTTTAATCTGTGGAATATTTTCTTTTATTTGTGTACACTCAGAGTAAAAACAAAATGTTGTGAAAGTGTTGTAAAGAAAACTAACATGATGCGTGATCTCTCGTCTCCCTCTGAACGAAGTCCAATCTGATAGTTCTCAGAAAATGAACTGTAATTTAGTGAATACTAATCACAAAAAAATTAGACTTATGTCTAAAAAAACGTTGAAATGTCAAAAACAAACATTCTGTGTTTATGTAATCTGTATGAAAAGAGAGCCATGTCAGAAGTCCGTGATTCAGCTCATTATCCGCGAATGCGGCCACGCCCACGGAGCGAGCGCTATTCAGACGCAAATTCAGTCAATACATGCATACATCGTCTCAATCGTGTATTTATTGTCTTGAAAAGTGTTTTGAATAGCCATAGTTGGCGATCTCTGGCCTCTGTTAGTTCGGTTAGTTCCTGGATTGCCTATTCTTCTTTAGCATTGGCATTTGTGGACTAAAGGTGTACAGAGCGCCCTCCGGCTTCAAGTATGAATTGTAAACACAGTATCCAGCACTCATAGTAATGACAATAAATCCTGAATATTACTCCTCTGTATAGAAAATTGACAAACATATGAGAATCCATCAATATTTCTCCAAATGTGCATGCTTTTAAGCTAAAAGCCTATATGAAATGCCATAGAGGTAACATAACTGTTCAGACACTTTGCATCACAGAAATACATTATATTTTAAAGAATATAATAGAATACCATTATTTTAAATTGTAATAATATTTCACAGTGTTGCTGTTTTTTCTGTATGTTTGATATACACCATGAGCTTGAGACATGATCAATGTCTCACAGGTTTTTTCACAGCCTACCTGACTGAAAGGCCTCATTATTTATGCAGCTCATTAGAGCTCTTTATGTGATTCTTTTGTCTTCTCAGGTGAGAATCACCCATTATTCATGATGATTCACGCCTCCACGCATACTGTGTTTCTTGACCAAGGATGTTTTAGAAAATTTAAATCTCTCTATTGTTTTATATGAACAAGCAGGCAGCATAATTTTTACATAATTTTGAAGCAAACACTCTAGTCTACAACCTCAAATACCCAGAAGTCTTGTGAACAAAGATTTAATATATATTTTTTGGCCTTATTTCAGTGACTTAAGTTTTTTGTTTTTTCAATAACCACGCATAAACGTTATTCCTTCAAAAACACAAACATGTACATACATGTTCCTCACATATTATGGTAGCCTAGTTTGTGCTGAATACAGTGTAATGACACTTTTTCCATTAATATGTTTATGAACAACTGAAAAAAGCACAAATGTCAGGGCATGTCAAAACTTCTCCAGGGCCCTAAAAATCCTCAGACCCCTGAGGGTTAATACTGGCTGCCCTTGTGTAATGCCTTGAACATGAGCTGGCATATGCAAATATTGGGGTCGTACATATTAATGATCCAGACTGTTACGTAACAGTCAGTGTTATGTTGAGATTCGCCTGTTCTTCGGAGGTCTTTTAAACAAATGAGATTTATATAAGAAGGAGGAAACAATGAAGTTTGAAACTCAGTGTATGTCTTTTCCATGTACTGAACTCTTGTTATTCAACTATGCCAATATAAATTCAATATTTAATTCTAGGGCACCTTTAATTAAGTTATATGCCAATATTTAGTTAGTCATGGAGCCATCTGCTGGCAACAGGTAATGGCATGCTTTACATTGTAATTCACTCCCAGAAACACATTTCAATATGCCATGAAGTGCCAAACATGCTAGGAACACGTTAAATCATGCAACACTTGGCTGAGTGCTAATGTATGCGATTAACGCCATAAAACAGGAAGTTGTTGTAACTCAGGCATACAATGTCCAATGTGCCACAAACTTCAAATGTTTGATAATAGTCCTGATCTGAAGACTACATGGCAGTATTCAGTTATAGTCAAAGCACCATCTGCTGGCAGCAGGAAGGGTGGCAAATACAAATGACTTTGACATAGTCCTCTTATATTTACCTACTTAAATGCATATCGCCCACTGCGCTTTGTTTTCCTAAAGCCACCAGGTGGCAGTGGCACAGGTTAATGTTAATGTTATTTTGTTCCTCTTTGTAAATCATCCATTGCTCATAGGTGTCAGCACATGGAAGAAAAACAAAAACATTTAGGCATTTGCCAACTTCTGATGGCAATTTTCCACAGAGGAATAATTTGCTAGTAGTCATGTAAGGTAAGTCATGTACTTATTCGCATCACTTCCATCAATATCTGTCATTCTTGCAGTTCCATGTAAACATGAATCATGTTGCATTTCCTTGTATAGAATAAATGCATTTCACTTGCAGCACATTTGGCTCTTGTTGAGGTTAACGTTAGACCCTGAATGAAAGTGAAAGCATTCAGAGGCGTTTGGAAGCAGTATAATATTTCAATATGAACCTAGAACTTTTGAATGAACTTTAATATTTCATAGCAAAGCACTTATCAGAACCAGGAAGATTGTAAAACTCTCTGTAGTTGTAAGATAATTCTCGAACATCACATGGACCCTATAACAAGTACAAAGGTTGTTTTCATCAAATGAAATCAAGGATGACTGTGATTTTACTGTTTGTTGGTTGAGTACCTTCTAGTGTCATTTTTGCCTCGAACCTTTCTGAAAAAGTTGTACACCTGTAGGCCCATAACATCGTCGTTGGCTCTCTGACTTAAACTATCTCTGCTTTTCTGGATTATTCTCTATCCTGACCCGGGACCATTTTCTCTGAGGAGGTAAGGGAGATCGTTCACTCGTAGTCCTCTGTATGTTATGAGCAGTGAATACTCTGTGTATTTACCCTTGATATGTGTGGCATTTGAAGCCATGCAGTAGTTTGGATTTGATAATTTAAAAATAAGAACATTACAGGAAAACACCCTGCAAATGCACAAAAAAAAAAAAAACCTATAAAAGTGCAAACATAGAACAACATTTGAACAATGACTGTACTGTATATTCAGTTTGTGAAAAAGAAAATTTAAATACAATTAGAAATTGTTAAAAATGTATTGTTTTGGCAATGGGGAAGCATACAGAGTTTTTTGACCATACAAAGGGCAGCTTGCAATTTGGGTTGTTTTGCAACCCACTGATGGGCCAAATATGGACAGTTATTTAAACTTAACATGCTGAGATGTTAATTTAACATGACATAATGGGTTGATTTATGCTAGTTCATTTATTTTTTATGTTTACATCTTAATTTGCCTTTTAAAAATTTGCAAAATACAGTACACAGACACTGCTTACACAATACATTATTTCAGAAAAACACACTTCTAAATACAGCACATATATAGTTTGTATTTATGCAAACAACCTTCATTTAGACTTATTTAACAAACATTTTTAGACACTTTGTGAACTTCAGACCAACAGTCAGCATTTCTCATAGCCGAAAGATATTGCGACAATGTACAAAATACTTTTTTACAATTAAAACAGTCATATTCTGAAGAAACTAATTAATTGTTTTGCTGTAAGCAGACTGGAGAGTGAATGTCTTCACTATGGATTCAAGGTGAGTTGAAATCAATATGCTTTTAAAGAAGGATCAATTATTTCCTTTTTAAAAATCAAATTGAAGCCAATAAATTGCTATGTTTGTATATATAGTCTGTTGTGATACTTTGTGAACTGATTTTTATATCATTCCAACAGTCATAACCTATATGTCATAGCTCTGACTGTCATAATCAGGGCCAGACTGGGACAACATTTCAGGCCGGGAAATCTCACGCTCATCCAGGCCATAACAAATTTTGGAACCACTGACAACCCTATTTTTTATTTTTTTTTAAATGTCTAAATCCTTAGGCTGGGGCAGTGCAAGATACTGTAATTACATTTTTTTTTTTTTTTTTTTTTTTTTTTTTTTTTTACAATCGCTAGGACACATTTCTCAATAGGTCATTTTTTCAAAACTCTTCACACAGTTCTCCTACAGACGTCCAACTTGGCACAACTTTTCACATTCAAAATGCACTAAAACTACCAAAACACTTCAATCACATCACAAATCAAGTCATTCTTCCACAACACCCCAACAAACACTTTATCCCTCATAAAACACAGACACAAAAAACTAACAACAGGCAGCATTAAAATGTCTTTACAAAGCAAGAATTACAGCTGTTGTTTAAGTGTGCAACTCTAATTGCTTTGAATGTATTTGATTTTTTTAGATTCAGAATATATTTCAATGTGGCATTACTGTAGAAATCTTGCAATTTTCTGTCTTATTTTTTTGTATTATGCTAGATTTTGAACTCAGCTTTTGAAAAGAGTATGTAAACGTGCAAACTGACCTCTATAGTACATAAATATTCGGTGGTGTTTATAGTCATTTATAGTCAAATAGTCATTTTGCTATTTTTCTTGTATCTGTCACTTCTTCACCAGCAGGTCTACTGTTATGAACAGAACTGTTTCAACCTTGTTGCAAAACAACCACCTTTTTGTAATTTGTTTGCACAATCTTAATTTATTTTAGGTCATTTCAAAGTATTAGGGCAAATTGTTGTAGTTGTTTTATTTAACAAAAACTCTATTTCATACAAATATATTTAAAATAATTTTATAAATTGCCTAAATGTCAAAATGAGTACAATAATAACTACATCATGCTTTATAGAAAAATCATAATACTTATCATTTTATTGATTATTATGACACATATTTTTATATATATCATAAATGGATGTGAATATCTGTCTGCTAAATTACTTCTGTAAATTTACAGTAGATAATAATGATGACCTTTAGCAAACATTATTTTGAATGATGATAATTATGGGGTGCTACTGCTAAAATTTTCTTGCAGTTTATTGCTTAACCTAGGTAACAAAACGTCTCGGTTACATAGGTAACCCTCGTTCCCTGAAGGAGGGAACGGAGACGTACGTCGGACAGACCGACGAATAGGAATCTCGCTAGAGAGGCCAATCTACTTCGAGTGTAACTAAACGAGCCAATGCACATTGGCATGCAATCATATGCATCAGCTGCTTGCCTCGCAGCGCGGGTATATAATGAGCAGCAGGTGCGTTGCATCTTCAGGTTTTCGCTGAGGAGCCGAACCCAGCAGGCGGCAGCATCAGCAGGACAACGCCTGTGGCGACGGGACGTACGTCTCCATTCCCTCCTTCAGGGAACGAGGGTTACCTATGTAACCGAGACGTTCCCATTCAGTCGGTCACGTTCGACGTACTTCGGACAGACCGACGAATAGGAATCCCTACCAAAGCGCCACAGGAGCTGCCCTCTTCCAGCGCTCTGTTGTGAGCCACCTGAACCCCTTTGCCTAAGGACGGTGGGACCGGGCTCACACAGAGAGGGTCGATCACTGTTGTTCCCAAAACCCACTCAGTGAGACAATTGGATAACGCTGAGAAAGCGTAGCCTTACATGAGATAAGGAACGCTGCGGAAGCCATATCCTTCCCCGAAGGAGTTATATGGATAAGAACATATGGACTAACCTTGTAGGTTGTACAACATATGGAAGAACTGGGGTGACTCCACTCGGTGAGAGATGGGTTCTCCCAGAGGGAAAGACACGGGCTTCGTTTAGGAGCAGCCGTGGAAAAACCCATATGGGATCCCCGTAGGGTCACACATATGGAACCCAGCCTAAACCCGGTTCTCAAGGATACAACGGAGTATAGGCCTGGCGCCAGACGCTCCGCCACGTCGGCTGCCGAGGGGTAACCGGAGGACTCAACAGGGTCTGCCCGTAGGGACTCTCTGGAGAATAGAACGCGCATGTAGCGCAGCAAGCCGACACTAAGCCGGGGCCTCTCCGTGCCTCTGACCTGAGGCGAGAACACAGGAGGAGACCGGCTCGACACGAAGGCTATAGTATCTAGCGAACGTGTTAGGTGTCGCCCAGCCCGCAGCTCTACAAATGTCTGTTAGCGAGGCGCCACGAGCCAGCGCCCAGGAGGATGCTACACCTCTCGTGGAGTGAGCATGCAACCTGAGCGGGCAGGGCACGCCCTGAGCTTGGTAAGCCAGGGCGATGGCATCCACTATCCAGTGGGCCATCCTCTGCTTGGAGACAGCCTTTCCCTTCTGCTGGCCTCCGTAACAGACAAAGAGCTGGTCTGAGGTCCTGAAGCTTCGAGTTCTGTCTATGTACAGTCGCAAGGCGCGAACTGGACAGAGCAAAGCCAGGGCTGGGTCTGCCTCCTCCGAGGGCAGCGCTTGCAGGCTCACTACCTGGTCCCTGAAGGGAGTGGTAGGAACCTTGGGCACGTAGCCAGGCCGGGGTTCCACTTCGAGGCGTAAGCACGTCTCGTAGACAATGCACGTGCCGAAGTGATGGTGTTAAGTACCTCAGGGGGTAAGTCACCTAGAACCTCCGCGTCCCGTCCAGGGACCAGACATGGAGTTTCCAGAGGTCTGGATGCGGGTGCCAAAGAGTGCCCCGTCTCTGAGAGAGGAGGTCCTTCCTCAGAGGGATGGGCCAGGGAGGGGCTGTCGCGAGGAGTGAGAGTTCTGGGAACCAGGTCCGGCTGGGCCAGTAAGGCGCAACTAACAAGACCTGCTCTTCGTCCTCCCTGACTTTGCACAGGGTCTGTGCAAGTAGGCTCACTGGGGGAAACGCATATTTGCGCAGGCCCCGGGACCAGCTGTGAGCCAGTGCATCTGTCCCGAGTGTCCCCTCGGTCAGAGAGTAAAACAACTGGCAGTGGGAGGTTTCTGGTGAGGCAAACAGGTCTACCTTAGCCTCTCCGAACTCTCTCCAGATCAGCTGAACCACCTGGGGGTGGAGTCGCCACTCTCCTGGCAGCGCAGCTCGTGATAGCTCGTCGGCCACACGGTTGAGCACACCGGGAACATGAATGGCGCGAAGCGACCTCAGATGCTTCCGACTCCACTGGAGGAGATGGCGGGCGAGTTGCGACATGCGACGGGAGCGTAGACCACCTTGACGGTTGATGTACGCAACGGTCGCAGTGTTGTCCGTACGGACCAGTACATGCTTGCCCTGAAGCAGGCCTTTGAGGCGGCTCAGAGCAAGGCGTACTGCCAGCAACTCGAGGCAATTGATGTGCCAATGCAGATGGGGTCCCGTCCAAACCCCTGAGACTGCATGTCCGTTGTACGTGGCACCCCAGCCGGTGGCAGAAGCATCTGTGAAAACCACAGCATGCCGGGACACTTGTTCTAGGGGCACTCCTGCCCGAAGAAACAAAGGGTCCGACCACGGACTGAAGGTTCGGCGGCACTCCTGAGTGATTGGCACCCGGAACGTGCCACGTTGCCACGCCCATCTCGGGACTCGGCCGTGAAGCCAGTGCTGAAGCGGTCTCATATGAAGCAGACCGAGCGGTGTTACAGCCGCTGCAGCCGCCATATGCCCCAGGAGCCTCTGAAAGAACTTCAGTGGGACCGCTGTCCTGCCGTTGAACGTATTCAGGCAGTTCAACACCGACCGAGCACGTTCCTCTGTGAGGCGTGCTATCTGTTCGACCGAATCCAACTCCATACCGAGAAAAGAGATCCTCTGCACTGGGGCGAGTTTGCTCTTTTCCCAGTTGACCCGAAGCCCCAACTGGCTGAGGTGACTGAGCACCAAGTCCCTGTGTTCGCACAACTGATCCCGAGACTGTGCTAGAATGAGCCAGTCGTCTAGATAGTTGAGAATGCGAACACCCTGTTCTCTCATGGGAACAAGGGCTCCCTCCACGACTTTCGTGAAGACGCGGGGAGACAGGGCCAGCCCGAAGGGTAGGACTCTGTACTGATATGCTCGACCTTCGAACGCGAATCTCAGGAATGGCCTGTGTCGCGGAAGAATCGAAACATGGAAGTACGCGTCCTTCAGGTCGATCGCTGCAAACCAATCTCGGGGACGGATGCACTCGAAAATGCGTTTCTGCGTGAGCATTTTGAACGGTAGCTTGTGGAGGCTCCGATTCAAAACTCGCAGGTCCAAGATCGGTCGTAACCCGCCGCTTTTCTTGGGTACAATGAAGTAGGGGCTGTAGAACCCCGACCTCAAATCGGCTGGAGGGACCGGCTCTATCGCGTCCTTCGCCAGTAGGACTGCGATCTCCGCACGCAGAACAGGGGCATCGGCATCTTTCACTGTAGTGAAGAGGATGCCCCTGAACTTGGGGGGGCGCCGGGCGAACTGAATCGCATAGCCGTGCCTGATGGTCCGAAGGAGCCAGCGAGACGGACTGGGGAGCGCTAGCCAGGCTCCCAGAGACCGCGCAAGCGGCACCAAGGGGACCACCGGCGTACCCGCCGCGGGGCAGCGAGGTGGAACGCAGGGACGCGGCCCGGGAGGCTCTCTGTGTGAGGCGGCCCGAAGCGGGGTCACAGTGTGCTGTGCAACACTTACCTGCTTCCACGGGTGGACAGAGGGAGCAGTCGAGGTTTTGCCTACCTGCTGCTCGCTGCTGTCCGCTGGCGACAGAAGAGGTGGATGAGAGTGGTGAGGTTCTAGCCCTCCCACTGCTCTCCGAGCCCTCTTCGGACCCGGAGACAGAGGAAACTGCTCTTTTATCGAAAATTTGGGTACCGCTGGCCGTTGAGCCAGCGGCGGAACAAAAAGGGGAAACAAAAGATTCTCCACCCGGCCCTCCTCCGGGGGAAGGAGCGGTGCGGTCACCACCTCCTGAAGAGCAGTCCCATCCATCTCCGGGTCGCCCGTCCTAGGGCCGCTTGGACTTGGCCTTGCCACCCTTCTTCTTAGGGGGTGGCTGGACGGGCTGGGCACCCCGCCCGCGACCGGCTCCACGACGCCGCTTGGATGAAGGCTGCTGCTGCTGGGGCGTGGGAGCGGGGGCGGCTGCAGGAGGGCGCCCTCGGCGACGGGCAGTCTGAGGTGCCGCAGGCGGTGGAGGTGCAGCAGCTGACCGCCTCGGCAGGATGTGACTGATGGCCTCTGACTGCTTTTGTACAGCCCAGAACTGTTGGGCAAAGTTCTCGACCGCGTCGCCGAAAAGGCCGGTCTGGGACACGGGGGAATTAAGAAACCTGACCTTGTCGGTATCCCTCATGTCCGCGAGACACAGCCAGAGATGGCGTTCCTGGACCACCATGGTGGACATCGCACGACCCACTGACCGCGCCGTAACCTTCGTCGCTCGAAGCGCGAGGTCCGTCGCGGCACGAAGTTCTTGCAGAACTTGCGGATCATGACCACCCTCGTGCAGGTCCTTCAGTGCTTTGGCCTGATGGACCTGCAACAACGCCATAGCGTGTAAGGCGGAAGCGGCTTCCCCACAGGCCTGATAAGCCTTGCCGGTAAGATCCGACGAGTACTTACAGGCCCGGGAAGGGAGAGACGGCTCCCCCCGCCAGGTGGAGTTAGGGCACAGTTGCATAGCAACGGCCCGTTCCACAGGGGGTATGCGCGTATAACCCTTAGCCGCTCCACCATCAAGGGTGGTGAGGGATGAGGACCCACCGACACGGCTTCGGGCAGTAAAAGGTGCCGTCCACGTGCCAGTGAGCTCTTCATGCACCTCCGGGAAGAAAGGCACTGGGGTGGGGGGCTGAGAACCAGCCCTTGCCACCCCGAGATACCAATCATCCAACCTCGAGGGCTCGGGACACGGTGGAGGATTCCACACGAGCCCGACCCTGTTGGCGGCCCGGGAAAGCATAGCCATCATTTCCGGGTCTGAATCGGGCACAGTTGTCACTCCCGAGGGAGGCAGCTGCGCCGAATCGTCATCCCCAGAAGCGTCAGGCTCACCCTCCGATGCAGCGATCGACATCCGGTCGTCTTGGGGAGCTCCGAAGGATACGGATGGTACACACCTCTGGGGTGGTCCACCGCGTTCCCCCGGCAGCTCTACTGGCTGCGGAGTGCTAGAGGGGTGAGGGTTCCTAGGAGGTTGGTTCCCCGAAGGAAACGCGCTCACCGTGATCCTCAAGTCACCAGCCCCGCCGCCCGAAGCAACCCTCTGAGGAGGATTGGAACGAGGCGTCGGGACCGGGACTCCACCCCTTTGCAGGAAGTGGAGTCTCGACCGCAGCTCCGCGACGGTCATCTTCCCACAATGGGTACATGACTCGTCCACAAACGCCGCCTCAGCGTGCCTTAAGCCCAAGCACGCGATACAGCGTTGGTGACCATCCCGAGGCGCCAGGTAACGACCGCATCCAGAAACACACAAGTAGAACGACATCTTTAAAAAGACGCGAACTACTCGTGTAAGCTCTTTTAAGGACTGACTCTTTTAGGTGCTGAAGCACTCAGGGGAAAAGCCGCTGCAGCACAGACAGGGAAATGTGCAGCCTGTCGTGTGCACTCTCCTTGAAGGCGCTCTCTTACCAGCTGTAATAACAGCTTTTTAGCGCTCTAGGCGCACCGTTTCACCAGCCGTGAGAACGGCCTTCACGCTGATTACAGCTTTTTGCTCAAAATAAAAGGCAAAGAAAAAACAAAGGAGAAATCGGCCCCGCTGCTGCGCTGTCCGCCTGCACCACAACCAAGAGATGTCTTGAAGAGCAGACTCGTTCACCACACTCGTGCTTTCAGTAGCTTCCTTCAGTGTTGCAGAAGTTTGGCTCCGAAGCGAAAAGCTGAAGATGCAACGCACCTGCTGCTCATTATATACCCGCGCTGCGAGGCAAGCAGCTGATGCATATGATTGCATGCCAATGTGCATTGGCTCGTTTAGTTACACTCGAAGTAGATTGGCCTCTCTAGCGAGATTCCTATTCGTCGGTCTGTCCGACTGAATGGGAACTAACCTGCACTTGAAGTCCTGAACAGGTCAATAATTTTGTTGCATGTCGCTGCTTCTTCTTGGAGAGCTTCCTTCCTTCCTTTTGCATGCTCCTTCCTGTCCATCCTTGAGCCTCTCGTAATGATTAGATTGTTCAAAACTGTTTGGCGGATGGCGGAGCATCTTCTGACACTACAGAGCTTTTCATTGCCAACTCAAATCATGTGCACGATTTACTAATTCGTTCCCTCGATTCACTAATTCGTGCTCATGATTTACTACTGCGTTCCCGAAATAGTAAATCATGCACACGTTTTAGCCTACTATTTTTTTTCCTGCATGTCATGTCCGGGGCTCTGTATGTCCCATATAAGTCAATTTAATTGATTCAAAAACTCCATTCCAACTGTCTATATCTAAATGTAATATGGAAATGTCATAAGAAGACTGCTGTCCTCAAGATAATTATGAATGTTTTAAATATCAACTGTAATTAGAGTAAAATATTGGTTCTTTACATTACTATTCATGTTAAAATTTCTCAATTTCTCAAAATGTCTGCATTTTTATCTGTTTATACTCTTTATTTCTTTCTACACAAAATTTCTGACATTTGCCTCCATATTTATTTCACAGTCTTCCACTAAACAGCTCAACTCTGATTCATCAAGGTCCTCCAAAACAATATCGTCTACATACAGAGAGAAAAGTTCTTGATGATCATGGAAAAGTCAGAAAATGGACTTATGGGATAAAAGATACCAGTAAACGAAAGAAAATTGTGCTGCTGGTGGGAGAGACCGGCGCTGGCAAGACGACTCTCATCAACACCATGGTCAACTACTTACTGGGAGTGAAGTTTGAAGATGAACTATGGTATGAAATCACAGAAGAAGCAGCCAGAGACCAATCAGAATCACAAACATCTGAAATCACCATGTATGAGGTCTGTCCTGTAGAGAGTCCTGTATCTCTCACCATCATCGATACTCCAGGATACGGAGACACTAGAGGACTGGAAAAAGATCTGGAAGTTGCTTCAAACTTATCCACTCTGTTTCAGAACAATGATGGAGTTCGTGAGATTGACGCTGTGTGTTTTGTGATTCAAGCGTCTAAGAATCGTCTCTCAGACAGACAGCATTACATTATCAGTTCAGTTCTGTCTTTGTTTGGAAAAGACATTGTGAACAACATTGTGTTTTTAATCACACACTCTGATGGTCTGCCACCCAAAAACGTCATCGGCGCCATTAATAAAGCTAAAATCCCCTGCAGACGAGACCACAGTGACCAACCTGTTTATTTCTTGTTCAACAACCGGCAGGATGAAGCCCACCACAGTGAGACACGTTACGTTCGTGCTCAAAGAGCTGCATGGGAAGACAGCATGGAAGAGACTAAGCATTTCCTTCAGCATCTGGATGAAAAGAACAGAAGAAGTTTAGAGTTGACTTCAGATGTCCTGATCGAGCGCATTATATTAGAAGCGTCCATGTGCAACTTACAGCTGCGAACTGAAGAGAAAGAGTTGAAAAAGGCTGAAAAACGTCAGATTCAGAAGGCAATAATGGAAAACAAGGAAAAGATTGAGGAACGTAAAAACTTCACCATTAAATTCAGAAAGACTATCAAAGAGAAGGTTCCTATTGAAAGCACATCATGGAAGAGCAGGAAGGCGACGATCTGCACCGTCTGTGAGGAAAACTGCCATGAGTTTGACTGCTGGTGGGTTTCTGATCCCAGCAAATGTGAAGTCATGAAAGACGGATACTGCACCGTGTGCACAGGGAAGTGTCACCACAGCAAACACGTTAAAGATGGCACAAAATATGTCATCAAAAAGTCAAGCATGATGATAGAATTTGATGATTTTAGAAAGGAATATGAAAAAGCTCAAGAACAGTTAAAGAGGTTTTTGTCTATAATGGATCATCTTGACAAAGATCTGAAGGAGCTTGAGGACCAAAAATTTATTCTTCTGTTCAATGCCTACAAGACCATCAAGCATCTGTCTCAGATCGCATTAAAGCCAGACTCGGCCTTCACTCTTCAGCATCTCAACTTCTTCATCCCCAAACTGAGGGAGGCTGGGAAGAAAGATTGGGTCCAAGAGCTGGAGGAATTAAGGAGAACTGCAGAAGCTGAAGAAGCAAATAAAGACGCCCTGAGTTACCTTCAAGCAGGTCTGTCAAACTGGAACATTTCTTTGGTGGGCAAGTGAAGACAAGAGATGAAATGATGAAAATAAAGAAGACTGCTTACAATGAGAAATCGATGCAGTCGACTTTCGGTAGATCTGAAAGTAGTAAAAAAAATTGTTTAATTAGTGCATCAAGGTATTTTCATCTGTTTTTAGTGTTAAAAGGCAAGGCATTCCAATCCAATCAGTTTATTCATGAACTGTAAAAATAAATGAATATCTTTCATTTTGGAGTAACGGATGGAAGTTTAACACACACAAAAAAGTCATCTATGAATGTTGATGTATTTTCTCTTGTGGTAATCCTTTGAGTTGAACTCTTCATCATTTGCTGGAGTCTTTCCTTTTTATCTCTTTTGCTTTTATTATGCTATTTCCCTCAGATTGTCTGTCTTTCTTTTCTGTCTGTCTGTTTTATTTCTTTATTTCTTGTTAAATAAAAAAACTAAAATAAATACAAAAATAGTTAAAAACACATTATAAGTGTTTATAATACAATATTTAAAATGCATTTAATGATCTAACATGTTTAATCAGTGATAAACCTTGGGATGAAATCTGTGACCCAGGATATTCAATGATGATGTAATCAATAAATACCCAACAGATTGTCCCCAGCATTTCTCTAGACATTTTGCCATAATGACTTTAGCTTACAAATACAGCTACAGACAAATAAAAGCTAAGTCATGGGTCAAGAGCCCAACTTAAACACACACCGATCACCAGAATGGTGACTACAAACATTATTATTAAAAAAAATAATCAATATCTAAACCTTCATTAATTTTCAATAAGAACTACTATGCTTCAGTCCAGGAGAAGACCAAGAATCACTGATGTTATGCTGCAAGTTGCTTTATTTAAAAGGCAGTAACTGTATTACAGTAATGTTTATTAACTACTTTAAGTGTTTTTTTAGCTTTGTTTTTATTTATTTAGTTAAGTTTCCGACATGCACAAAGTATTTGCAGCTTAATAAATACAAATAAATGCACAGTCTATTATTTTCCCAGCACTCTTTTGTATGTCTTTGTATTAACAACTTAAAACTTTGAATAAAACATTCTTGTGAAATTTAAGGCAATCATTTTCTAAGTACACTCAATGTAATTACTTTTTACATGGTAAATACATTGTCACATTTTTCAATATATGAAAAGTGGCAATTCCTTATGTATTATTCAATATATTGTAATATATTATTGCAATATATTGCATTAATATATTGAATTAGTACACCATTCTGTGTCATGATATCGCTGATTGGCTGATGTCACCATGTGGAAACATACCATTCCCACAAAATCCCAGTCCTGCAGGTCCATGTATGAATGCTGTGCAGACTAATCAATATCGGCTTGATCAGAATCAGAAAGAGCTTTTTGTCTGGGACACATACTAATTTTAAAAATAAACATAACAATATAGCTAGACTTCAGCAAGGTGAGGTGAGCCACTGTAGTTGCTACCAATGGGTATAATTTAGCTTCTTAATGGTCCAATTAGCAGCTGCTGGTAGAAATCCTTACTACACTATCTGGCCAAAAAGTGATGTCTCTCTACTGCTGGCCATTCAAAAGTTGTCATGTTTCTAATCAAACATTTTGTGTTATTTTGCTTATATATTTTAATTAAATAAATAAAAAATACTGAAAATAAGATTTGCTCTGCAGTGCACCAAAAATAAAACTCACATTTGCCCAGCTGTGAAAGTATTTTAAAAGTTTCAGAAATAAACTGGATTAAAGCAGTTATCAGAACCAGGAAGATTGTAAAACTCTCTGTAGTTGTAAGATAATTCTCGAACACCACACGCCCTATAACGAGTGCAAAGGTTGTTTTCATCAAATGAAATCAAGCATGACTGTGATTTTATGTGTGTTTGAATACCTTCCAATGCCATTTTGCCTTTCTATTAAAAAACTGTACACCTGTAGGCCCATAATAGTTGCCGTTTGCTCTCTGACTGAAAATATCTCAGCTTTTCTGGATTATTCTCTATCCTGACCCGGGAGCATTTCTCTGAGGAGGTAAGGGAGATCGTTCACTCGTAGACCTCAGTGAATAATCTGTGTATTTACGCTTGATATGTGTGGCATTTGTAGCCATAAAGTAGCTTGGATTTGATGAGACTGTTTTGAGTGATAATATGTCCTGGACTATCCTGGCCCCTCAGTCAAGATGAATGTGAAAATGGATTTTAATGATGAAATTGACTATTTAAAAAAAAAAAATCTGAAGTGCCAAGTGCATAGGTTTTCTAGCATTAATATTAGGCTACTAAAGCAACATTTTAGTTATGGACAGTCTGTCTTGCAAAGTCAATTTTTTCTTGGCACATTTGACATATTAATCTATGAACTTCCTGCAATGCAGATAATGCAGCTCTACTGAGTAGGCTAAAGGTATGATTATTTATATATTTTATTTTTTTATTTTTTATTATTGTTATTTTTTTTCATGTTTTGAGGGATAGATAATTGGTCATAGTTAGCTGATTATTTCACTGTGTATTGTTTGTCACTGGTTGCAGTTCAGGCTGTTCTAACATACCATACCATTATGCATCTGTTAAACTGGTCACGAGTGTGTGTTACGTGTTGAGTTGAGCTCAGCATGTGTTTTAAAGCAGACACAATTAATTACTTTTGGTGGTGGAGGTATCATGGTAACTTGTCTGTATTCAAAGTAAAACCACTGAAATTGTGAATCTAAGACATATTTATATCTGATGGTCTAAAATGTGTTTATTTTATGGATATTGATTAGTTGAATTTTTAAATATGTTAGCCTAGGCAATTTTCCTTTTCATTTTGTATAATATGATTCAATGCTCTCTGCATTTGCTTATATATATGCATATATATATATATATATATATATATATATATATATATATATATATATATATATATATATATAGTACAGTCCAAAAGTTTGGAACCACTAAGATTTTTAATGTTTTTAAAAGAAGTTTCGTCTGCTCACCAAGGCTACATTTATTTAATTAAAAATACAGTAAAAAACAGTAATATTGTGAAATATTATTACAATTTAAAATAACTGTGTACTATTTAAATATATTTGACAAAGTAATTTATTCCTGTGATGCAAAGCTGAATTTTCAGCATCATTACTCCAGTCTTCAGTGTCACATGATCCTTCAGAAATCATTCTAATATGATGATCTGCTGCTCAATAAACATTTATGATTATTTTCAATGTTGAAAACTGTTGTGTACTTTTTTTTCAGGATTCCTTGATGAATAGAAAGTTCAAAAGAACAGCATTTATCTGAAATACAAAGCTTCTGTAGCATTATACACTACCGTTCAAAAGTTTGGGGTCAGTAAGAATTTTTATTTTTATTTTTTTGAAAAGAAATTAAAGAAATGAATACTTTTATTCAGCAAGGATGCATTAAATCAGTCAAAAGTGGCAGTAAAGACATTTATAATGTTACAAAAGATTAGATTTCAGATAAACACTGTTCTTTTGAACTTTCTATTCATCAAATAATCCTGAAAAAAAAAATATTGTACACAAATATTTTGTACAATTGTACACATTAAATGTTTCTTGAGCAGCAGATCAGCATATTAGAATGATTTCTGAAGGATCATGTGACACTGAAGACTGGAGTAACGATGCTGAAAATTCAGCTTTGCCATCACAGGAATAAATTACTTTGTGAAATATATTCAAATAGAAAACAGTTATTTTAAATTGTAATAATATTTCACAATATTACTGTTTTTACTGTATTTTTAATTAAATAAATGTAGCCTTGGTGAGCAGACGAAACTTCTTTTAAAAACATTAAAAATCTTAGTGGTTCCAAACTTTTGGACTGTACTGTATATATATATATATATATATTTAAGCCATCATATTCTGAGAAAACTATTGAATTGTTTTGTTGTAAACAGATTGGAGAGTGACGTGTTAGTTCAAGCGATCACCATGGCTTCCAGGTGAGTTGAAATTTTCATGTTTTTCATAGGATTGTAAATTATTTACCTTTAAAAAAATCAATTTGAAAGTAATTAACTCTTTCCCCACTATTGAAGGAATTTTCTGGCCATCCATGTTTTTATTGGTACATGGTAGGGGACGCTATTACACATCTTCTAAAAGAGTACAGAATCTCCAGATCAAAACACAGGTGAAGAAGAAGCAGAAACAAGCAATAGCATATGTAAGCAGATGCATATGTAAAATAAAGTGATCATCAAATGTTAAGCAGCATATAAATCAAAACTGCCTAATGTTAATTCAGTCAGGACTACTTAAGTCAAAATTACAAGAGACAAACTTTAGTCAATTTTTTATTGCCATATTTTGCTAAATTTACAATTTGGCAGTATGGCTCTGTTCTAAATTCTCCATCCGTTTCATGAGCTCCATGAAAACCAAGACCGGGAACAGCAGCAGCTTCTGGGGACAAACTCCCATTTTTTAACTGGGAGAGCAGCACAAAATCCCCCTATTGAGAACAGAGCATGCATCAATGACAACAGAACGACACTGATTAAGTTAGACACAAGTTTAAGGAGGAGCTGGGGAGGAGGAGGGTTGCAAGCAGCGTGCAGTGGAAGCAGCCAAGCAAGCAGAGAAACGGAAGCAGCGTTTAAGTAATGCGCCTTATTTTAGAGTTGCCAATGGAGTCCAAGGAAATCGGATCAGCTGATATGGGTGGGGTTGGAATTTGCGAATCAGCTGATAGCGGAGCTTGACTACGAAGCCTGCCTGAACTGATGCAGAATGCTTGATTTAATGAAAAGTCCACCCAGGACTGTGAAACTTTCATGGTGTTGTAGGGAAAACACCCTAGGAAGTAAAATTAGCTCAACTGAAATATTTAGGGAATTATAAACAGTTGTTTAGATTACGACCGAGCAACTGATTCGTCCAGCGTTCATTTGCTCGAGCCGTAATAAGCTCTTGTAACGGATATAAATATCCAACAATCGTGAAAACACTGATTAGAGCACGGTAACTTGATCACAGTTTAAGACATTAAATCATAAAGCACATAATACAAGACACTTTCCTTTTAAAATCTACAAGAGATTTTATTTATTCTAACACAAACTAATCTAACACAAAGGCACGCACATACACACACACACACACACACACACACACACACATTCATACGCGTTGCAGTAAGAAGGAAATGAGAGAGAAAGAGTTTTGAAAGAGAGAGAGAGAGAGAGAGAGAGAGATCTGATTAACCGAATTCCTATCAATGCATTTCAAAGACCAGAACGAACCATGAATCATTCATTTAAATACACCAGTTCAGTTTTCATCTGGAGGTACTTGCTTGCGTTGACTAAGGTGAATTTCCCTCGTCGTGCAGAGAGGGGTTTCCCAAGTCGATGATTGGTCCAGGTCCGTGTGGAACAATGAAGGAAGTCTCTTTGTCGCTGGAGTTGAAGCGGCAAAAGTCGTTGGTTGAACTTTGCGGCGAAACTTAGGACACAAGACTTTCAGCGGTAAAGGAAAATTAAGTAAAGAAAAGAAAAGTGAGTGAAGGTTGGATGGCTTGAATGAGCGGCTTGTCTGTTCTTCTTGTCACTCCATTGTTCTTGGTACTTGTCTTGGCTTCTTTTCCCAGAACAGAACCAACTCCTTTCTCGTTTACTAACCAACTTCTCCCCCCGTTCACTATCTTGCAATATGATCATTTAAACTTAGTTGTTTGTCACACCTCTGAGGAGTCCTGGCCAATCAGACATTGTCCTGTTTCAAGAGGGCCTTCCTCTGCCCCCAATAAAACATAAGTGTTACATCCTGTTTCTGCTTCAGCAGAGAGTGCCATTTTAACATAATTTCTATTAAATGGAATACAATACATTTTAAACAGATTTCATTCAAGTCAGGATATAGGAAAGGGGGAAAGAATCAAATTAAGTCCAAATAAGGCATACTTTCAGTCATTCAGTCAAGAGTTAACACATTTACATGAATTGTGAGTGTTCTAAAGCCTAACTGTTTACAGGTAGTACTTGTGGACACATAATGCAAAATGTATGTAGTTAAAACATGTTTGATAAGTCCGTTAAAATTGTTGGAACAATTTTGAGGCAGATTTATTTGTTCAACAGTCTCTTTGGCTTTCCTGTGAAGTAAGGAAACAAAAGGGTCTGGATTGTCTCTCTGTCTTCTTGGGTGACCCTTTGGTATGTCGCTTCTTCTACTATCAGGAAGCATGTGTCGTAAAAGTAATCAGCCTGGCTTTATCTGCAGACGGGCCGGAGCCGGAACCTCAATTCTGAATTAGAATTATGTTTTGAAAGAATCATCTGAATGATTCATTTGTCTGGTTCGTCCACAGTTCCTACAGTGTTGATGGACTCGGTCTACTCCATCTACTCCGTTTTGATCATCATTCGGAATACGATCTAGACATAGTCTTTGACAAAAGTGCGTTTTTCTCAGCTTTTTGTTCAAAATGTAGATTTTTTAAATTAAACTTACAAGTGTTGATTAAAAAAAAATGGATGAAGCTAGAATCAAATGTTTAAAAAAACAGCTCTGTTTTTTCTTTTTCTTTTTTTTTTAAACATATTGCATGTTCAGATATCCATACAACAAAATATTCTGGGGGCCATGAAAGTTTTGTGAAAATTAAGGGTGTTGTGATATACTGGTATTGATGATAACTGTGATATTTAAAAAAAAAATGAAATATCATATGTTAATTAGGGGTGTCATAATATACCAGTATTGTCAATAACCATAATATTTCAAATGAATTGTAGTAAACACATGATAATATGGCACATAAATTATCCAGTGCCAGTATCTGGTTGACAACCCATACAGTAGGTGGCGGTATTGCACCTTAACTCTGTCATAAAACACAAGCAGTCACAGTGTGCAGCTGTTACTGCCACTTAAAAGCAAGCCTTAGGAAATGACAGATGAGACATTCTACATGCACTCCAAAAAAGTTAGAGCTCTCCAGTGTGGACATTTTATAAATTCAGATGGCCATGACCTGTCTCATGTTTTCAATGGCAAAAATGCGTTTTGTGTGAATGGCCATTCAGGCAGAATGCATTTTCACGTTCCATTACTCAGATTTAAATTGTTTTGTTGTCTAGACATGCGCTACATAACGTCTTTGTCCATTGCTCCATGTCTCGATAGTTTTCCAGCACCTTGCATGTTTTTAAATCTCAGGTTTTCATGCACTGCTTTTTTCTATACCTTGCATTTTGTGCTCATTCAGCTCACCATGATTAGCCCTATTTTAACCAGGAAGTTTATATTTTGTTGAACAGTACCTGTTCTAGACAGTAGGTGGGGAGGTCATTTGGCTGGTCTTTTTCTCTTCCAACATTTTTTTTTTTTTTTTTTTGAGAAAAATTGTGATAATTAATGATAATGTTAATGATAAATGGTCCAATCTGTTTCAAATTAACTGATGCAAAAACACTGGCATCCAGCCATCTACTGTATATTGGCATCATGCCATGAGAAGACTGCTGACCTCAATGTGAATATGAAAATCTTTTAAATGTCAACTGTAACTGGAGTAAAGTATTGTTTCTTTACATTATTATGTTCATGTAACACAAAATGTCTGCATTTTGATTGGTTTTAATACTCCAGATTTCTTTCAACACAAAATTTCTGACATTTGCCTCTATCTTTATTTTTACAGAGATCTGACTCTTCCCAAACATGTCAACTCTGATTCATCAAGTCCTCCAAAACAATACCGGCTACACACAGAGAGAAACCACTTGATGATTATGGAAAAGTCAGAAAATGGACTTATGGATAAAAGACACCAGTAACAAAAGAAAATGTGCTGTTGTGGGAGAGACCGCGCGCTGGCAAGACGACTCTCATCAACACCATGGTCAACTACTTACTGGGAGTGAAAGTTGAAATGAGACTATGGTATGAAATCACAGAAGAAGCAGCCAGAGACCAATCAGAATCACAACATCTGAAATCACCAGTATTGAGGTCTGTCCTGTAGAGAATCCTGTATCGCTCACTATCATTGATACTCCAGGATCGGAGACACTAGAGGACTGGAAAGAGATATGGAAGTTGCTTCAAATTATCCACTCTGTTTCAGAACAATGATGGTTTGTGAGATTGACGCTGTGTGTTTTGTGATTCAAGCGTCTAAGAATCGTCTCTCAGACAGACAGCATTACATTATCTTTCAGTTCTGTTTGTTTGGAAAAGACCATTGTGAACAACATTGTGTTTTTAATCACTCCATCTCTGATGGTCTGCCACCCAAAAATGTCATCAGCGCCATTAAAGCAAAAATCCCCTGCAGACGAGACCACAGTGACCACCTGTTCATTCGTTCTTGTTCAACAACCGGCAGGCCGACGACCGTCACGATGAGACGTTACCTCGTGCTCAAAGAGACGCTGGGAAGACAGCATGGAGCATGAAGCATTTCCTTCAATCTCTGGATGAAAAGAACAGAGAAGTTTAGAGTTGACTTCAAATGTCCTGATAGAGCGCATTCAATTTGAAGCATTTATTCGCAACTTACAGCTGCGATCGAAGAGAAGAGTCAAAGAAGTCTGAAAAAATTCAGATCCAGGAGTCAATAAGACAAAACAAGGATAGATTGAGGAACAGAAAAACTTCACCATTAAATTCAAAAAGACTGTCAAAATGAAGGTTCCCATTGAAAGTGCTTCATGGAAGCACAGGAAGGCAACGACCTGCACCGTCTGTGAGGAAAACTGCCATGAGTTTGACTGCTGGTGGGGTTCGAATCCCAGCAAATGTGAAGTCATGAAAGACGGATACTGCACCGTGTGCACAGGGAAGTGCCACCACAGCAAACACGTCAAAGAAAATAAGAAACATAATCAGAAATTCAAGCATTGTGCTAGAATTTGATGATTTAAAAAGGAATATGAAAAAGCTCAAGAAAAAAACCAAGAGGTTTTCAGTTATAATGGATGATCTTGACAAAGATCTGCAGGTGATTGAGGACCAGAAGTTAATTCTTCTGTTCAATGCTTACAAGAACATCAAGCATCTGTCTCAAATCGCATTAAAGCCAGACTCGGCCTTCACTCTTCAACATCTGGACTTCTTCATCCCCAGAGTGAGGGAGGCTGGGAAAAAAACTGGGTCCGAGAGCTGGAGGAAAGAAGAAAATGCTGAAGCAGAGGAAGCCAATAAAGATGCTCTGAGTTATCTGAAGCTGGTCTGCCAAAACTTTTCTTTGGCGACCAATCAGAGGCGTAGCAATAGGGCAGGCAATTGCCTGGGGCCCTGCATTTTGAGGGGACCCCTGAGGGCTGATTATTTAAACAATCTGAAATCTTAATGTAAATACATAGCAATGTCTCTGCATCCCCCTTTGTTGGCCCCCTCCTTTGTTACACTAGTTATGCTTTTGCTGCCTCGCCTCGGCCGCCTTTTTCAAACTGGCGCTGTTGAAAATGCTACTGTAGAAAATGCATGATTTTAACCTGTTAAACATGAAGAGGATTTATCCATCTGCCATGGCCACTTGCTCTAACGTTGGATAAATGTGCACTATTATTAGGTGCGTTATTAGGTGCTTAAAATACTCTGTCATACAGATAAGAGTAATACATCATTTAAAACTTTTAAGGGTCTACTTTTATTTGTGTTAACTCACAATAACAACAAAGAAAACATGGTGCGCTTTCTGCTCTCTGTCTCCGTGAACTGAAGAAATTAACAAAACTCAGCATATGGGCTACTTGCCTCACAAACATGAGAAATATATCTATAGAAAGCTTGAAATTTCTACTTTTAAACAAAATTTGATTTGAAAAGAAATACTCTTTGATTATGTAATCCATATGAAAGGTGCATTTACTATACTGCGGAGATGACGTCAGCATCGCCATCTCCATCTTTGCAGCCGACATTGACTCAAAAAACACTAGTTTATTGATAAACTATTAAAATGTCTACTTGTTATTTTTTACAACACATTTATGATCATTACTTTAGCTGGTGCTTTGCAGGAAGCTTCAGAATAGGCTATATTCCTCCATGCAGCCAAATTAAATTAACAAATGTGTAATTAGTTGCTTAAATGAATGACTACTAGTCAACTAGAAAAATCTTTAGTCGGGGGCAGCCTTACTTAATTGACATTGATTAGTAATTTATAGCTCTTCTACAATAAATGTTGTAGAAGACAATACAAGACATGTATTGTTATAGCTGTGTTACAACATTTCTGTATGTAGGAGCATTATTTGTTTCTGTCAACACCACATAAATCACTGTTTTTAAACTGATAATCCATTATAAATAAGAAGGTTGTAGCCTACTGTATTTTAAAGATTGTATTGTATCTTCTATTATAAAGATGAAGACTGACATTTTGTTAATTAAACATAAACCCTTTAATGTTGTAAAAAATAAACAATGTATTCTCCGTTAGATGTGTTTTGCCTACTTTTTTATGTTGAATAGGTAATGCTACATTAACAAAAAATCTTTCAGAAGGGCCTCAATGATTAATTTTGCCTGTGAAGTCAATGCAGGTGACTTTCTGTAGATCTGAAAATAATAAGAGGTAATGTCAAGTTAATTTTCATGTCTGATTTTAGTGTATATTTAAAACAAGGCACTCTTGGCAAACATCTCCAGTCTGTTCGTCTTCATTTTCTGTAATAATAAATGAGTATCGTTACATTTTGGGTACTGTATGATAGTTTACCTTATGTTTACTTATGAATTACTTAATCTTACATATGAGTTCGCTTTCGAATGGGTTCTCTACACTGCATCTGTTGTACAGTTGCTAGGGGGACGCCATCAGCCTATTCGGTGTCATGTGTGAAAACACTTCCAATCTGATTGGATGGTGACTGTCTGTGACATCACAGGAGCAGCGCCCAGAAGTATAAGAGGGTACCCCTAGTACACGTCATCAGCTTTTTGTCTCCAGAAGCCATTTGTTTGTTAGTGCGTGGTGAAGGTTGGATTATGGAAATCCCAAGCAAGCATTTTAGGCATTTTACACTTCGGGGCCCCCATGATCCTTTTCACAGGGAAGTTGTTTGGCATCACAGAATGGGTATGGGTATGTATAGTATTTTCTATACTACTGTAATATTTATATACAAGCTAGATATGGTACAATATTATGGTCAAAACGACATTGTCCTTCAACAATAATATTTTACAGTTACTATCAGTCCATTGGTCTGTACAATATATGTATTGTGCAATGTCCCTGTCAAATAAATAAATAAATAAAATAAATAAAATTCAAATGTTTCAAATACATAGACACAATATACAATATGGTGCGATAAACCAAAAATAAACTAATGTTAAACAAAAGGTGCAGCTTGCACAATCTACTCATCATTCAGAGCGTTTTTGGGGCATACAAAATGCGTGACAAAGACGCCTCCTTGATTGTCTTGTTTAAGATGACTCAGAAGCGAGTTCCAAAAAAAAGAGTTTTATTGACCCTACACCCTTCATGGGATGAGCCCTTCCGAATGGATCGCAGGGAGGAAATCAACATAGGGCTCTGGAGGTCTATACATGGTAGGCAAAGCAAGAGATAGTGGACTTTTATCTTATATCTGAGAGTATAACATTTATCACAAGCACTTCAAACAAATTAAACCTGTGCTCAGTTCTCTGAGTAACATTAAGAACATTAAGAATATCTCTATTGATAGTTGCACGACATACTCATGCTTATAACCAGAGAGTAGGCAGTTTTTTGTGGCTGTTCAAATACATTCGTTTTCGACTACCTCTGGAAGTGATCGAAAGTGGACAAGCTCAAAATGTTTTACACCCCATTTACACTGATCAACCAAAATGCATTGTAATACCGGGTGTAAACAGCCCTTATATAGACATAATTATGAACATAAAGGCCTACTATTACTTCAGATAAAGACTGTCTTTTATAAGCATATGTCACGGATCTGGTCTTTCTTCTTCACTTCGCATTGTAGTTTGCCATATGTTTACACATGGGAGTATTCCTGAGATCTGATGAACACCAACTCAATCTCTGGCCGTACTCATGAACCCCAAAAGAATGAATGAACACAAATGTTGGTTGATGTAAATCTTTTTTACTGTTGAATGAAGTAAAACATTCTCTAAATGGTTGTGTTTCATTGCAGGCATAACTCACCCAACAGCACTACATCTTCTGTTGAACTAAACATTTCTGCAGTCATTAAACATTTCACAAACCACATGAGGGCACCACTGCAACATGGAATTAACAACTGCTGCTGAATTCAGAAGAATTCACAATAAAACTAATTAAAATCATAACTTTGTTACACATGTAGGATACAGTATTTCACAGTTTTCATTGATTCATCTCTTGTCTTCTCTGAATTTGTTCACTGCCCACCAAAGAAATCTCCCAGTTTTGCCAGACCAGCTTTCAGATAACTCAGAGCATCTTTATTGGCTTCTTCAGCTACAGCTTTTCTCCTCATTTCCTCCAGCTCTCGGACCCAGACTTCTTTCCCAGCCTCCCTCACTCTGGGGATGAAGAAGTCCAGATGCTGAAGAGTGAAGGCCGAGTCTGGCTTTAATGCGATCTGAGACAGATGCTTGATGGTCTTGTAAGCTTTGAACAGAAGAATTGACTTTTGGTGCTCAATCACTTGCAGATCTTCATCAAGATAATCCATTACAACTGAAAACCTCTTGGACAGTCTTTGAGCTTTTTCATATTTCTTTTTTATGGAGTCATATTCCAACTGCTTGCTTGAGGTGCTCATGACATATTTCTTGTTTTCTTTGACATGTTTGCTGTGGTGACACTTCCCTGTGCACACGGTGCAAAAGCCATCTTTCATGACTTCACATTTGCTGGGATTTGAACCCCACCAGCAGTCAAACTCATGGCAGTTTTCCTCACAGACGGTGCAGATCGTCGCCTTCCTGCTCTTCCATGACTTGCTTTCAATGGGAATCTTCTCTTTGACTGTTTCTTTGATGTTAATGGTAAAGTTTTTACACTCCTTAATCTTATCCTTGTTTTCTCTCATTGCCTGTTGGATCTGAATTTTCTCAGCCTTTTTCAGCTCTTTCTCTTGAATTCGCAGCTGTAAGTTGCACATGGACGCTTCTAATCGAATGCGCTCTATCAGGACATTTGATGTCAACTCCAAACTTCTTCTGTTCTTTTCATCCAGAGACTGAAGGAAGTCCTTCATGCCGTCCATGCTGTCTTCCCAGGCGTCTCTTTGAGCACGAACGTAACGTTCTCCAGTGTGACGGGCTTCAGCCTGTCGATTGTTGAATAAGAAATGAACGGGTTGGCCTGTTTTGTCTCGTCTGCAGGGGATTTTAGCTTTTTTAATGGCGCCGAGGACGTTTTTGGGTGGCAGACCATCAGAGTGCGTGATTAAAAACACAATGTTGTTCACAATGTCTTTTCCAAACAAAGACAGAATTGAACTGATAATGTAATGCTGTCTGTCTGAGAGACGATTTTTAGACGCTTGAGTCACAAAACACACAGCGTCAATCTCATGAACTCCATCATTGCTCTGAAACAGAGCAGATAAATTCTCAGCAACTTCCAGATCTTTTTCTAGTCCTCTAGTGTCTCCATATCCTGGAGTATCAATAATAGTGAGAGACATGTGACTCTTTATAGGACAGACCTCATACATGGTGATTTCAGATGTTTGTGATTCTGATTGATCTCTGGCTGGTTCTTCTGTGATTTCATACCATTCTTCATTCTCAAACTTCACTCCCATTAAGTAGTTGACCATGGTGTTGATGATGGTAGTCTTCCCAACGCCAGTTTCTCCCACCAGCAGAACAATTTTGTTTGCTTTTCTTGTGTCTTTTTTCCCAAAAGTCCATTTTCTGACTTTTCCATGATCATCAAGCACTTTTCTCTCTGTATGAAGACGGTATCGTTTCGGAGGTCCTTGATGAATCAGAGTTGGTCTTCGTGGTGGAAGACTTGGCTTTCTGCAGATGGAGGAAAATATTTCTCAGAATGTTTTTGTAGCAAGAATTTTAAATTAAATACCCATTAAAAACTGTAAAAAAAGTAAATTTGTACTTTTTAGCATGAACATAATAATGTAATTTGTAGAAACTGTTATAAACAGGAATTCCCACTAAATAGAGTTAACATGTAAAAGATCAACATTTAACACCAGCCATAAAGCCTTAATACAACAGTCACATTTTTGTTTAAACACCCAATTATTCTTATATTTTGAAACAAGCAAGCAATTCATAAGGACATTCTCTTACATACTGCAGCGCAGACTGGTGTTACGACGTAATTCCATTGTTGCTGAGTTTAAAGGTATAGTTCACCCAAAAATACAAATTCTGTCTTCATTTACTCTCCCTCGTGTCGTTCCAAACCTGTATGACTCAATTTTTCTCTGTGAAACACAAAATAAGATATTTTGAGGAACATTGTAAAACAAACAACATTGGACCTCATTGACTTTCATTGTATGGACAAAAAACAAACATTTCTCAAAATAAATTCTTTTGTGGATAATTCTGAGCTTCTTGATCAAATAATAAAAATTGCTTCCTTTCTTAATCTGCTTTTGTGCAATAGTCCATGCATTGTATAAATGTTTGAAATGTTAGAAAAATTCACTCTGTGTGATCAAGGAAGTGAATAATAAAACACTTACACTGTTGCTGATTTTGTCTGTTGACTTGAAGCTCCTTAAAAGTAAAGAATATATGATTTAGCAGTCTGTATAGGGGTATTTTGAACACACTTCTTCTGTTTTCAAAGCTCTCTAAATTCAGTTGATATTTTTCACAATTTTCATATATACACACACAACAAAATTAAGAATAATATAGTTTCCTTGTTTTAGAGAGCATTTATTTATAATACTTACACCATTCGAGACCATATTGTTGTAGAGATTTCAAAGCAAACCTCATCGTGAGTCAGTCTGAGAAAAAGACGTCTCTCCTGCTCTAGTATTTCCAGTAATACCAGTTCATTTTCAGTTTGTCACGATTGAAAGGAGCATGAGACACATTTGTGAAACAACTGAAAACAAAGCAAAGTTAGTTTAAAATGTAGTGCACTGAACTGTAATTCAACAATTAGACTTCTTTTCACAAGCCAAACCTACTGTACATGAACCTTTTGCAAGCACTCAGCTCTCTGTAGTCAGCGATCTACTTGTATATTGTGCTGTTTCACTTCCTCTGTTTGAGAATATTACTAGTTTTGTTTCAGATATGGTAATGAATGAGGTTCCCAATAAGAACTTGTTTGCTGTTTTAACCAGTGAAAAGGTAATTAGTTTTGTGAGAATGTAGTTTTATGCATGTATTAATTAAAAAAAAAAACATAGAACTTGAAATAAACGGACTGGAACTACCTGTGCACTACATGGTTTGAACGCACACCTTCCAGCCAAACAAAATCCTACAGACCATGGTTATAAATGCAGATATTATTATTATTATTATTTTTTTTTTTTATTGAAAACATAATAATGTTAGAAGAATGAATCAGTCAATGTAGTGAAGTGTTTGAAACTGTGTGTCTGAGCTTGAAATAACATATTAACATACTACTATTGGTTTTTCCTACATGGTTTTATATGGCAGAAATGAGAGTAGCTAGTAAATAATTCTGAAATCAGCCTGTTTTGGTGGTTTCATCTTCCAGAGTGCGGTCTTGATGTCATTTGCACCTCTAGCGTCATTACTCATAAAGTCGGCTGTTTCTGGCTAGTGGAATTTTGAGTATGTTTTCCTTGTTGCTTCTTCATTGTTTCAGACTGCACTAATTTTGCTCTGTGTATTTAATTATCTTCATTTAAATAATCCTGTTGTTGATTCTCAGACCTCAAGATCAATCTTTTTAGTTTAAGCGACAAAAGATGTGAGCCCTCTTAACTACAGTATAATTGTGGCATGAAATAAACATGAATGAAACTCAGAAGGAATGTTGAAAGAGACAGAACAGCATACGGAAATATATCAGTGCTCGAGTGAAGGGGGAGATTCTGGAATCCACTGCTGCTTCAGTGTATATATTTAGAGTGATTTATGATCATGGGTGATTTATGATAAGAAGAGGACATCTCTCATGCTCTGGGATTTCCAGGAATGTCAATCAGTATGTCACGCATTTTAAAGGAATTCTCGGCTGTAATTTATTTGTTTTAGAGGAACTGTTTTTGCAGGTCTGTGAAACCATGCACAGCTGAATTAAAATGACTGAAAAACAATTACATCCTAAATCAACATTAAACTACTCTAAGCATGTTGTTTCATCTTTTTGTTTGTTCACATTTTGTTGCCTGTCAGCATATTCTTTCACGTTGACAAGTACAGAAAATATTTAATGGTGTTAGTTGTTTCCTTATGCATACATGTTTCTTTGTGTTTCAGGTGTGGTGGAGTTTTCCTTCAACTACTGGTTATCTACCTTCTGCGAGGACTCCAGACGAAGCAAACTTTCAGCTTTTCAGAGTAGCTACTTTTAGCCACTCTGATCTCCTTTGATAGTCTGTTTCTGCCTGGTTATAGAAGATTTTATCTCCACTTCTGTAAGCAGCCTCTTTGGCATGACAAAGCTGTTTGAGTTTCCCAGTAGACCATGGTTTATCATTACAGAATGATAAGAATGTCCTGTAGGAATGCACATATCCTCACAGAAACTGATCGGTGACAGCAGCCTCAAAAACACTCCAGTCAGTGCAACTGAAGCAGGCTTGTAAATACCGCTCTGTTTCATTAGTCCATCTTTTAATATACAATACCATACCATAGGCATAGGACAACTTACATCCCACTTACACTTTTGGTCTAATAAGAAAAGGTCAAACAGACCATTATCCATTATGTCATAGTTAGTGTAACAGCTAGGTCAGAGTGACTGGTCAAATGTCAAAGATAGATGAAAATACAAGGTGTTGTTTTGACACCTTTAAGAGAATATTGCAGATCTTGCATTATCTCATGTCTGCAGAGATGGAAACAGACATATTTTGATACGAAGGTATATCAAGTTCAAATGAGCAACAAATTCTGATTCAAATTCATTAGGGAAGGAGCATGTGCAACCTTGTGTACGTTTTGTTTGTCAGCTAGTGAATCTTTAGTTATGGCGTGTTGAACGCCGAAGATTTCTTTATTTTCTGGTTTTGTTTTCAGTTAGAGGGCAGGGAATTAGTTAGTAAATTTTTTGGTTTTGTTGTTTGTTTAGCAACGCTCATTATCTTTTCTCTGTGGCTTTTTCAATTTATATATGTTTTTCTTTTCTTTGTATATAGCTGTTAATAATGATTTTGTTTTCATTTGTGTAAATTATATTTCCACTGTAAATAAAGCGAACCACTTATTGTATGTCCGTTGTCCTTGTGTCATTCTCCCACAGTACTCCCCCAGAGACCAAAACTGAAAGGGTTGTGTTTAAATTTTATTTTGTACATCTTCCTCATACCTCTACGCCACCAGGGGACGTAACAAGCAAATATACATGCTCTTAAAGATATAAGAAGATACAATGAAGAATAACCGTAAATGAGTACAATAAAGAGTAAATACTTGAAAATATGATGAGGATTAACATACACGCATATATGAAATCAAAGATAATGTTGATAAATCATAAGCCATAAATGATTAAAATGAAATATGAATAAAATGTATGAATATGAATATTGACCATTTTGGATCCACCATACCTCAAAACTGAAAAAGCCTTGTAATGATTCTCAAAGTAAACAAAACTTAAGATAAGTTCTCACCACAAAAGATCACTTTCATACACAATGAAATTTCAAAATGAGCACTTAAATGAAATGTTCTTTTAAATGTTCACTCACAGTTCACTTTAGCTTTCTCAGTTCACTTGAACTGTCACAGTTCACTTTTCTTCAGTTCAAAAATAAAATAAAATAAACTGTGAAAATACCAGTCCATAGAATGATGAATAGAGATCCAGTTTTGATGTAGCTTGCGTTGAAATGAACTTGAGACAGAAAATGAAGCAGCTAACTGTAAAGTCTACTCAACTTCAATGAAATGCTCCAAAATTAAATGGATCAAACTGGAGATGAATCAAACTGAAATGTCGTTCGGATGGCAGAGTGTTACGTCCCAGGACGTGTATTGTTTGTTTTGTTGTTCTGTGAATGTGTATGTGACACTGTCTCTCTGATGCCCAACAGCCTGCTGGGAAGTGTAGTTTTTTTCCCTGTTTCCTCTGTTCCTCCCTGTCCTCTTGCAGGAGCCCAATTGATGCCACCTGTTCCTCGTTAGAGTATGGAGAGGAGCTTGCATTTACACCGCAGGAGCTGGCTGTTCCCCAGAGAGAGTGTGGCCTGTCTTCCCTCCCAGAACTCCTGTTGTATTTGCTGTTGTGAAAGCTCCTTGACAAGACACCTGTTGTATCTGCTGTTGTCGCAGTGTGTAATTGCCCCATTATTAGTGTTGCAGACGCAGTAGGGAGGTGGGTGCCCTTTTGTTTTTACTAACCCCTGTTTTCGGTTAGTGAGGCAGTCAGGTAAGAGATTTGTTGTTTATTTGATGTTTTGTTTTGATAGGTTATTTAGACTCCCTTACTCCAGTTAGCTTACTCCTTTTGTTTGTTACTTTGGCTTTAACCCCCTCCCGAAGCTAGAAGCGTCTTGTTAGTTATCCTTATTATTTTGCCTTATCCTTGATTGTTATAAGAGACTTTATGTTAAATAAATCTTTTCAAGAGTTATTTTGTGTTTGTGTGAGTTCTGGGGGTGCAGACTGAACCAACTCTCTCTCATTTTTGCCCTGTGTTTTTGAAGGGACATATCTTTTATTACTTTTTATTTCTATATGTTACTCTCCCGCCACCCCTAGACAAAAGGGGGACGTAACATATTTGGGGGCTCGTCTCAAAGTTTTTCAAAGAGGCCATTTTTCTTTACTCTACTTTGCTTGACTGTTTTCGTTTTTTGGGGGTGAGAGGAGACGTCTTGGAGGGTGAGTATGGATTTTGATTTAACAGCATTCACTTTAGCTCCTACTATTGAGGTCTTTAATAAGTGTAGAAAGCAGGATTTGCTGTTGATAGCAGACTTTTTTAGCATCAGTATTCCAAGAGAAGCTGCTAAAGGGGTAATTAAGGATAAGCTTTACTCAGAACTAGTTACTGCTGGAATTCTGCCGACTGATTCAGAAGATGCTGTGGAGGAGAATATTGGGATTGCAGATGAAGGCTCTTTTGCTCCTCTGCCACCCAGTATTGATCCTACCAGTCCGCGTTTTGACCCTGTACTCGCACTCAAATTTAAGGAATTAGATCTTGCCTTGAAAAAGCAGGAACAAGAGCTTCAGCTAGTACATCTTCGTACGGTAGAAGTACAGGCTCACCGAGATATTAAGTTGCGTTCTCTAGATCTAGAGGCAGAGTCTTTACGGCGAAAACCTGTCCCGGCACCGCGTGCTAGACTTCCTTCCTCCCCTTCTAGTGTGCGAACTGCTACTCCCTCAGAAACTCAAGAGTCTCACTCCACTTTTGATGTGACGAAGCACATAAAACTTGTACCCCCATTTAAAGAAACGGAGGTGGATTCCTATTTTATAGCGTTCGAGCGTATCGCTGGTAAGCTGGGGTGGCCAAAAGATATGTGGGGGTTATTGCTCCAGTGTAACTTAACTGGCAAGGCACAGCAAGTGTGCTCTTCCCTGTCAGTTGAGCAGTGTTTAGACTATGATGTGGTTAAGGCTGCCGTTCTCAGAGCTTATGAGCTAGTGCCGGAAGCCTACCGGCAGCGTTATAGAAAATTAACGAAAACAGTCAATCAAACTTACACTGAATTTGCTCGAGAAAAGAAAACCCTCTTTGAAAAATGGTGTTGTGCTACTAAAATTTCGAGTCTTGAGCAGCTTCAAGAGCTGATCTTATTGGAAGATTTTAAAAATTGTGTGCCAGAGAGTGTAGTTGTTCATTTGAATGACCAGAAGGTCATGACACTCTCTGAAGCAGCAGTAATTGCTGACGAATTTGTGCTCACCCATAAAAATGTTTTTCCGGTCTGCCATATGAATCCGTACCAGTATCCTATAAACGAGAATGGCATGAGGGATAAGTTCCAAGTGGGTAAAATGGAAAAAGGCCGTAAGCCAGTCTCAAACTGCAATGGGGACAAGCGTCTATGTTTTTACTGTCTTGACCCTGGCCATCAGATAGCTGATTGTAAAGCGTGGAGGCAGAAAATGGGCACTAAAGCTAAAAGTGTTGCTTTTGTTCAGTCCGCTGCCGCTTTTGAAGATTCTGCTCTATCAAACGTCTCTGGTTATGAACCGTTCTTGTTAAGTGGAACTGTTTCGCTCTCCCATGATTCTCCCACTTATCCAGTTTCAATTCTCCGTGACACTGGAGCTTGTCAGTCCTTAATACTGGATAGCATACTTCCATTCTCACCTGAGTCTTACGCAGGCACAAATGTCTTCGTTCAAGGTGTTGGACAAGGCTGTATGAATGTACCTTTGCACTCCACATGGTTAACTTCTGAGCTAGCTTCAGGTCCTGTCAAAATAGGCGTGTGCTCTGAACTGCCTGTGAAGGGTATCAGTGTAATTTTAGGGAATGACCTGGCAGGTGGCAAGGTGTTCTCTTCTCCGAACATGTTGGATAGCCCTGACTTGGGTGGACCAGCAGCTTTGGTTACCAGGTCCTCCACTACAGTACCTAGTGATCTTGTTCTTTCTCAATCCAAGAAACTGGTGGAGACTACTGACTTTTCAGACTCTGTTATCCCTTTGTTTGAGTCTGCCGAGTATAAAGTCTTGACTAAACCCATGATGGACACTCCTATCATTCCTGCTGTGTTTCAGGTGGAACAAAGTCCCATAATGCTTGGGAAGGACCATATTGCTACTGTGCAGTCTTCTGAGAAAGATTTCTCTTCTGTTTACTGTTTGCAAGTACTGAAAGTAGTACTCTTGTACTTACTGCTTCCGACTTTATTCTACCTTTTTCAGGTTAAGAACACAACTGGGGTGGGTGCAGTATTGTTATTTGAGCATGTCACTGCTGCAGATCAACTAGAAGACTGCCCTATTTATGCACTATCCCAGCCATCTATTGGTAGAACCCCTTTCAAAGTGTGTCCAAAAATGCCACTGGATGCTTCTCAGCTTTGTGATGGGAAGATGGCTGCTTTAGTTGTGATGGTTCTGTTGAAGATTTGTGCATGTACCCTGGTGCAAACTACATCAATAGTGTCATGGTTGCTCCTATTACTGCTATGTAGGAGCAGTTCTACTGCAGGAAGATGCCTCTGGAGTTGACCAACCACAATCCCCTAACCTTCTTGTCTCAAGTGCAACTCTAATCAATGCCTGATGTGCTGGTTCCTCATTGTGCAAGAGAACTTTGAAATTCGTTATAAGCGAGGTGTAGAAAATGTCATGACTGATGCGCTGTCCAGAACCAACAGTGCAGCCAGTTGACCTGTGAATACTTAATGCCTTTGTACGTGAGTACATTTTTGTTGAATTATTACAAATTACTGTGGTAATCTGTAATTTATGGGTGGGGGTGTTACGTCCCAGGACGTGTATTGTTTGTTTTGTTGTTCTGTGAATGTGTATGTGACACTGTCTCTCTGATGCCCAACAGCCTGCTGGGAAGTGTAGTTTTTTTTTCCCTGTTTCCTCTGTTCCTCCCTGTCCTCTTGCAGGAGCCCAATTGATGCCACCTGTTCCTCGTTAGAGTATGGAGAGGAGCTTGCATTTACACCGCAGGAGCTGGCTGTTCCCCAGAGAGTGTGGCCTGTCTTCCCTCCCAGAACTCCTGTTGTATTTGCTGTTGTGAAAGCTCCTTGACGAGACACCTGTTGTATCTGCTGTTGTCGCAGTGTGTAATTGCCCCATTATTAGTGTTGCAGACGCAGTAGGGAGGTGGGTGCCCTTTTGTTTTTACTAACCCCTGTTTTCCCCTGTTTTTGGTTAGTGAGGCAGTCAGGTAAGAGATTTGTTGTTTATTTGATGTTTTGTTTTGATAGGTTATTTAGACTCCCTTACTCCAGTTAGCTTACTCCTTTTGTTTGTTACTTTGGCTTTAACCCCCTCCCGAAGCTAGAAGCGTCTTGTTAGTTATCCTTATTATTTTGCCTTATCCTTGATTGTTATAAGAGACTTTATGTTAAATAAATCTTTTCAAGAGTTATTTTGTGTTTGTGTGAGTTCTGGGGGTGCAGACTGAACCAACTCTCTCTCATTTTTGCCCTGTGTTTTTGAAGGGACATATCTTTTATTACTTTTTATTTCTATATGTTACTCTCCCGCCACCCCTAGACAAAAGGGGGACGTAACACAGAGTAACAAAATGTTCTGGAAACTTGAATCTTCCTAAAATGATGTCTCTGCCTAAACTGCGTCACACAGCAGTTTCAATCTCACGTGTGGACAACTCAAACACACATGAACAGTTAATCCTTAGTGCAAACTTCTGTACAAGTACAAAACATGGCAAAAATGTAACACAACTTTTTCAGTTGTCACTAATCAAGCAAAACCTGAAAACATGGGTCACAAAAACACAGTGCTGTTGTGTTTTATCTGACTTAAACCCTAAAAATCATCCATTTAGGTAACCTTATCGAACACAACATGACACTAAGTTCTATTTAGGTTCTTCTTCTTCAACTCATTTGCCTCTGTCCGCTGTACTTCCAGAACAAGCAAAAACAGATCACTCGTCAAAACATAAGAAAACCAAAAATAATCACTTTACAAAATAATATACATACCCATTATATTAAAAAATACCGAGAGTTTATTCGTACGACAACCTTTTCCGAAATTTTTTATCAAAATAATCGGATGGAATTCTGACTGAGATTGAACATTGTATTCCACTAACTTGCCCAAATAACTGCTGTTGTTCCAGGACCTCTGAATTTAAATGCAAATAAAATTCCGATTAACGGAACACATAGCAAGGGAATGTAAAACTTAAACATTCTTGTCAATAAAGATCTTACTGGTTTTAATTCTTTATCAATTATGTCTTTTGTTTTCTTAAGCTCATCCATGATGTTCTGTAACTCATCAATTACTTTCCTCATTTTAACAATGAATTTACCAGCATTGGAGTTGATCTCACTTTCACTTATTTGGCCATTTTTTGCAAGATTGTCCATGTCATCGAGGGCCACGTTATCATTGATAACGGAGTGAATGTTGTGCACAAGACCAGCAAGAATTTCTTCTAGGTCTCTAGTCGATTTAGACAACTGTGCAGCCACTTTACCAATGTCATATTTACATATTAATTCACTGGCGGAGGCAACACAATTACTAAAAGCACTGATATCATACTCTGGTTTATTAAGTTGGCTCAATATTTCATTAGTGTATTGACAAATGTCTTTCAAAATGTCAATCATAGGATTGATTTTGTTCTGAAATTCTTCAAGTCCATTTTTGATGTTTTGACACATTTTTTTCCTGCTGGATCATTTTCAAGGCGTTGAAGAATCCACCACCGATTTCACCAACCGCGGCCACCGCTGCTCCTGCTCCACCGACAACAGCTGAAGCCCCCAGAGTGAACGGAGCTAAAGCTGATCCTGCAATCATGGCGACCCCTCCAACTATTCCTGCTATTCCTCCAATTCTGGATGCTTCAGTAGCACATCTGAAATCTTCTTCAAAAGTTTTAACGAGATGACTCAGTCTCTTTATGCACTGCTGGAGTTCAAGGTGATCTCTCTCATAGAGTCTAATGAATTCCTCTTTGAGATGAAAAACATCAGATCTAAAGAGAACATAAATATTAAGAATGTATTATTCTATATTATACAATTTGTAATATAAATATTTTTAACTGTATTAGCTGATATGTTGATGAAAGTTTATTTTGATTCTTTATGGTATATTGCTTCATAATGAAATAATGCAATTTTTGCTTAAAAATCCAGTTATTCTGGTCCATTGAACTAAGTGAGTAATGCATAAGAACAATCTCTTACAGCATACTGGGAGGTTTATCCATGCTGCTGCACCGGCGGTGACCTTTGAATTATGCCATTGTTGCTGTGATTAAGAAAACACAAGTGAATCCATTATCTGTTTATAGTTATATTATGTGATCATAATAATAAATGCAAACAAAACAAAATTCTGAGGTTTTATTTCACATATCTTTTTCAAAATTGTTTAAAACAGATTTAAAATGTTAAAATATGTTTGTCCTTTTACACTGTGCAAGAAGAATAATCAATATCTGATCAAAAGAAATCGAAGTCAGTCTTTGGCATTATAGTCCGCACTAGTCAAGAAGTAAATGTGCCGGCTCCCTTAATGGGTGTAGTAAAAAGCATATGTTTATTAGGGTATGCTTTTAGCCCTGTTGTATAAATAACAAGTAAAAAAGCCTGAGATGAAATCAACTGAAGGTAAATGACATTAAATCTCTTAAGATCTGATTAAACAACTCTGCTTCAATGGTCAACAGTGCTTTGATCTGCCTGCACTGACACCATTTTCTTTAAGAGCTGCTGTGCAGCCAAAGTTATATATCACTGTAAAGCTGCTTTGACACAATCTGCATTGTAAAAAGCGCTATATAAATAAAGGTGACTTGACGTGACTGCTTCCATGAACCCCTTGTGCAGGGTTTTGCATGCACTCAAATGCACAGGCCACAGTGGCAGCTGGCACACCTAAAAATAGGTCCGGGTGAAATTGCAAGCACAAGAAACCTCACAAGAATAAAAAAAAAAATCACAGTACTGTTGGGCATTACTACAGTAATTATTATTGTCAGCTTACCTGTTGAAGAACATGAAAAACACATGTTAAACAAGGAGCGCTTTCCGTTGCGTGTACACAGACATTGGACACTCATCACTGAATTCTATTTCTGTTCTGTTAGTCAGCTAAGCTTGGCTGCCCCCTGCTGGCTTAACAAGAACAATCTTACATGGAACAAGTGCAATTCTGTACTGCAATTTAATGTCAAAATATTTTTTCATTGTAATGACTGTTACATTTCATTGTAATGACTGTCTATGAAATGAGTTTAAAACATAAGCTACATAAGAAGTAAACCCTACCTCTCAAAGAGAGATCTCTTTATAGCCATGGTTAAATCTGTTCTGAACTTTATCCATACAAGGTTGGAAATTAAAGGTGCATCTTTCTTTTTGGTCCTTTGCTGTAATAATAATAATAATAATAATAATAACAATAATAACAAGAACCCAAGGTCGCTTCACAAAATTAATACAATCAATAGACAAACCATAATGGTAACACTTTACATTAAGGTTCCCTTGGTAAAGGGTTTATAAAAGTGTTTGTTGATGATTAATAACTTGTTTACAAATGCATTATAAATCATTGATAAGCATTTATAACAAAGGGTGACTTTAACGTAATACCAAGCAGTGAGCCATTTTTAACTCCCTTGATATAAATGCTTAATATATGTATTTATTCACATATTTTACTCAGAACCAGATTTCTGGTTATTTCATTATACTGTTATGGTGAGACTGAAGGATGATTTATGTGTGGTTTTCTCAATAATATCTCATGACTTATGTCACTTTTCTCACTGTTGCTCATCAGACTTTACTCTGTGCATTACCCATGATAGTCTGTAAAACGGCCGTGATGCCTATTCAGAGGAATGTATAAAAACTGATTTCATATTTATCAAGATGAAATGATCAAACTTTTTTTGAAAAAACAAAAATAAAAAACAAGCAAACATCACTGCCTAACCCAGGGGTAGGCAAGTTCGGGCCTAGAGAGCCGCTGTCCTGCTGAGTTTAGCTCCAACCTTAATCAAACACACCTGAACAAGCTATTCAAGCTCTTTAGGATTACTAAGGCTATAGGCAGCTGAAGGTTTTTTTTCAGGGGTGGAGCTACCCAGATAGCAACAGACTCCGGGGCGGATCCGCCTTCAAGTCGCCAGCTCCGCTGTACGCTCAGATTCAATTCGGCAACGCGCACAGGATATGCCCCGCCTCCGCACAGCGCACAGTCAGCTCGCGGACTCGTTACAGATGCTGGGCGGATTCACTGACCGGACGCGCCTTTTTTCAACTGTCGTCGTCACTGAATCCTTCTCCTCACCGTGGAAAAGCTGGAGCCGGCAGGTCGGTGAAGACTAAACACGGTAAGAAAAGTTAAAATATGCTTTATTTGTTCAGCTGTATCCAGTAACATACCGTTCATTGCTTTGTTTGATGTTTTTAAAAATGACTGTGGCCAAGTTAGCTCTTAGTGTCATTATAGCGTTACTTAGATTTGAGTAAAAAATTAATTTGGCTAATAACCTTTTGAGTAAAACGCTATTTGGACAGAATTTCTTTATCTTTCTGGGAGGTGGGGTGATTTAAGCTGTCCGGGTTTAAGTCCAATCCTAAACGCAAATTTTCACTCCTTTCCAGTAAAATAGCAAGCGAGATAAGCTAATGTTAGGCCTAACGTTACCTGTTCTTTTCACTGAACTTCTAGTTGTTTGAGTCTATTTTTTTGTTTACATGAGGTGGAGAATACATGTAAAGTTGTTTCAGATAATTATTTCATATCCTATTAATTCATGATTAATAAATTGCCGTGTGTGTGTGTGTGTGTGTGTGTGTGTGTGTGTGTGTGTGTGTGTGTGTGTGTGTGTTCTGTTGCAGCTTACAGCTCATTCAAGTGCCGCCAGTGTGTTTTTGGAGTATTCCTTCTTTCTATTTCATCTTTCATCTGAGGAAAGTAAGATTAAAAACTGTTTTAAACTTGATTTAGCTAGTTCTTTTGTCAAATACTGATAATGGTCCACAACTACAGCTTTTAACATGTAATAAATGTGCCGTTTTAAAAGCTTTATACCTATAATTGATGGGTTAAAGTTTAAAAACCCACTTGTATCAGTAAACTTTAGTTCTAGTATACTAGTTTGAGTCTATTTTTGTTTACATTTGACAATTCTCCACCTCATGTAATGTTGTTTCAGATCACTATTTCATATATTAATTCATAATTAATAAGTTACTGTGTGTGTGTGTGTGTGTGTGTGTGTGTGTGTGTGTGTGTGTGTGTGTGTGTTCTGTTGCAGCTTACAGCTCATTCAAGTGCCGCCAGTGTGTTTTTGGAGTATTCTTCTTTCTATTTCATCTTTACCAAACGTCTGAGGAAAGTAAGATTAAAAACTGTTTTAAACTTGATTTAGTCAAATATTTTGTCAAATACTGATAATGGTGCACAACTACAGCTTTTAACATGTAATAATTGTGCCATTTGAAAAAATTCATACCTATAATTGATGGGTTAAAGTTTAAAAACCCACTTGTATCAGTAAACTTTAGTTCTAGTATACTAGTTTGAGTCTATTTTTGTTTACATTTGACAATTCTCCACCTCATGTAATGTTGTTTCAGATCATTATTTCATATATTAATTCATAATTAATAAGTTACTGTGTGTGTGTGTGTGTGTGTGTGTTCTGTTGCAGCTTACAGCTCATTCAAGTGCCGCCAGTGTGTTTTTGGAGTATTTCTTCTTTCTATTTCATCTTTCATCTGAGGAAAGTAAGATTAAAAACTGTTTTAAACTTGATTTAGCTAGTTCTTTTGTCAAATACTGATAATGGTCCACAACTACAGCTTTTAACATGTAGTAATTGTGCCATTTGAAAAAATTCATACCTATAATTGATGGGTTAAAGTTTAAAAACCCACTGGTATCAGTAAACTTTAGTTCTAGAATACTAGTTTGAGTCTATTTTTGTTTACATTTGACAATTCTCCACCTCATGTAATGTTGTTTCAGATCATTATTTCATATCATAGAGAGGAAATGTCATTGCTCCCTATGTAGGCCTCACCGAGCCATGAGATTCAATCAGAATATCTTAATTTGTTTTCTGAAGATGAACGAAGGCATTACGGGTGTAGAACGACATGAGGGTAAGTAATAAATGACATTATTTTCATTTTTGGGTGAACTAACCCTTCAACTATAAGAAATTGACAAGATTTTTGTTACATTTTCTATTTTATCCCGTGCAACTGTTGGGGGCCATGACACAAAATGTGTCACAAGGAACATCCTTTCCCGCATTCAACCAGATGGAGTCCAAGAAGTTCCTCCTGTGTAAGTAAATGTAATAAGTATTGCCTGGCTAAAAAATTTAAGCACATTTATTTTTTTTGCCAACACATAACTTTTTTTGTTGTTGTTCAAAATGTATGTAACGAACGATTTTTATATTGGAACTATTTTAGACTGGTTCTGGTCGGCAGCACTGTGGAGTAGCACAGTATCTGTGTGACTCGTCATAGACATAAACAGAGAGAAGTAGCTCCGGCTATAATGTTCTTCCGCAAGATGCATGTAGTTCTGTTTATTAACCGCTAGAGCACCAAAAGTTACATAGTGTACCTATAAATGTCAGATAGTACACTTTTGTTTTTAAAGCAGTGGTTATGTGTATCCTTTTAAAAAAAAAAAAAAAAAACAAAAAAAAAACTGGTAGCTTCAATGTGAATTAATTTTTTAAATGAAAATCTGCTTGTGTATTACAGGTGCTGTGAGAAAGAACCATGTATCACGTACCGCCACTGATGAAGACATTACAAAACACAATACGATGGTTCAGCCTGGCAGCTGATAGGGGAAGCTCCAGGAACCGTCCCACTGTGAGCACCCAACAGTAGAGTTTCAGAGTATCATTGGCTACGTTTACATGCACCGATTTTCATCAATCTGAATTAATTGAATCTGATTGCAGATCTGTTTACATGTATTATAAACATTGTAATCTGATTCAAATATCCATTTATATTTGTTTTATATACATTCCGATTAAAACTTTGACGTCATATCAATCACACTTGCGGTAACCCAGGTTGCGTCAACAGAGTCAGAGATATTGTCAAATGCAGCAAATCTTGGCAATATTAAGAGGATTTGGTATTTCCAATTAATGTAGGCCTGTTACATACTTCTAGTCTATTATTATTACTGTTAGGTTAGGCTTCTTTCTTTTATTATTAAATTAATATTATAATAAATTTGCCCCACAATTTCATAGCGCATCGCCGCATAACTGACGTGCTCTGAGGATAATATAACTTATAAGATTAGGCTATTAGCTATCTTTGAAAATGATTTAAACTTTTTTTAGGTCTTATACAATGAATTATAGGCCTATAATTAAAGTTATTAAGAATGTCAATGAAAATTAAGCGCAGCTTTACTTCAAGCACTGACTTTAAAAAACAAACCACCTGTTTAACACGAAATACTATTATTCTCATTTGTTTCACTAGCCTATATGTACGGCCACAAGTGAAATAATGGAATAAATTTAGACAGTTACATAGGTTACCGTTATCAGCATTTTATGTTGAAATTCGTCTCTGAGAATATGCTTTGTTAAAGCAGCCTCAGACAGCTCCGTCACTTTTTTACTTCACTTTTTGTGGTGAATACTGACCGAGTTTGAGGCTTTTTCATCAGCATAACTCTTGCGCAAAGTTTGGACGTTGCTTCTTGTGTGATATCCACTGGCTCCCCGTCTTGTCTTAAAACGGAAGATTTCCAATATTGTGACGAAGGGATACATACGCCACTGCCTGTTGACATACATCTTTACAACTAAAGACGTGAACGTTAACTTTAAATGCGTGTCAGCATTGCACTGTTGTGCCCAAGAGGCTTCTGAATACTATTGAGAAAGTAGTCGGATTCAAGTGTTTACATGGTTATTTTTTGCTGTTTGATCGGATTAGAAAAGGAATAAACCACCCCTTCCAATCTGATCGAAATTTCATTCAGATCGATTGAGGTGTTTACATGAACGTTTTTCAATCCGATTGAGCAGTCAATCCGATTACAAATGGATTATTTGGGTGCATGTAAACGTAGCCAATGTTAACTTCAGTATTTTGAAGTGTTCATTTAAAATTGCAACAGTTACAATAAAATAAAGAAGGTTCAAGTTTATTTTTAAATAAATGTTTTAATTGTTTTTATTTCTATTCAAAGAATCTAAAAAAAAAAAAATCCAGTTTCTACAAAAAAATGAAGCAGTACAACTGTTTACAACATTAATAACAAAAATGTTGCTCGAATATTTACTCTTAAGTGTTATTTTTCATTAAATAAAAAATGTTTTTGGTACAATTTATGGTTGCATTTCATTTTCTGTAATTCTATTCAATACCTATTAATGTACATAAATAATAAAACTATAAAAATAGTAATAGTAATTACATACTGTAAATATATTTACAAACTATTTTTATAGTTTTATTGTAACTGGCTAAAGTTTTGAATGATTTCATCATGTTTTATTAATATTAATAAAGGTAAACATTAAATATTCAAGCTTTTATAGAGCAATCCAGTCTGTCTGATGTTGGTCCATTAGATTTTAAATATTTCTGTGTAGCCAGTTTTGGCCAGAATACTATTTCGAGAGTGATCTGAAAGGTATCCAGACCAAATGAACCACATAAACGGGTCCAGATCGGATCCGCGGCGGATCAGCTGCTTCATAAACGGGTCCGTATTGGATCCGCGGCGGATCAGCTGCTTCATAAACGGGTCCAGATCGGATCCGCGGCGGATCAGCTGCTTCATAAACGGGTCCGTATTGGATCCGCGGCGGATCAGCTGCTTCATAAACGGGTCCAGATCGGATCCGCGGCGGATTAACTACTTTATCGGCGGACACGGGGCGGGTCTGTTCCGGATCTGAACTGGATCCGCAATCCTTATCTGTTCCGGATCCGCTGCGCTGTGCAAGTGGACTCCGTTCCGGACCCGTTTTGCGGATCCGTTCCGGAGCTTGTGATACCTCCGGGGCGGATCCGTTGCGGAGTCAGTTTGCTATCTGGGTAGGAGCTTCGCTAGAACCGAACTTGCCTACCCCTGGCCTAACCTCACAAATGCACTTCCAGAATAATGGTCAAAAATTCCCATAAACACACTCCTAAACCTTGTGGAAATCCTTCTCAGAAGAGTTGAGGCTGTTATAGCTGCAAAGGGTGGGCCAACTCCATATTAAACTCTACGGATTAAGAATGGGATGTCATGAAAGTTCATGTGCACATGAAGGCAGGCGTCCCAAAACTTTTGTTAAAGGATTAACCTCCACAGGTCAAAGTTTGAACAAATTTTTATATGCAATATGCTAGTTCAATAGTATATAACAATTAGTTAAAACTTTGACCTGTGGAGGGCAGTAATACACTTAGCAGCGTCTACACTGCTGGAATTCTAATAGAGGAGAAGAAGAAGAGAGCTAGTTCAAGATGAGCATTTCTGGTTAAAACTTATATAATTTTCAATTTTTTTCAGAAAATGAGCAATGGTTTCACTAGATAAGACCCTTATTTCTCATCTGGGATTGTGTAGAACAATTTGAAGCTGCAGTGAAACTAATTTTGACCTTCAATTGTTTGGTGCCCATTCAAGTCCACTATAAGGAGAAAAATCCTGGAATGTTTTCATCAAAAACTTTAATTTCTTTTCGACTGAAGAAAGAAAGACATGGACATCTTGGATGACATGGGGGTGAGTAAATTATCAGGAAAAGTTTATTTAAAAGTGAACTAATCCTTTAATATAATGTGTGTATATATAAGCCCCAAAAAAAAAAAAAAAAAAAAAAAAAGCTCACATTTTCGAATAATTAAACGCAGGCCTGAGGCTTTGGAGAAAAAAATCAATAATATTTATTGTAGGAGGAATCTGCATATTATCCCTAAGAAAGAGAGTTGTGTCATCAGCAAGCTGACTGATTATCACCTCTCCTTCAGCAATAGCTATTCCTTTCAGACTGGTGGTTTTTATGTGAGTACAGAGGAGCTGAGCTGCAAGAAGGTAACACAAAATGGGTCAGCCCTGCCTGATTCCCCTTGCAATTTCAAAACGGTGCACCATGTTTTAAAACAACAGAACTACTGCCATTCGGATATAAAGTTTTTATGGCACTGCAGAAGAAATCTCCAAATCCAAACCTTTCTTGAAAAATTAATCCATGCTCCAGTGTGTCAAATGCTTTATAAAAGCATTGATTTACTGTAGTAATATTATAAGCTACTGCCGGTCTTGTACGTTAAATATATTGTATATTGTCTCTATGTATTTGAAACATTTGAATGCCAGCAAATTAGTGAATATTGTTGCCCATCAGCATATTATTTCACTTTCATAAGTGTTGGCAAGTACTGAAAATACAATTTTTTCCTTGTGCACACAGGTCTTCCATTTCCGACTGGATATTTTTGATGATGTCATGATTATTCTGGTTTATTTTTCCTGATATTTTGTTTTGTTTTTCAAACATTCTTCTCTTATTGTTGCATGTTTTTATAGAACAATAGAGATGTAATGTTGTACTATACTGGAGAGAAACTGATGTTCACCCTCTCTGAAGTCAATTGAAATATCAGAAAATAATAAAATGAAGAAATACATACATAAATAAATAGGACAAACCTCTTTTTTAAGACTGATTTGTTTAATGCAATTTTTCACAGGTTCACACAGAACCCCCAAAAGTACCAAAGAAGCAACAAAACAAGAAAATAAAAACTGTATCCACAATACACAAAGGTTTGAAAGTTTGCTCGAGGTACCACTGAGTCTGGCCTTCCTATTTTATAGGCCAGACTCTGCCCTTCTCTGGCATCACTCATTAACAGGTTAAATATTATGATAGGTTTTATACATTTGACATTATTATTATTATTGGATAACAGAAATTATCAAATACATACAGTGGGTACGGAAAGTATTCAGACCCCCTTAAATTTTTCACTCTTTGTTATATTGCAGCCATTTGCTAAAATCATTTAAGTTAATTTTTTCCCCTCATTAATGTACACACAGCACCCCATATTGACAGAAAAACACAGAATTGTTGACATTTTTGCAGATTTATTAAAAAAGAAAACTGAAATATCACATGGTCCTAAGTATTCAGACGCTTTGCTCAGTATTTAGTAGAAGCACCCTTTTGATCTAATACAGCCATGAGTCTTTTTGGGAAAGATGCAACAAGTTTTTCACACCTGGATTTGGGGATCCTCTGCCATTCCTCCATGCAGATCATCTCCAGTTCTGTCAGGTTGGATGGTAAACGTTGGTGGACAGCCATTTTTAGGTCTCTCCAGAGATGCTCAATTGGGTTTAAGTCAGGGCTCTGGCTGGGCCATTCAAGAACAGTCACGGAGTTGTTGTGAAGCCACTCCTTCGTTATTTTAGCTGTGTGCTTAGGGTCATTGTCTTGTTGGAAGGTAAACCTTCGGCCCAGTCTGAGGTCCTGAGCACTTCTCCAGAGAAGGTTTTCGTCCAGGATATCCCTGTACTTGGCCGCATTCATCTTTCCCTCGATTGCAACCAGTCGTCCTGTCCCTGCAGCTGAAAAACACCCCCACAGCATGATGCTGCCACCACCATGCTTCACTGTTGGGACTGTATTGGACAGGTGATGAGCAGTGCCTGGTTTTCTCCACACATAATGTTTAGAATTAAGGCCAAAAAGTTCTATCTTGGTCTCATCAGACCAATATATGAGTGTCACAGCAAAGGGTCTGAATACTTACACACATACATTTCAAACACATAATTCACATAAGATCCCCTTATACACAAGACAATGGTTTCACCGGCTTTCAGCTGCGCTGCGCCGGCACAACCCAACAGTTACGTCATAAACAGGTACCCTTCGTCTTCTCTGTTTGGCTGATGCAGCGTTTACCTGCCGAAAGACTGGCTAGACAAACAAACAAACAAACAACCTGAATGAAGGACGAAACACCAGACACGTACAATGTGTAGGGCTGAAGGGAAATGTGATGTGGAGGAATGTCTGTGAGCCATCGGTCCAGTGTGTGCACCCGCTTTGTCGATGGCTGATACAAAAGGTACAGAGGGGGAATGGAGAGTGAATGGGGTGTATATGTATGTGCATGCATGCCAGTGCCTCTCCCTCAGCAGTGACAATCAGGCAGATTTGTCACACTATATAATCTAACGAATGTGTGCAGAGAGTACCAACCTGCTGCAGCACAGACATGGCACTCCCTTGTCTAGCGCCATACCTCTAGTAGAGTGGGTTCTAATGCCAAGTGGCTAGACCATTCTGTACACCTCATAGGCAAATTAAATTGCATCAACAAACCAATAGGATAAATACTGCATGGAGACAGGGGAACCTCTGACAAATTAACTTCACCACCTTGGAATGGATTCTCCATTTCCCAAGCCTCAGCCCCAGCCTCGACAGGATATCTGCTCTCACGTTTGAATGCCCTGGAATGTAGACTCACATGTAGACTCAGAGAGAGCAGTTTGTCTTGAGCAGGATCTGCTGCACCAACCTGAACAGGGGCGTGAACACAGTTCATCCTGGTAATTTTTGTAAGAGGCTACTGATATGTTGTCTGTCCACACCAACACATGGTAGCCTCTAAGGCCTGGGAGAAAGTACCTGAAAGTCAGAAATACAGCCTTAATCTCCAGGCAATTTATGTGCCAAAGTAGTCAGCCTTCTCAAACCCCTTGTGCTGGGTGACCATCCAAAATGGCACCCCAACCTCTGAGGGAGGCATTTGTAGAAAATGAAAATGTGCCCCCAGTGTGGGATCCAAGGTGAGAAACCAGGGTCTTTTCTACACATAAAGGGAACAAAGCATTACCCAAATTACCCTTAACTTCTTAAAGGGGTTATACAATGAGTGGAATCCCCTGCTTTTTAACCAGAACTGAAACAGTCTCATGTACATAAGCCCCAACATCAGCAGCGGCTTCCATAAGCATTGGTATTGATGGACAGAAATCTCTTGAACTAACTTGACTTCTTTCATTACAGTCAGAATGTCAGAATGGACTCTACTCAAACAGGAGATAGTTATGCCTGCATTGAGATTGAATCCCACAACACCCCCAACAATTTTGCTCTCTGCCTCTGCACTAGAACAGTCTTTTTGTTGTTTAGTCTCAGCCTCAGTTTTTTCAGATGAGCGAGAACGTCATCTCAATTCTGAAATGTTAACTTAACTGGGCAAATATGAGCCAGTCATCAATGTAATTGAGTATGCAGATACCCTCATGTATCAATGGAGACAGCACAGCATCCATACACTTTGTGAACACTGGGGGTGACAGTGCTACAGTAGGCCCAAGGGAAGCATCCAATATTGTAAGTTTCGCCCCCAAAAGAAAACCTGGGCCCAGTTGCATAAACCACTTAGACTAGTCTTAAAAGTTAAGACACTATTTTTTTTTTCTTGAAGAGTGGTCCTAATTTTTTTAAGTCTGTTACATAAAAAGGTAGATTGGTGTAATTGGAACTGGAAAAATAACATTGATTACCCCTGAAGTTTATGCAACTGGCACCTGAGATACTTCCTCTGCTGTGGTAGAATTTGTATATGAATGTATGCGTTCATAATATCTATTGTGACAAACCAAACCTCAGATTGAATTTTAGACACAATATTCTTGAGCACCAGCATCTGAAAAAACTGTAGATCATCAGATTATGGTTCAGAACCCAAAGATCTAAAATTAGACTCAACCCTGTCTTTACGGCTGTAAAAGCCTGACTCTCTTACAGAAAGGGGAACAATGTTCAATGGGCCCTTTCACTAAAAGAGAAAGTAACTACTAAAAATGTTTTCTGTCATTCTTAGAACCCACTGAGAAACATTTGGAAGAAGTTCCTATTTTGCTAAATGTCATAAGAGAGGAATCAGTTTCTTTGAAAGAGGGTTTATTTGTTCATGGTCCTGAAACAACATGCTGTCAGGAAACCCACAAACTTTGTTTAGGGGAATTTGTTGAGAAGGGAGTGCCCAATCTGCTGGAGGTGGCAGACACCCTTGTGTGATAATACCTGAAGGGACGGCGGGTGCCACACTCTGGTAGGCATGATTCGCAGAGTAAGTTTTCTGACCAGGTTGTGTATATCACATCAGTTTGCACTTGCTCACATGTCTGCTTACAGTTTTCATATTGTAGGTAAATGAGACTAAACAAGTCAATTCAAGGACAACATTATTCACCTTTTAATAATGATACAACACAGTATACAAAAATATAAAAATAATACTGTACATACTGTATAATAATGTAATACAGCACGGATGACAGTCTTGACATATTTAGCATATATAGTAATTAAAATTGCTTAAAACAAATTACTTATGGTTAAGTCGTTTGTATATATTATAACATTTCAAATATTTCAATCTATATTTATATTTTTAAATATTTCAGATTCTAAGAAAGTTTGGAATAAGGGTAAAAGAAAAATATGTACACAAAAACTAGCACAAATAAATGAAAAAGGAATGACAAAAGCATTCCAAAGCATCCATTTTGTGTGTGACCTTCATATTTCAAAAAGAACATAGTTGAAATCTGTAAGTTGTAATTAAAGTCAACCCCTGGTATATACAAGTGCTGTTGAAACACCTGTGTACAGAAGTCATTGATTTCTCATTGTAAGCTGCAGTCTTTTACCAGTTGATTGTTTCACTTGTACTAAATCTGTTCATTGATGCTCACCAAGGAACAGTTTTGCCAGACCAGCTTTCAGATAACTCAGAGCGTCTTTATTTGCTTCTTCAGCTACAGCTTTTCTCCTCATTTCCTCCAGCTCTCGGGCCCAGTTTACTTTCCCAGCCTCCCTCACTCTGGGGATGAAGAAGTCCAGATGCTGAAGAGTGAAGGCCGAGTCTGGCTTTAATGCAATCTGAGACAGATGCTTGATGTTCTGGTAAGCATCAGACAGAAGAATTGACTTTTGGTCCTCAATCTCCTTCAGATCTTTGTCAAGATGTTCCATTAAAACCAAAAATGTCTTGGTTTGTTCTTGAGCTTTTTCATATTCCTTTTTTATAGAGTCAAACTCCATAGTTGAGCTTGAGGTGCTGATGACATATTTCTTGTTTTCTTTGACATGTTTGCTGTGGTGGCACTTCCCTGTGCACACGGTGCAGTATCCGTTTTTCATGACTTCACATTTGCTGGGATTAGAAACCCACCAGCAGTCCAACTCATGGCAGTTTTCCTCACAGACGGTGCAGGTCGTCGCCTTCCTGTGCTTCCATGACTTGCTCTCAATGGGCACCTTTGTTTTCACAGTCTTTTTTACTTTAAAGATAAAATTTGTACTCTCCTCAATCTTTTCCCTGTTTACTTTCATTGCCTCCTGGATCTGAAGTTTTTCAGACTTTTTCAGCTCTTTCTCTTGAACTCGCAGTTGTAAGTTGCAGATGGATGCTTCAAATTGAATGCGCTCTATCAGGACATCTGAAGTCAACTCCAAACTTCTTCTGTTCTTTAGAGTCAGAGATTGAAGGAAATGCTTCATGCCACCCATGCTGTCTTCCCAGGCGTCTCTTTGAGCACGAATATGACGATCTTTAGTGTGACGGGCGTCAGCCTGCCGGTTGTTGAACAAGAAATAAACAGGTTGGTTATTGTGGTCTCGTCTGCAGGGGATTTTAGCTTTATTAATTGCACCGATGACATTATTGGGTTCCATACCATCTGAGTGAGTGATTAAAAAAAGAATATTTTTCACAATGTCTTTTCCGAACAAAGACAGAATTGAACTGATAATGTAATGCTGTCTGTCTGAGAGACGATTCTTAGATGCTTGAATCACAAAACACACAGCGTCAATCTCACAAACTCCATCATTGTTCTGAAACAGCATGGATAAATTCTCAGCAACTTCCAGATCTTTTTCCAGTCCTCTAGTGTCTCCGTATCCTGGAGTATCGATGATGGTGAGAGATATGGGACTTTTAATAGGAAAGACCTCATACATGGTGATTTCAGATGTTTGTGATTCTGATTGGTCTCTGGCTTCTTCTTCTGTGATTTCATACCATATTTCATCCTCAAACTTCACTCCCAGTAAGTAGTTGACCATGGTATTGATGAGAGTCGTCTTGCCAGCGCCGGTCTCTCCCACCAACAGAACAATTTTGTTTGCTTTTCTGGTGTCTTTTTTCCCAAAAGTCCATTTTCTGACTTTTCCATTATCATCAAGCACTTTTCTCTCTGTGTGTAGAAGGAATCGTTTTGGAGGTCCTCTGTGAATCAAAGCTAGTCTGCGTGGTGGAAGACTTGGCCTTCTGTAAAATGCAGATGGGGGCAAATATTTACAGAATATTTGTGTAGGAAGAATTTAACACTAAATACCCATCAACCATTTTGTGATTATGTAAAAAAAATAAACATTTTATTAATATTTTTTTAGCATGAACATACATGCAATTATAAATATTCTAATAGAAACAATGTTTTAAACTGAGAAGTCCATCATAGTTAGCTTATAAAAGATTAACCTTTCCATCCATCCAGCCAGACCAGACTTAATACAACAATCACATTTTTGTTTAAAACCCAATTTTCATAATAATTAAGAACATTCTCTTACGGCACATTGGAACCTTTATTCATGCTGTTGCTGCGCTGAGAGTGTTTTTTGGATGATTCCATTGTTGCTGGGGTTAAAGGGATAGTCCACCCAAAAATGAAAATTCTGTCTTCATTTACTCTCCCTCATTCCGTTCCAAACCTGTATGACTTTATTTCCTCTGTGGAACACAAAAGAAGATATTTTAAAGAACATTGGAAACCAAACAACATTGAAAGTCCATTGACTACAAACAAAAACATTTCTCAATTTTTCTTTTGTGCATAATTCTGAGGTTCTTGACCAAATAATAAAATTAGCTTCCTTTCTTAAGGAATTCCATGAAATGCCTAAATCTTTGAAAGATTAAGTTACTAGCAAAATTCAGTTTGTGTTACATGCTTATCAAGAAGTAAATAAGTCACATAATACAAACTTTTATGCTGTTGCTGATCTTATTGAATCTCCTTAAATGTAAAGAATATTTAATTTAGTAGCATGATTTTGTTTTCACAAATACAACAATAGATATTATGTTTTAAAAATGCATTCTTAAAATTATTTCTGTGAGAATTTATTAATGATACTTACACCATTCAAGACCGTATTGTTGTGGAGTTTTCACAGCAAATCTCATCGTGAGTCAGTCTCAAGGGAAACTTTTTAATAATCAGTATGAGAATGGGACGTCTCCTGCTCATCTTTCCTGTAATACCAGTTTGTCACATGATTACAAGGAACTTGAGTTGTTTGGTTTTATTTATCTAACACATTTTGTGAAATCTGTAAAAGCACAAAGTTCATTTAAAATGTAAATGAAAAAAAAAAGTAAACTGAATTGTGGACTAATTCAATTCATGTGAAACCTAGTGTACATGAATGTTTTGCAAGCAAGATACAATAATTTAAACAGGGAATGCCCTCTGAATACTTATCAAATCATGCTGCCATGATGAGTTTCTGTTGCAATTCGCTTGCAGGGCAGTCAATGTAGTGAAGGGTTTAAAACCGCGTGACTAAATTAGAAATAACATCCTGACATAGTATCGCTATTTTCTCTGTGGCTTTATATGTCAGTTATTATTCTGAATTATTTTGATTTCATCTGCCACAGTGTGCTTTTGACGTCATTTTTGCTGCTAGTGTCATTACCCATAAAGCAGACTATTTCTTGTTAATGGAATTCTAGGTATGTTTTCCTTGTTCCTTCTTCATGTTTCAGACTGCACTGCTTGTGGGTTTGGTTTAACCCAGTTTGCTCTGTGATTTTTATTGAGACTGGAAAGAAAATGTTGATTTTCTCAATTTTAATCATCTTCATTTTAACAATTTCGATGTTGATTCTTAAACCTCATGATCAAGCTTTTTAGTTTAAGTGGCAAGTGACATTACTATAGTTTTAGCACAAAATAAACATGAATGAACAACAGAAAGTATATTGAAAGATACAGAGCAATTTGATGAAATGGAAATTAATATGACTGAAAGGCAGGTAATAATCCAATCAATGCTTTAACCATAGAATGTTGTCTATAATACAGCTTGAAAATGATGTGAACACCGTCCAAACAGGGACGGAATGTTGCACTCTTACAGGCAAGCTGTTGTGTTGTAAGCTGTATGTATGGCGCGTGGAAGTAACTCTGGACGCGATCGACCCGAGTTCAATTCCGCCTTTTGCCGTCACATATCAGATCGGAAAGACATGTATTTTCCATAAAAGAAATGAAGAAAATATTTGAAAAGTAGAAATAAAGTGCCTAACTAGTGTTTAATAATAAAGTGTTATAATTCAGTGCTTGCTGAAACAGTCACTCACTTCATCTCATGGCGAGGACACAGCGTTCTGCATTCTTTCGAAACTCCCATTATAATCAATGAAGCTGCCTACAGGGCATAATGAATCTCTTATTTACATCATGTCTACACTTTGTTGGTTATAGTAAAATGATTCACGAGGGTGTCGATGAATGCAGTCAATGAGCAAGTGCTAAATGAGAACTGCCATTTTGAGCGGGTTTCTGATCTGACTCCTCTGACTAGTTTCATTGCTCAATGCTGTAAAAACATGATGTAAATAAGAGACTTTAGTCTCTTCAAGTATACAAACATGGGACTATTTGAATACAGCCCCTATCAGCTGGTAGCGAGTTGATGCAGGTACAGCTGATATATTGGTATCATCACATTTTTTAGATTTATTATCGATTTGGCGCCGATGTGCATTACACTGCAGCTGGTGTCGTGAATACTGCACTGAAGCAGTTTTAGCCACCTCATTGTATAAGCAACGTCAAGAGTAGTAGTAGCACAATTTCAATGTCTAGCATTTGAATGATCAAGGATACAGGTTTGTTATACTTATTTGTCACTTGATGGAGTTTGGGTTCCTTGCCGCTGTCGCCTTTGACAACAATGTTTTGGTCTGCCTGCATTGACACCATTGTATGCAAATTGAACTGAGCTGGATGATGACATCACTGTTTCCTCCAGAGCTGCTGTATAAATAAATTAACTAAATTAATAACTAATGATTTTTACAATGGAATGAATCAATACTGAGCTTACTTAAGCTGGACAATGACACCATTTTTCTACAGCTTCTGTACCTGTTATCACTGTAAAGCTGCTTTGAAACAATCTGCATTGTTAAAAGTACTGTATAAATAAAGGTGACTTGACTTGATTAAACAACTCTACAAACAGCATTACCAGCTTTACTTGTTACTAACCAGATTGACTTTATTTATTTAATATGTCTACAGAAGCTCTTATTGAGAAGATTTAGATGTTTAGATGTTGATGATTTATTGTTTAACCCTCAGGGGTCTGAGGATTTTTGGGGCCCTGGAGAAGTTTTGACATGCCCTGACATTTGTGCTTTTTTCAGTTGTTCATAAACATATTAATGGAAAAAGTGTCATTACACTGTATTCAGCACAAACTAGGCTACAATAATATGTGAGGAACATGTATGTACATGTTTGTATTTTTGAAGGAATAACGTTTATGCGTGGTTATTGAAAAAACAAAAAACTTAAGTCACTGAAATAAAGCCAAGAAAATATATATTAAATCTGTGTTCACAAGACTTCTGGGTATTGGAGGTTGTAGACTAGAGTTTTTGCTTCAAAATGAGGTAAACATTATGCTGCCTACTCCTTCATATAAAACAATAGAGAGATTTAAATTTTTGTAAGACACTTTTTGTCAAGAAACACAGTATGCATGGAGGCGTGAATCATCATGAATAATGGGTGATTTACACCCGAGAAGACAAAAGAATCGCATAAAGAGCTCTAATGTCCTGCATAAATAATGAGGCCTTTCAGTCAGGTAGGCTGTGAAAAAAACCCTCTGTGATCATGTCTCAAAGCTCATCATGTTGTAAAGCAAACATACAGAAAAAACAGCAATACTGTGAAATATGATTACAATTTAAAATAATGGTATTCTATTATATTCTTTAAAATATAATGTATTTCTGTGATGCAAAGTGTCTGAACAGTTATGTTACCTCTATGGCATTTCATATAGACTTTTAGCTTAAAAGCATGCACATTTGGAGAAATATTGATGGATTCTCATATGTTTATGTCAATTTTCTATACAGAGGAGTAATATTTATTCAATATATTTATTCAATATTTATTGTCATCACTATGAGCACTGGATACTGTGTTTTCAATTCATACTTGCAGCTGGAGGGCGCTCTGTGCACCTTTAGTCCACAAATTCATCTAAAGAAGAACAGGAACCAGGAACTAACGGCATATCTTCTAGAGGTCGCTAACCATGGCTTTAACATCCAGATAAACACTTTTCAAGACAATAAATACAGGATTGCGACGATGTATATATGTATTGCCTCTGAATTTGCGTCTGAATAGCACTCCCTCCGTGGGCGTGGCCGCATTAGCGGATAATGAGCTGAATAACGGACTTCTGACATGGCTCTCTTTATTTTACAAAAAGCACAACATTTTGTTTTTACTCTGAGTGTACACAAATAAAAGAAGATATTCCACAGATTAAAATGGTGTATAGCTCTTAATTGTATGTGCAACATTGACAGAGTATTTTGAGTCTCTTTCACACTGGTTAGAAAAAAACCGCGGTGGTCACGATGATGGAGATTAGTTGTGCGTTTGACCTTTGGCTTCTTAACATTAGTGTTTATTTGACTGCTGGCTGGAAAATGACAAATATTACTGTAGTAAAGTTTGTTGATAGGGGATAGCTGGCAGTCCCACACGGACGTCTGCCATCCACACAAACATTATAAAACCATAAAATAAATCCAGGCCTGGTCCTCTGTCATTCTTAACTGTTGTCGCTCCTCCTTTTATGCTTCCGGAGCTCCTTCGTGAGAGATACGAGACCGGTGCAACACGCAGCTGACACTCGTTAACACTCGCGCCGTTCCCTCACAGCTCTTGTTTTCTATGGTATATTACTGTTTTAATGGAAAACTGTATGTTATTGTCAAATTTTGACTTTTTTTTTAGAGCAATTTTTATGGCCACGTTCACACAGCAGTTGAATACGGTAGTCAGTCCTGTATTTGAGTCCCTAATATGGTTAAGTTCACATGCAGTACGGCTATTTACAGGGTACAGTTATTTACGATTATTTTACTTGAGACGTGAGTGCAATGGTTTAAGACTCCAGCTGGCACGTTTACATTGATGCTGCTGTCGGTTAATGAAGTTTTGATGGATGAACTCACGGTTCAGTTGGTCTTTTGTCGTGTCAAAAGCGATAAGACTTTTCAGTTTGATGGACATCTCCATCTTTATTATTATGCTGGTCACTGTTGTTGGTTACCAGTAAGAGAATACTTGCTTAACTCACATTGCACATTCATACAGACAGTGTTTGAGATGCTACTGTAAGTTGCTGTGTGAAAGGGACATTTCTAGACTCACACATGTGAGTAAATGTGGTTGTCAATCCCAAAAACTGACAGTGTGAATGTGGCCTATGTAAAAAGTAATTCATAACGGCATGACAAAAAATTGTCCAAGACATCTTTAATGTAACATTCGTATTACAAAAACAATATAGTTGAAGACTGTTAGTTGTAATAAAAGTCATCCCATGGTATATACAAATGCTGTAGAAATTACTGTGTACAGAAATCATCCACTTATTGATTGTCACCAAGGAAAAGTTTTGCCAGACCGGCTCTCAGATAACTCAGAGCGTCTTTATTGGCTTCTTCAGCTACAGCTTTTCTCCTCATTTCCTCCAGCTCTCTGACCCAGTCTTCTTTCCCAGCCTCCCTCACTCGGGGGATGAAGAAGTCCAGATGCTGAAGAGTGAAGGCCGAGTCTGGCTTTAATGCGATCTGAGACAGATGCTTGATGTTCTTGTAAGCTTCATGCAGAAGAATTGACTTTTGGTCCTCAATCTCCTTCAGATCTTTGTCAAGATGTTTCATTATAACCAAATATGTCTTGGTTTGTTCTTGAGCTTTTTCATATTCCTTTTTTATGGAGTCAAATTCCATCATGAAGCTTGAGGTGCTCATGACATATTTTTTGTTTTCTTTGACGTGTTTGCTGTGGTGGCACTTCCCTGTGCACACGGTGCAGTAGCCTTTTTTCATGACTTCACATTTGCTGGGATCAGAAACCCACCAGCAGTCAAATTCATGGCAGTTTTCCTCACAGATGGTGCAGGTCGTCGCCTTCCTGTGCTTCCATGAAGCACTTTGAATAGGAACCTTCATTTTGACAGTTTTTTTTACGTGAATGTTGAAGTTTTTACACTCCTCAATCTTATCCTTGTTTTGCATTATTGCCTGCTGGATCTGAATTTTTTCAGCCTTTTTCAGCTCTTTCTCTTGAACTCGCAGCTGTAAGTTGCAAATGGACGCTTCAAATTGAATGCGCTCTATCAGGACATTTGAAGTCAACTCTAAACTTCTTCTGTTCTTCTCATCCAGAGACTGAAGGAAGTCCTTCATGCTGTCCATGCTGTCTTCCCAGGCGTCTCTTTGAGCACGAATAAGACGTTCTTTAGTGTGACGGGCTTCAGCCTGCCTATTGTTGAATAAGAAATAAACAGGTTGGTTATTGTGGTCTCGTCTGCAGGGGATTTTAGCTTTATTAATGGCACCGATGACGTTTTTGGATGGCAGACCATCAGAGTGTGTGATTAAAAACAAAATGTTGTTCACAATGTCTTTTCCAAACAAAGACAGAATTGAACTGATAATGTAATGCTGTCTGTCTGAGAGACGATTCTTAGATGCTTGAGTCACAAAACACACAGCATCGACTTCACGAACTCCATCATTGTTCTGAAACAGCATGGATAAATTCTCAGCAACTTCCAGATCTTTTTCCAGTCCTCTAGTGTCTCCGTATCCTGGAGTATCGATGATGGTGAGAGATATGGGACTTTTAATAGGAAAGACCTCATACATGGTGATTTCAGATGTTTGTGATTCTGATTGGTCTCTGGCTGCTTCTTCTGTGATTTCATACCATAGTTCTTCTTCAAACTTCACTCCCAGTAAGTAGTTGACCATGGTGTTGATGAGAGTCGTCTTGCCAGCGCCGGTCTCTCCCACCAGCAGCACAATTTTCTTTCGTTTACTGGTGTCTTTTATCCCATAAGTCCATTTTCTGACTTTTCCATGATCATCAAGCACTTTTCTCTCTGTATGTAGACGATATCGTTTTGGAGGACCTCCATGAATAAGAGTTGGTCTGCGTGGTGGAAGTCTCGGTTTCCTGTGAGATAAGAAGGTGAATGTTTCTTAACACATTTGCATACAGCAAGAATCTATGACTAGAAATGTCTATTAAAAAGCAGACATTCAAGATTAAAGTCAAGTCAATATTTTTGTATAGTGCATTTTACGATTCACAGTTTCATGATTTTAATGCCTAATTGTCCATATTTAACATTTTAGAACACTGACAATAGTATAGATATTATTGTGATATTGGTGATATAAACAATCAAGCAGTTGGTTTTGCTCTGTTTTGTGATTTGAGAGTAGGCTACCAAATGAATGCAGATATGAAATTATGAAACATGTAAAAGAATACTTCTCAAATCATGCTGCCCTGTCTGTTTGTATTGTAGTTTGTATTGTAAGTCGCTTGCAGGGCAGTCAGTGTAGCAAAGGGTTTGAAAAAATGTGTGGCTGAACTTAAAATAACATACTCACATACTATTGTTATTTTTCTCTATGGCTTTATAGGGCAAAATTGAGAGTAGCATGCTAATATTATTCTGAAATCAGTCTGTTCTCGTGGTTTCATCAGCCAAGGTGTGGGTTTGACTCTTGACGTTATTTGCAGTTCTAGCGTTATTAGCATTTAGTATTTCCAGTTGGTCCTACAGTGGAATTCTGAGTATGTTTTCCTTGTTGCTACTTCATCATTTCAGATTGCACTGCTTATGAGTTTTGATTTATACATTTTTTTTTTATTATTATTATGGCTTGGTCAAAAATATCGATTTCCCAAATTTTCTTTTACCATATTGACCTCAATTCTCAAATCTCAAGATTGACCTTTGTATGCCTATTGAACTTCACTAAACGTTATTTAACTTCTCCCATCCAATAATCACAAAATATTGTGATTTTCAATAAGAAACTAAATTAGCTTTCAAATTTTGTCAATGTCATCACAAAATACAAATAATAAATGTTGTTTTGGCGCTCTTTAATGTGTCGGGACAGTTCGCTGTAGTAGCGGCACGTGAACCGATCATCTTCATTTTTACTACTCAGGAAATCAAAATGAATAATATAATCTTATTTCAAAATAAAAAATAAGATATATAATCTTGTTGTCAGTTTGGATTAAGATTATTTTGCTTACCCCAAAACTCACTCAATTTTGACTTATTTTTCCTGAAAACAAGAAAATATTTTTCACTTGTCAAGAAAATGCTTCTTGATCTAAGAATTTTTAGATATTTGGACTGGAAACAAGACAAAAATTCTAAGTAAGAACAGCATTTTTTGCAGTAAGGTTGCATAATAAAACCTGCCCAATCACGGCCAAAACTACCCCAACACAGGGGCAACTTACTGAAACTTATCAGTGCTCTGGTAAATGTCAAATCAATGCTTTAACCGTGTAACGATTAAAACAACTAAAAAGTTGGAAGTGAACAACATATCACTTAATGTTATAAAATGGAGCTTCATCTTTGCCCAATATTGTATATTCAGTATATTTTTACTTAACCTGTTAGTGATGTCTTAATTATTTAATGTTGATTGAATATGTCATAAAGACGTTTTATGAAAACGTCTTGGGTTACGTCTGTAACCCTTGTTCTCTGAATAGGGAACGAGATGCTACGTCGAGCTCTTTGGGAACGCCTCTGCGTGATTGCGTCGTGAAATCGCACTTTTGAAATCGAACCAATAGGGTGACGGGATGTCAGAGCGGGTGACGTCACGGATCAGGAAACTATAAAGCACTCCTGAGAACAAAGAACACCAGCTTCTGATTGGCTGAAGCAAGACGCTCACAGGCGTGCAGGGAGTATGGCTAGGCGACGCAGCGTCTTGTTCCCTATTCATGGGAACATTGACGCTGCATTGAGTGCTTTGGGAACACTATCCCAACTACGCCATAATTCCAAGTGCCTGTCTGTTATCATCAAGACGAGAGCACTGAGGACCCCGGAGTGGTGCCCAAGTCAAGGTTGTAAAACCTAATAAAAGGTATGCTGAGAGGGCCACCCAGCCGCATCACATATCTCTTTGAGGGGGACCCCCAAGAGCAAAGCTTTTGATTCAGCCATACCCCTAGTAGAGTGAGCCTGGACAGCCAAGGGTGAAGGCTGTCCGGAGGACTCATAAGCAAGATAGATGGCTTCGACCACCCACTTGCTCATTCTCCTGATCTGGATTAGTAAAAGGAGGAGGACAAAAGGCCTGCAGTACAGTCGGTCCTGGGACGTTGGTGGGGACCTTGGGTATATAACCAGGTCTAAGATGCAGGAAAGCCCTGACCATACCAGGCGCAAATTCCAAACATGAGGGAGCAACCGAAAGTGCTTGAAGATCTTCAATTCTTTTGAGAGATGAAATTGCCAACAGGAGGACAGTTTTAAGAGAGAGGAATCTCCCAGACACCTCCTCTAATGGTTCAAAGGGAGCCTCAGCTACCACTTCCATCACAATAGCCAAGTCCCAGTCCGGAGTTCTTGTACGCACAGAAAGCCTCAGCCTCTGGGAACCACAGAGAAAGCGTATAAACAGGGGGTCTCTTCCCACAGAATAGTCCCCCACAGGAGCATGATATGCGGAAATAGCCGCTATATAAACCTTCAAGGTAGAAGGAGATAAACCATCCAAGATTTATTCTTGGAGAAACTGCAGCACAAGACTGATAGAGGAGTGGAACAAGTCCAGCTGACGTTGTCTACAGCAAGTAGAAAACATCTTCCATTTATATGCGTATAGCTTTCTCATGGAGGGAGCTCTGGAGTAGAGTATGGTCTCGACAACCTCAGTTGGGAGACCGGATTCTATGAGCGTAGCCCCCTCAGAGGCCAAGCCCGCAGTTTCCACAACTCGAGGCGGGGGTGAATTATCATGCCACCCGCTTGAGACAGAAGGTCCTGTCTGATGGGGATCTCTATGGGGGAGCCATCTAGAAGAGACACTAGGTCTGCAAATCAAACTCGGGTCGGCCAGAACGGGGCTATCGGTATGAGATGGACCCTGTCCCGGCGAACCCTCTCCAGAACTCCTGGGAGAATAGCGATCAGGGAAAATGTGTACAGATGTAACCTCGGCCACGTCTGCACCATGGCATCCAACCCCAGAGGGGCTGGATGAGTCAGAGAGCACCACAGTGGGCAAAGAGATGTTTTTTTTCGAAGCAAATAGGTCAACTTCTGCCTGTCCTCAAACACCAAATAAGCACTTGCTAAAGACACAGAAGCTGGTGTTCTTTGTTCTCAGGAGTGCTTTATAATTTCCTGGTCCATGACGTCACCCACTCTAACGTCCCGTCACCTTATTGGTTCGATTTCACAAGTGCTTCAGAACACAATCACGCAGAGGCGTTCCCAAAGCACTCAACGCAGCACCGATGTTCCCATGAAAGGGAACTACCCTTGTGTGCAATTTAAATGTTTGTATAAATAAATGTTATACAATGTTATATAAACGTATACAAAAATTATTGTATAAAGCATTATTTGGGAGGGTATTAAGGACCAAATAAATTTTTAGTTGTTAAAACAGCAACATCTTTGTTTTGAACCATAGATGATCACTAGATTATTTTCAGCAGGTATATGATTTATCACAACCTCAGAATTTGTAGCAGTGACTTGTTTGCTGTTTTTAATTGATTATTCAAGTTTATTAGTGGCATATGAAAGGGCAAAGACCATTCCGTCCATCAGATGGCGCCATAAAACACATTACAGCCAATGAATCCTTCAGTTGATCACGTTTTTTTCTTTGTAAAGATAGAGCATCCGATCAGACAGGATCTGTATGTAAGTGTTGGGTGGTTATAAAATCAATTCAAATTTTAGTATCACTAGAGAAGATGCACAGCATTTTAGCAATTGATTCAATTTTATAAAAAAAAAAAAAAAAAAAAAAAAAAAGTTAATTTATCCTTCTGTAGAAAGCTAGAAAGTTTCATCTCACCTGGAATCCATGGTGCTTGCTGCTAAATGTGTCCACCTGACAAAAGACCTTCACTTTCACTCTCCAGTCTGACAATTCAATCCTTTCTTGAAGAATATGACACAGTTTAGCTATTAACCATAAATATAAATGAATCTTCCTACACACCAGCCTCTGCATATGAGCGTCTGGCGTAATTGTGTGCAATGACGGAAATACTGGTTTATTAAACAAGTCTAGCTTGCTGAAGTCCCTCCCCAGCTAAATGTGTCTCTTAGTATCTGATTATGAATGAAATGCCAGGAACAACATGCTTATGTGTGCATATGCAGAAATGATTTTTCACACTCTAGTCATTTATCCATACAGTCAATGGATGTAAATTATTGACTGTGCATGTTTTGTATCACGCATACAGAAATGTTCCCACATACATATTTGATAAAGTAGCTTTCATATAAGTAATTAGGAATGTGAAAAAATACAGGTACTTAAAAAATATTGTTATTCTCGGTTTTCAATAGTTTTCGATATCGAAAGACTGTTTCATATTATTATTTTAGGCTTGTAAACAGAAGTGATAATTTTCTGGCCTTTTCACAAACATGTTTATTAGCAGCAGCATTTGAACAGCAACAGTTTCATTAATGACATCCTTGGGCTTAGTAACATTAGAAAGCTACTTTAATTTTTATATTAGTGCATCAAACTAATGTGTTTGTGGGTAAAAGTGACTGAAAAGAAGCCACATTTATTGTCTTCCTCATTCTATGATCAGAATCCAGATGAGATCAGAGTTTTGAGCAGATGTAAAGGTGTTAATCTTGTAGATTATCATATGTTTAGATTAATGCACAGCTAAAACCATAAATGATTGCTGAATATGTAGTTCTGCCTTAATCTTTGTTATCAGATTTGTTTTTCATGTTTTGAAATATGTAAAGCATGAAGATTCTTTAAAACCTGTCTTTGTGTTTCACAGAAAATAATAACAGTAACTGTTATGATCATGTCAGAAGTGTTTAGTTTATTAGTAATTCATTCCTTTATTTGGGAAATTTCCTGCTGCGTTTAGTTTCTGTTTCACTACAGGAATGTCAAAAAGCAGATATAAAAAATATACAATAATATATATACAATAATATATACAAAAAGTTTTCAAAAAGCTTTCAAGACCTTCATATAAAAAAGAAGATTCTTGAGAAACATTTAACATGTAATGTTAAATAAATAAACATTGTTTCATCTGTGACTTTCTGACTCTGTGACATTGAAACAACTAAAAAAATGTTGTGTAACAGCTTTCAATGTTTTTTACTAGTTGGAACTTAAAAAATGCAACTGGGCGAGTGACATCAAACTAACCTCTGTGAGTTACCGTAAACCCTCTGTGTGCTTATAAGGAAGCAAACTCATCTTTGATAACTAATCTTTGATCTAAAAGAGGTGCACTGTTACGCCCCATTTAGGGAAAAGGGTGCAACATGAAAGACTCTGGAATGCAGAGAATTTGTATCAGCAATGATGAATTTATTGTCTTAAATTGGGAGTCTAGATTCAGGAGCTGATCAGGCCAAAATAACAAACAAAATGTTCTTATTTTGAATCCTCTTTCCTGAACCCTGACCAAACAAACAAACAAACAAAAAAAGAAAACACAATATAAGAACCTAACTCCCACTTGACCTGAAGCCCCAGATGGCTGAGGAGCCTGAGTACCAGGTCCCTGTTTTTGCATAAGAGATCTTAGGGGTGAGCTCATGAATAGTCGTCGAGCCAGTCGTTGAGATATTTCAGGGCAAGAATAGCCTCTGTGACCTTGGTAAAGATGCAGAGATAAAGGGACAGGTCAAAGGGGAGGACCTTGTACTGATAAGTTCGACCCTTGTTTGAAGGTGAGGTAAAATCCAGACATGGAAGTACGAGTCCTTCACGTCAATTGCTGCAAACTAGTCTTGGGGGGAACGCATGTAAGGATGCATTTCTGCATGTTAAGTGAATTGCTTAGCCAAGTCTGATTGTATGAATGAGCCAGCAGGATGGGATGGGAAGCACAGGCCAGGCTCCAAGGCTCCGTGTGAGCGGCACAAACCGCGAAGGAGCAGTGAGGAGCGCTGGGGCCTAACCCGGGAAGCATAGTGTCCAAAAGAAGAGGCAGTGAGTTTGGTGTGACCCTTATCTAGTTCTGTGGTTCTTATGAGGGACTATCTGGAGATGCGCAAGGAAGAGAACATGTCCTCGAAGTGCAAACTCCTGGCTTGTGGTGAAAAGAGAGGGGTTTAGGAGTGATGAAGCAGTGTGTTCACTGCCAACGCACACACCGTATGACCTGGAGAGTGAGGAAATTGCTCTTTCTTCGAAAATTTGAGATCAAAACTAAAATAAAACAAAATATTCTCCGCCCAGCCCTCCTCCAGGGGAAGGAGTGGTACATTCACCACCTCCTGGGAAAGAGCCCATCTCAGGACTGCTTTGTTGACCATTTGGAGGGTTTAACACTCTGAGGTCTGAAAACGCGCCGGCGTGTTTTGCAGGTTATTTTCTCACATTGCAGCAAAACAGACTTAAAATACTCCGTCATTTTTTGTCATAGAGACATAAGTAATATATCAATTGAAACTATAGAATATCTTCTTTTATTTGTATACACTCAGAGTAAAAACAAAATGTTGTGCTTTTTGTAAAATAAAGAAAACTAACATGATGCGTGATTTCTCCTCTCCCTCTGAACGAAGTCCTATCTGATAGTTCTCAGAAAATGAACTGTAACTTAGTGAATACTAATCACAGAAAAATTACACTTATGTCTAAAAAAACGTTAAGATGTCAGGTTTTAAATCATGTAAGTCAAATCGAAAACAAACCTTCTGTGTTTATGTAATCTGTATGAAAAGAGAGCCATGTCAGAAGTCCGTGATTCAGCTCATTATCCGCTAATGCGGCCACGCCCACGGAGTCAGCGCTATTCAGACGCAAATTCAGAGGCAATACATGCATTCATCGTCTCAATCGTGTATTTATTGTCTTGAAAAGTGTTTATCTGGATGTAAAAGTCATGGTTAGCAAGCTCTAGAAGACATGCAGTTAGTTCCTGTTTTCTTTTCTTCTATAGATGAATTTTAGATGAGTTTTTGTTTCTTTAGAGCCCTCCGGCTGCAGTATGAATTGGAAACTCCATTCATGGAATAGCCTCTTCTTCTTTTAGATGAATTTGTGGACTAAAAATGCACAGAGAGCGCCCTCTGACTTCAAGTATGAATTGAAAACACCAGCGCTCATAGTAATGACAATGAATATTAAATAAATATAACTCCTCTGTATAGAAAATTGACATAAGCATATGAGAATCCAATATTTCTCCAAATGTGCATGCTTTTAAACTAAAAGCCTATATTCAGACTCTTTGCATCACAGAAATACATTATATTTTAAAGTATAATATAAAACCATTACTTTATATTGTAATAATATTTTTCTGTATGTTTCATATATCATGATGAGCTTCACAGCCTACCTGACTGAAATGCCTCATTAATATGCAAGTCATTTCAGCTCATTACTATGCAATTCTTTTGTCTTCTCAGGTGAGAATAGCCCATTATTCAGTGGTGATTCACGCCTCCACGCATACTGTGTTTCTTGGCAAAAAGTGTCTTACAAAAACTAAATCAATATATTGTTTTATATGAAGGAGTAGGCAGCATAATTTTTACATAATTTTGAAGCAAAAACTCTAGTCTACAACCTCCAATAACCAGAAGTCTTGTGAACACAGATTTAATATACTATTTTGGCCTTATTTCAGTGACTTAAGTTTTTTGTTTTTTCAATAACCATGCATAAATGTTATTCCTTCAAAAACACAAACATGTACATACATGTTCCTCACATATTATTGTAGCCTAGTTTGTGCTGAATACAGTGTAATGACACTTTTTCCATTAATATGTTTATGAACAAGTGAAAAAAGCACAAATGTCAGGGCATGTCAAAACTTCTCCAGGCCCCAAATCAGCCTCAGACTCCAGAGGGTTAACGGTGGCCTGGGTGTAGGGGCTAAAAGTCACAGCTGAGGAGTTTCTGGCCATGCCAGAGTGCTTCTTTTTGCTGTAGAAGCTGCAGGGGGGTGCCTTTGGCGATGAGGATACTGGGGGGCAGCCTGCGGCGGCCTGGTGGCAGAGGTGTCATGCCGGAGCAGGATGTTTACTTCATTGCCTCAGTCTGCTTCTGGACTGCTGAGAACTGCTGGGCAAAGTCCTCAACAGTGTCGCTGAAGAGGCCACCTTGCAAGATGGGAGCATCTAGAAAGCACACTCTATTGACATCTTGCATCTCTGCAAGATTTAGCCAGTGATGGCGCTCCTGGACCACCAAGGTGGACACCGTCTGGACACTGTGACTTTAGTTGTCCAGAGGACCAGGTCAGTTGCTGTGTGCAGCAACCCCGGCTCAGAACTACCTTTGTGCATTATGTTTATTTGTTTTTTTGCTATGGTGGACTTGCAGGATGGTCATCGCATGCAAGGCAGAGGTGGCCTGTCCAGCTGCACCAGCAGCCAGAGCTTCCGTCATCTCGCAGGCACTGGATGGGAATTGTGGATGACTTGTGGATGATTACGGGCATAAATGCACCGCAATTGCACATTCCACTTGTGGAATCCCCACAAACCTCCTGACCGCCCGACCGTCAAGGGTAGTGAGAAAGGAAGAACTCTTGAAGCAGATTTTTTGAAGCAGATGTCTGCCCTTCATACTGCTTTAGCTCTTCATGCACTTCCGGGAAGAAAGGCACTGGGCCGGGATGAGGTGGTCTTCACGCCACGGTCCGAGCCCAGAAACCAATGATCCAGCCAAGCATGGCTGTCAACTGTGAGTCCGATTCACCATGAGCAAACACCACCAAAGAGGTAAGCTCAGCAACATTTTCCTCTCCAAAAGACAGTAGCCCTCTCTCTGATGCAGCTATCGACATCTGATCCTATCCGGAGCCCGTGAAAGGGCCCCACACTGTCATCGGGCAGCTTGACGGCACACGACAGACCCATGCAAAGAATTAGATGCTCCATCACGATGCCCTCATCTATTACCATTCAGCTGCTAATTGTGGACCGTTTCAAAACTGTTTAACTTGAATATTCTGTGATCTTTTCATTTTTATTTTGCCTCTGTCCCAACGTTTTTTGGAGTGTGTTGCAGCCATCAAAATCAAAAATTTGTTTATATTTACAAAGTACAATTAGGTTGGCCAGTGAAGATATCAGAAATATTTTCTTTGTACTATTGTAAGTTAAATAAATGTTAAACAGAATTAACAAATCACAGATTCTTGATTTTAATACGTTTTACAAAATGTCCCAACTTTTCTTGACTTGGGGTTGTATTACAACAAAGTTTGTTTAAATCAGACTTAAAATGCATTTTAGTTATGTTGATTTAAACATGATGTCCTCTTTTTTATGACATTAAAGCTATATGCATGTTTTTAGAGAAACACCCTGAAAGACCTTGTGGCCTAAAACTGAGAGTTTTGTTGCTTTGGGGGAAATTATGCAAATGCATGTAAAGGTTCTTTTCATTTTTAGAACATAATCAGATTTAAAATTAATTTTTTTTTTTTTTTAAACCAAATGTCCTATCTGTTCTTTTTAAGCTGTTACAGTGAATATGTTAATGAATAATTTTTAATCAAATTGTTATTTAAAGCTGCTGTCCACGATTTTTGGCCCTCTAGTGGTTAATAAACAGAACTGCACGCGTCTTGCGGAGGAACATTCTAGCCGGAGCTACTTTTCTCTGTGTATGTCTATGGCGAGTCACGCAGTTACTGTGATACTCTGCGGCGAGTCCTACCAGTCTGGTCTGAAATAGTCCGAATATAAACACTTATTATAAGTGTAGCATAATGATTCAGGATAAGACAAAAACACGGTTTGGAAAATGAATTCATGTTGTATATTCTCATTATATAATTTTTGTAAATTTTTAACACAAAAAAAGTTGCGGACTGCAGCTTTAAGGTTACACTTTATTTCGATAATCCACTTTAGACATTCTACTAATTATAAGTAACTTTATAATTTGCAACAACATGTCAACTAACTTTTATTAGACTTTAATGTTAGGTTTAGGGTAAGTAGAATAAGTTGACATGTAGTTGCAAAGTTACTTATAGTCAGTACAAGAATGTCTGTTGAGGAGCATCAAAATTAAGGGTTTAGCAGATATTCAACAGACAGTTTACTAATACACTAATGACTGTTAGTTGACATGTAGTTGCAAAGTTACTTATTGTTAGAATATCTAAAGTGGATCATCGAAATAAATTGTAACTTTATATAATTATCCTGTTTGTCTGTTTTTGCTAACCGAGTCTATAATTAACTCGAGACTATTGAAAACTAGTTACACAAGATTCTTTCAGAAGATTCCAAATGTGTGTCATCAGTGAAGACGTGTTCTAGAGGACACTAGTTTGCATATATGGATGATGTTTATGTGTGTGTGTGTGTGTGTGTGTGTGTGTGTGTGTGTGTGTGTGTGTGTGTGTGTGTGTGTGTGTGTGGTGAAATATGTATAATCAATTTAAATTAACCAAATAACCTTTCTTTTAATTAAAAAAAAACATCTGATTTTTTTTTATTTTTTTAAATCAATTACCTTCAAGTAATTTTGTCTTAAAATAAAGCTGACATAACTGAAGCCAGGCTCAAAATCCAGCTGCTTCTTGCTTTATGCAGGAGCTCCATCTACTGAATATGAGGTATAAATGTTTTCTTATCTGAGATTGTGGATGAGACTTTATAGTCTAAGTTATGTCTCTCACAGTGTTTAATTCCTTAAAATGCTGTCATTTAAGAGAAAACTAATTATAATATTAAAATATTGTCTAAACATTTAGCAGTTGACAAATGTTTGTTACAAACATTAAGAGAAATTTTCCCATATTTCAAAACACAAACTATTAGAAATAAAGTTTCCATAGAACCATTTTGGCTTCCCAAATAATCTTTCAGTAAACAGTTCTCAAAACTATGGAAGCCCGTTTCCGCCACTAAAAAAAAAAAAAAAAAAAAAAACTCCACTTAAAAAAAAAAAAGCCACTAAAAAAAAAAAAAAAAGATGAATTGCGACTTTTTATCTCAGAATTCTGACTTTTTATCACGCAATTGCGACTTTATATCTCAGAATTCTGACTTTATATCACACATTTGCGACTTTATATCTCAGAATTCTGACTTTTTATCACGCAATTGCGACTTTATATCTCAGAATTCTGACTTTATATCACACAATTGCGACTTTATATCTCAGAATTCTGACTTTTTATCACGCAATTGCGACTTTATATCTCAGAATTCTGACTTTTTATCACACAATTGCGACTTTATATCTCAGAATTCTGACTTTATAAGTCACAATTGCGACTTTATATCTCGCAATTCTGACTTTTTATCACGCAATTGCGACTTTATATCTCAGAATTCTGACTTTATATCACGCAATTGCGACTTTATATCTACGAATTCTGACTTTTTATCACGCAATTGTGACTTTATATCTCAGAATTCTGACTTTATAACTCGCAATTGCGACTTTATATCTCAGAATTCTGACTTTTTATCACGCAATTGCGACTTTATATCTCAGAATTCTGACTTTATATCACACAATTGCGACTTTATATCTCAGAATTCTGACTTTTTATCACGCAATTGCGACTTTATATCTCAGAATTCTGACTTTTTATCACACAATTGCGACTTTATATCTCAGAATTCTGACTTTATAAGTCACAATTGCGACTTTATATCTCGCAATTCTGACTTTTTATCACGCAATTGCGACTTTATATCTCAGAATTCTGACTTTATATCACGCAATTGCGACTTTATATCTACGAATTCTGACTTTTTATCACGCAATTGCGACTTTATATCTCAGAATTCTGACTTTATAACTCGCAATTGCGACTTTATATCTCAGAATTCTGACTTTTTATCACGCAATTGCGACTTTATATCTCAGAATTCTGACTTTATAACTCGCAATTGTGAGATATAAACTCGCAATTGCAAATTAAAAAGTCAGAATTCTGAGATAAAAAGTCGCAATTCATCCTTTTTTTTTTTCAGTGGCTTTTTTTTTTTTAATATCCATGATTCCTATCTGAGCTGTTAGATTACTTTAAACAAAGTTTGTGAATTGTAAAGGTGAATTCTTTCTTGTTATAATGTAATTATATGTGTTCCAGTGCAGCTTGTTTGTTTCTTCCACAGATGAAGTGATATATGACCAGTTTATGCAAAACCTCATGTTGTTTTAAAGATGCAAAATGTTTCAGTCTGGACACACATACAGTGATTTCCATTTGCACTTTGGTTCTTTATTTAAATGGCATCGCAGAGCATGAAAATAACCAGTAAATGAGTTCATCCAGATGGAGAAATTAACTAAATAGCATTTGTTTAATGTAACATTTCCCTGAAGTGACAGGATACTTGCAAGTAAAAGAAACAAAAAGCAATTAAATGTTTAAACTTTTAAAATGTTTAAATAGGAGGAACATCACAGAAATTGTAACATTTAAAAAAAAATGTTTTGGTGGCACATTTCATCTTCGTTGATCACAGTTGCATGTTTGAAGTTTGTAGTTTCTTAAATGTAAAGTATTATATATATATATATATATATATATATATATATATATATATATATATATATATATATAAAATACAAAACAGCACAAAAACACCAAAAGGAACCAAAGAAAAGAGCAGGAAGATGCTCCATGTAAAAACGCTCCATTTCCATAAGGATAATCTCAGTTACTGGCTATTTTCATGCTCTGCGATGCCATTTGAATAAGGATCATCATGTTGCAGCAAAGTCAGAATGGCAATCATTTTTGGTGTCTCTACACTGAATTTCTGCTCCGCATGAGGTTTTCCATGACAGGTAATGAATAGATAAACATTTATATTAGGAGTAAAGTGAGAATGCTGAAAGAAAAAGCTTTGAAAGAACACAGAGGCTTAATAAATCAGTCGTGCTTGATCTTCAGTCTGTCTGTTGATGCGGATCTGCTGTAATATTGATTGTATTATATGCATTTGTCTCTTGTTTATATCAAGATGCTTTTTTTAAAGATAAATTGTCATGGACTATATTTTATTACACTATTACAGTATGCTATATTACTCTTATAATTGCTTTCCTGATGTCTTTTTTATTATTTTATGAGTTTCTTGTCTTGAGACTTTTCAGTCTGGCAGACTCATAAAAGGACTTCACATTTTCATAATTTTAAAGTGAAGTACAGATTAATACACATGATTTTCTGTTCCAGCCAAATTAGTTTAAACCTGCTATTATTTAATCTTTTTTTTTTTTTTTTTTTTTTTTTTTTTTCATTGTATGTATCTCATAACTGTTTTATTTATTTCAGTGAACAAACCTGAGAGCAACAGAGATGATGCAAAAAACGACTTGTCTATTTTTCTTACTAGGTGGGATTGTTACTGAATGAATGTTAATATAAATAAACTAGATAGTATTAGTTGTTTCATATTTATCCACTTAATAACAAGTAATATATGTCCTGTATTGGATAATGTGATTTGCAGTGTTATCAGAAACCTGGCCACAGTTCTTTCTTTCTTTTTTTTAATAAACTTCATTGGTAAAAACATTAGGTAACGCTTTATTCCAATAGTCCACTTAAGTCATTCTGCTAACTATAAGTAACTTTGCAATTACATGTCAACTTATTTTACTAACCCAAAGCCAACAGTCTACTTGTACTCTGAGAGTTAGTGGACATGCAGTTACATTAATATGAGATAGTTTTTGCAAATTAATGAGCTAGTTGCAAAGCTACTTATTTAGAAGAACGTCTAAAGTGGACTATCGAAAAAGTGTTACCAGACTTTACAATAAGGTCTCATTTGTTATGCAATTACAAGAACTAACAATGAACAATATATTTTTAAATAATTTATTATTATTATTATTATTATTATGCATTTTATTTATAGGTGCCTTACATGACACTCAAGGAAACCATACAATTAAAAATCAACAATAAAAAACATTTAATCATTATTACAACCAAGACAGACATAATACAAACATAAAAGTAATCACATCCTTTCACTTCCTCTAATCCCTCTCTATTGTAGCTTAGGATAATCTGAGCACTGCCTATAACTTGTATTATGAGCACTTCTTGTCTATTTGCCTCGTCATAACGACTCGCTTGTTGTATTCCTCACTTGTAAGTCGCTTTGGATAAAAGCGTCTGCCAAATGAATAAATGTAAATGTAAATGTAAAAGCCTGCCTAAAAAGATGGGCCTTAAGGCGAGATTTAAAAACAAGGAGACTTTCACTGCTTCAAACATCGTATAAATGAGGAGCCGCAAGACTGAAGGCTGTGGACCACATAGAGGTTATGCGAATTTGAGGAAGAACAAGAGTGAGTGCAGAAGATGATCTTAAAGTGCGAGTAGGAGTGTGTATATATGGAGAAGGTCAAATAAATATGAAGGGGCAAGATTTTTTTATGATGTTTTACCGGGAGCCAATGCAAGTGCTGTAATATGGGAGTAATGTGTTCAGTTATAGGAGTTCTGCAAATAATAATTTGTGCAGCTGAATTCTGGAGTTTATAAAGAAGCTTTGAAGGAAAAGAGCATTACAGTAATCATCCCGGGAAGTGACTAAAGCATGAACAATAATTGCTGTGCTCCTTACCGAACGAGCCGGACGCAGTCGATTAATTTTACATATGTAAAAAGCAGAGCGAGTGACACTGTTTATATGTGTTTCAAATTATAAAGTACTGTCAAAGATGACACCCAAACTTTTAACCTGTTGAGAAATAGACACTGGAAAGTTATCAATATTCACTGAGAGACAATTAGACTTTGCCAGATTAGTTTTTGAGCCTCTTGAGTTTTTGAATCTCTGCTTTGGTGCTATTTAGTTTAAGAAGATTTGAAGTAAACCACTTTTTAATCTCGGCTACACAATCTGAGAGGATAGATGGAGGAAAAGTAGAGGTGTGTTTGGAGGACAGATAAAGTTAGGTGTCATCAGTATAACAATGGAACTGAATACCAATTTTTTTTTTTAAAAGATATTACCAAGAGGTAAAAGATAAATGATAAATAAGAGAGGACCCAAAACTGAGCCCTGCAGAACCCCAGTATAACAAATCAAGGCTTTGATGCTTCAGCTGCACAAATTGAGTACGGCCCGTAAGATAAGATTGAAACCAAGTCAAGACAGTGCCGTGATTCCAATAGACTCCAATCTGTCCAAGAATGCTATGAGAGATAGTTTATTAATCTTTGTGAACGTTAGTTAAAATCTAATTGTTCACTGTTTGTTCATGTTATTGCATTAACAAATAGAATTGTGGATGCATTAGTAAATAAATTAGTAAATTACCGTTGACTATAAGATTAAAAAAATGCTGCACAAGTATTGTTCATTGTTAGTTCATGTTAACTAATTAACCTACATTAACAAATTTAACCTTTCCAACCTCACATTATATCTGTGCTGATATAAGAGGTAACACTTTAATAAATTATGATTCTTCATTAATGAATAACTACACAGGAACAAATGAATAATGCATTATTAACACTCTAGTAACTACTATTAACCAACAAGAATGAATTAATAGTGCTCAGCTGAATGTGGTAGTTCACTATTAACTAATCAGTAACTACTGTTTTTTCATTCCTCCCAGAGAACTACTACAGGTTCATAATTAACACGAATGATGCATAATGTATAATTAATTCTAAAGTAAAGGTCATGGTAACCCACTAGTAATGACTGAAGTATTACCAAATCCTTCAGAAGGAATTACTAATTATTTGGATCAGTATTGTAAAGTGAAAAACATGATAACTCTCTAGTAACTACTGAAGTCTTTGTAAACTTTTGAGGTTTTTGTACAGTTTTCTACAGTAATTCCTTCTGATGTATTTGGTAACACTTGAGTAATTACTATTGGGTTACCATGATCTTCACTTTACAATACTGATCCAAATAAGCAGTAGTTACTATAGAGTTATATAGTAACTCTTGAGTTATTACTATCCAATACTTTACAAAAACCTCAAAAGTTTACAAAGATTTCAGTAGTTACTAGACTGTTAATAATGTATTACTCATATGTTCCTGTGTTCCAGTATTCTAAAGTGTTACCATTTAAGATCAGATTCCTTCCTTCCAGAATTGACTGACAATGAAATTACAGATCAGAAACTAAATTAAACCTGCTGTTGTTTAATTTAATACTGTGCTGTCGACAGGACTCGTCTCCGAGACCTTGTGCTACCTCGTTCTGATCCAGGAACCAAAGAACTGGACCGAAGCCCAGTCATTCTGTAGGAAGTTTCACCTGGACCTGGCCACGGTTCAGAGCGATCAGGACAGAGCTAAGATCAAGGACATCGCCAGCTCCACAAGTTTGAAGGCCTGGATGGGACTGTACGACGGATTATGCATTTGGCGCTGGTCCTTCCAAGATCAGAACGTAGTGTTTACAAACTGGGGGCTCAACGAAGTTACAACCTCCAACACTCAGAGGATGTGTGGCATGATTAAATATGGTGGAACCTGGCATGTTGGCTCTTGCGATGAACAAAAATACTTTTTTTGCTACACTGGTAAGTTTTTATTATTATTATTTTTATTATTTTTTTTATGGGGTTGTAATGTACTGTAATTTTCAAAAGCCTTGACGTTTAAAAAAAAAGAAAATTGACGTTTAATTACTGTTTAAACTACATCTAGTAAACATGTGAGCTGTGTGGACGGACACACTCCACCCGGAACAAAAATGATGCTAGAATGTAAATTTGTTTGGCTGGAATATTGAGAGGCAGCTTGTTACCTAGGAACTTTATGACTGGTTTAATTGATCACCTCTACGTTCCCATTTAATTTAATTACCAAAACTTTATCTTCGGTTCCGGACTTTTTCCTCATCAAAGCCTTATATCGCAGAAGATGACTGTTATTAGTGCTGAATAATCTCATCATGGTGTTTCTCTGCTCTGACCAAAACACTAAATCCTACAGGAAATAACACTGGAGAAAAATTTATTTTCATCGAGATCAGACTGACGTGGCGTAATGCTCTGCAATACTGTAGGAGGTACTACAACGACCTGGCCATCATTAAAGACCTCACTGACAACAAGAAAATAGAAAATCTCATTACTACATACTCTGTGTTTGACGGCTGGATCGGGCTGTCCAAGAACCTGTGGCTGTGGTCGGACCAGAGCAGTGTGAGCTGGCTGTCTTTGAAATGGGTTTCGGGAGAGCCTAATAACAACGGTGGGAATGAAAAGTGTGGGTTTGTCCTAGAGACTGGATTGATCGGGGATGATGGATGCTTCTATCAGTTACCTTTCTTCTGCAGTGAGTGTTATTCCTGCCTATTTCTATCATAAACTGGATTTCAGTCAGTTACTGTAAAAAAGAAATACATTATGGCATAAGCGACTGCTTTAAAAAAAACACCAAGATTTACAATTAAGAAAACACTGTAAAATCACACTGCATTTTTAACAGCTTTTAAGGCAGCACAAATTGAAGATTGTTGAAAATTTGTTTTTGCAGTAAATATTGTATTCATATTTTTATTATGAAATCAATGCAAGTTTATTTTCATGTCACTAATTGCTTTTTACAAAGGCAAAGAATGACAATAATCAAGAATATACTGTAAATTCACTACATTTTTTAAAGAGATAGTTCACCCAAAAGTGAAAATTTGATATTTATCTGCTTACCCCCAGGGCAAGGTACAATATGTAATGATTTTGTCCTCTAGAGGCCTATTCAAAACAAAGGCGTAGCTTGATGACGTTTTGATGAAGTTTTAGAGCAGAATCTTGGGACATGTGGTCTCCATCTCAACGGACGGTGCAAAAGAATAGCGATTGGAGTCGGGAAGAAATCATGTTCACGAATGTGATTATTAACGTTACTGTAGTATGAAGCAGAGCAGGAGCGAGTGTTGTGGAGCTGAACGAGGAGCTGGAGCGATTGATCAACACACGCCTCACGAGCAGCGGGACTTTTATTATGACACAGTCGCCGGCGCCGCTTTTGCTGTTCCGGTCATGAGTAGGGCTGGGCGATATATCGAATGCTTTTGTCACGCGCATTTCGTCAGTAAAGCCGGTTCCCTGATTGCCGCTAAATCGCCATCACCTGCTTTCAAATGGAGCGGCATTTAATAGACAGAGCCGTAGATCACTGATAAGCCACGTAATATCGCATTCATTATCGAAGGCGATACATCTGCGATATGAACGCGATATTGCGTGGCTCTTCAGTGAACTACGGCTCTGTCGATTAAATGCCGCTCCATTTGAAAGCAGGTGATGGCGATTTAGCGGCAATCAGGGAACCGGCTTTACTGACGAAATGCGTGTGACAATCGCATGCGATATATCGCCCAGCCCTAGTCATGAGTATGAGGTAACGCAGCTCTGTTTATCATATTAGATACATTTGAGTGTGTTGAAAATGATGTTATAACGTTACTCTGTGCGTTCGCTCGGCGGCTGCTGTGAGACACTGTTACACACTGCAGTAAGATAGATCGATTTTACAATATCATATTAAATGCTGGATGATTGTGTTGATAAATGGCATGACATTCATTTTAAAACGTATTGTATGATGGAGAAAATTCTGTATTACGGTTACTAAAAATAAAGCTGCATCTGATTATGCTATGTTAGCTACTTCACAAAATAGTGTTTTTCTCTGAGGCATGGTAAAGCATGGTACTCGCAAAAAATCAAGAAAAGACTAAACGTGTTGAGCTATATAACAACAATTCATTTTCTGTCTATAAATATATCAAAACAGTTGTTCCCTTGTCTATTAAAACATGTAATATATTAAAGCATCTTTGGTGTTTCCATGGTTTCTACAAAATAAACCAGAAACCGAGGGTAACGCGGGTATGACGCGACTGACAGGCGACTCCTCACACGTCCCGGAGCCTTGGTTAAAATTGCAATTTTCTCATGATTTACAAATAGTTGGAAACATTTGGGATATTGTAAGTACTCAAGTGAACAAAATATATAACACTGCCCAAGTGGGTTTTGGATATTTTACTGCAAAAATATTACATATTGCACCTTTAACTCCAACCGTTGCTGTCTGTCAGTCGTATAATGCATGTCAATGGTAACACAATCTATAAGAGACAAAAAAACATGCACAGACAAATCCAAATTAAAGCCTGCGGCTCGTGACGACACATTGATGTTCTAAGACATGAAATGATCGGTTTGTGAGAGAAACCGAACAGTGTTTATATAATTTTTTACCTCTAATACACCACTATGTCCAAATGTCTTGAGCATCCGGTGTGTGAGGTGTGTGTGCGCTCTGGCGTAGTTTAAAGGATTAGTTCACTTTCAAATACAATTTTCCTGATAATTTATTCACCCCCATGTCATCCAAGATGTTCATGTCTTTCTTTCTTCGGTCGGAAAGAAAATATGGTTTTTGATGAAAACATTCCAGGATTATTCTCCTTATAGTGGACTTCAATGGCCTCCAGACGGTTGAAGGTCAAAATTATAGTTTCAGTGCAGCTTCAAAGAGCTTTAAATGATCCCAGACGAGAAATAAGGGTCTTATCTAGAGAAACGATCGGTCATTTTTGAAAAAAATACAAATACAAACATAAATGATTGCCTTGCACGTGCTTCCGCTTTCCGTATTCTTCAAAAAGCTTATGCTGTATGTCCTACGCCTTCCTTATTCAACTTACGGAATGAACACGGCGCCAGTTCCATTTTTTCCGTAAGTAGAATAGGGAAGGCGTAGGACATACAGCGTAAGCTTTTTGAAGAATATGGAAAGCGGAAGCACATGCAAGGCAATAATTTGTGTTTTTATTTGTATTTTTGTAGAAAATTATCAGGAAAATTTTATTTGAAAGTGAACTAATCCTTTAAACTACGCGGATGTCGTGCGCAAGGCAGTTGGACATAGTGGTGTATTAGAGGTAAAAAATGATATAAATACTGTTCAGTTTCTCACACAAACCAATTGTTTCGTGTCTTAGGACATCAATGTGTCGTCACGAGCCACAGGGTTTAATATGGATTTGTCTGTGCGTGTTTATTTGACTCTTATAGATGAAGTTCTCATTGACATGCCTTATATGACTGACAGATGGCAACGGTTGGAGTTAAAATCATCATTTGTGTTCTACTGAAGAAACAGTCACCTACATATTGGATGCCCTGGGGGTAAGCAGATAAACATCACATTTTCATTTTTGGGTGAACTAAGGCTAATGTTTTTATACACTTTAAGTTGAATCAACTTTTTACAGTAAATGCTTGATTCATATTTTTACTATGAAATAAACAAGATCATTTTTAGGTAATTTTCTCTCGTAACACAGCAAATTACTCATAAAGTAAGCTTGTGACAATTAATAGTCAGGAATATACTGTGAATTCACACTACGTTATTAACAGGTTTTAAGGCAATACGAACACTTTAGTTTGAATAAGTGAATAATATATTCATATTTTTACTATGAAATACATACAAGATCATTTTCAGGTCATTTTCTACCATAATACAGAAAATTACTGTAAAAAAGCAATGAATTACAGTTAATAGTCAAGAATACTCTATATTGTAAATACATTTTTTATAGTGTCAGTTAGTCTGACAGCAAATGCTGTTCTCTTAATTATTATGTTAAGTATGTGTATGTTTCTGTAAGCTAAAAGGAAGAAAATGCAGCTTGTGCGAGTGGCAGTGAAATCAGCCGGACATCTGAATGAATCTGCAGTGATGGCGGCCGTAAAAGAGAAGGTCAGATGAACCATTGCTCTGCTGCATGTCACTCATTATTGATCTTGTTCACTAATCACTGATGAAATCCCATCTCCAGATCAATCAGATCCTTAAGGAGCAAAATATGGACGCTGGATCCAGCTTAACATGGACAGTCCAGCCTAATGGGAAGATCTTCCAGCAGCAGAAAAATGACACACAAAACACAAGAACAAAGTGTTAAGAAAGATTCACTGCTGCTCTTTTGCCATAATCAAAATCCCAGATGTTTTCCCAGATGACAGATGTTTTAGATACACTTTATTTTACAGTGTCCTTGTAAATTGCAAATAATTATTATAGTATATTAGTTGCATAATTACATGCAACCGAACCCTATAGTTAACACATGTTGTTAATTTATATTACTCAGTACTTCATTAATTGCAATCTAACAAGGACACCATCGTAAGTGTAAACAATGTTTTCATTAGCTTAAAGGGTCTTAGGAATGGGCATTTCAAGTAATGTTATATCACTCATATTACATTATTAATATTATATTATTGTTAATGACAAATATTTTTTTAAACTTAAGATTTCAGATGAAAATATAACCATGAAACTGTTTATTCACAAAAACTGTCACTCTTGTTTTCAAAAGCTAATTTCAACCAGTGATGTTCTTTTGAAGTGAACACACAGATGATCCACATTAACACACCTAAATCTTAAACAAAAGATACAGAGAAGTTGAATGCTGTCATTAGCGTACTGTCCATAGTCTGCAGAAAACCTGTTTTTATTATAATTAAGTCTATACATTTTCTTTTTATCAAATATTTAGAAAAATAGGTTATGAAAGTAAAGTTGAAAAATTACTGTTGAACATCCATAGTAAAACACTGACCAAACACAGTAATACTGCAGGAACTTCATGTGATAATTATAAAATTACTTCTTACATTCTCATTATGTAATAGACATTTCAGATCATAAACTGTTGTAGCCGATTTCAAAGTTAGAATAATAATACAGAATAATATTAATAGCGTTATAAGCCTGTTTAGTTTAACCCTGTGAAATGTTAATACGTTCGTATTACAAAAACAATATAGTGTGTGATTAAAAACACAATATTTTTCACAATGTCTTTTCCAAATAAAGACAGAATTGAACTGATAATGTAATGCTGTCTGTCTGAGAGATGATTCTTAGATGCTTGAGTCACAAAACACACAGCAAGTCCATTTTCTGACTTTTCCATGATCATCAAGCACTTTTCTCTCTGTGTGTAGACGATATCATTTTGGAGGTCCTCCATGAATAAGAAGAGTTGGTCTGCGTGGTGGAAGTCTTGGTTTCCTGTGAGATAACTTTTGAGGCTTTTGTATGTTTTTGTACAGTTTTGTACAGTAATTCCTTCTGATGTATTTGGTAACACTTGAGTAATTACTAGTGGGTTACCATGATCTTCACTAGAATACTGATCCAAATAATTAGTAGTTCCTTTAGAATGATGTAGTAACTCTTGAGTTATTACTATCCAATACTTTACAAAAACCTCAAAAGTTTACAATGACTTCAGTAGTTACTAGAGAGTTGTCATGTTTTTCACTTTAGAATACTGATCCAAATAATTAGTAATTTCTTCTTAAGTAATTAGTAATACTTCAGTCATTACTAGTGGGTTACCAAGGCCTTTACTCTAGAAATAATTATACATTATTCATTATTCACATTAATTATGAACCTGTATATAGTAGTTCTTAGTAGTTATCTGGGAAGAATGAAAAAAAAAAACAGTAGTTACTGATTAGTTAATAGTGAACTACTACCAACAACTGAGCACTATTACTTACTAATTCATTCATCAGAGTTTATTGTTAGTTAATAGTAGTTACTAGAGTGTTAATAATGCATTACTCATTTGTTCCTGTGTAGTTATTCATTAATGAAGGATGAAAAGGTGTTAATCTTGTAGATTATCATGTGTTTAGCTTAATGCACAGATGAAATATTTTAAATGAAGACTATAAATGATTGCTGAATATGTAGTTCTGCCTTAATCTTTGTTATCAGATTTGTTTTTTGTTTTTTCCTGTTTTGAAATATGTAAAGCATGAAGATTCTTTAAAACCTGTCTTTGTGTTTCACAGAAAATAATAACAGTAACTGTTATGATCATGTCAGAAGTGTTTAGTTTATTAGTACTTCATTTCTTTATTTGGGAAATTTCCTGCTGCCTTTAGTTTCTGTTTCACAACAGGAATGTCAAAAAGCAGATCAAGAGTAAATGATTATCTTTCAAAAAGCTCTCAAGACCTTCATATAAAAAAGAAGATTCTTGAGAAACATTTAACATGTAATATTAAATAAATAAACATTGTTTCATCTGTGACTTTCTGACTCTGTGACATTGAAACAACTAATAAAATGTTGTGTAACAGCTTTCAATGTTTTTTAATAGTTGGAACTTAAAAAATGCAACTGAGCGAGTGACATCAAACTAACCTCTGTGAGTTACCGTAAACCCTCTGTGTGCTTATAAGGAAGCAAACTCATCTTTGATAACTAATCTTTGATCTAAAAGAGGTGCACTGTTACGCCCCATTTAGGGAAAAGGGTGCAACATGAAAGACTCTGGAATGCAGTGAATTTGTATCAGCAATGATGAATTTATTGTCTCAAATTGGGAGTCTAGATTCAGGAGCTGACCAGGCCAAAATAACAAACAAAACGTTCTTATTTTAAAACCTCGTTCCTAAACCCTAACCAAAAAATAAATAAATAAATAAAAAATACAATATAAGAACCTAACTCCCACTTGACCTGAAGCCCCAGATGGCCGAGGAGCCTGAGTACCAGGTCCCTGTTTTTGCATAAGAGATCTCGGGAGTGAGCTCATGAATAGTCGTCGACCCAGTCGTTGAGATATTTCAGGGCAAGAATAGCCTCTGTGACCTTGGTAAAGATGCAGAGATAAAGGGACAGGTCAAAGGGGAGGACCTTGTACTGATAAGTTCGACCCTTGTTTGAAGGTGAGGTAAAATCCAGACATGGAAATACGAGTCCTTCACATCAATTGCTGCAAACTAGTCTTGGGGGGGAACATATGTAAGGATGCGTTTCTGCATGTTAAGTGAATTGCTTAGCCAAGTCTGATTGTATGAATGAGCCAGCAGGATGGGATGGGAAGCACTAGCCAGGCTCCAAGGCTCCGTGTGAGCGGCAACAACCGCAAAGGTGCAGTGAGGAGCGCTGGGGCCTAAACCGGGAAGCATAGTGTCCCAAAGTAGATGCAGTGACTGTGGTGTGACTCTTATCTAGTTCTGTGGTTCTTATGAGGGACTGTCTGGAGATGCGCAAGGAAGAGAACATGTCCGCGAAGTGCAAACTCCTGGCCTGTGGTGAAGAGGGGGGTTTAGGAATGATGAAGCAGTGTGTTCACTGCCAACGCACACACCGTATGACCTGGAGAGTGAGGAAATTGCTCTTTCTTTGAAAATTTGAGATCAAAACTAAAATAAAACAAAATATTCTCCGCACAGCCCTCCTCCAGGGGAAGGAGTGGTACATTCACCACCTCCTGGGAAAGAGTGGTCTCCTCCATCTCCAGGTCGCCCATCTCAGGACTGCTTTTTGACCATTTGGAGGGTTTAACGGTGGGCTGGGTGTAGGGGCTAAAAGTCACAGCTGAGGAGTTTCTGGCCATGCCAGAGTGCTTCTTTTTGCTGTAGAAGCTGCAGGGGGGTGCCTTTGGCGATGAGGATACTGGGGGGCAGCCTGCGGCGGCCTGGTGGCAGAGGTGTTATGTGGGGCAGGATGTTTGCTTGATTGCCTCAGTCTGCTTCTGGACTGCTGAGAACTGCTGGGCAAAATCCTCAACAGTGTCGCCGAAGAGGCCAACTTGACAGAAGGAAGTGTCTAGAAAGCACACTCTATCGACATCTTGCATCTATGCAAGGTTTAGCCAGTGATGGCGCTCCTGGACCACCAAGGTGGACACTGTCTGGACATTGTGACTTTAGTTGTCCAGAGGACCAGGTCAGTTGCTGTGTGCAGCAACCCCAGCTCAGAACTACCTTTGTGCATTATGTCTGTTTTTTGTTTTTTGCTATGGTGGACTTGCAGGATGGCCATCACATGCAAGGCAGAGGTGGCCTGTCCAGCTGCACCAGTAGCCAGAGCTTCTGTCATCTCGCAGGCTCTGGATGGGAATTGCGGATGACTCCGCCAGGTGGTGGCACATTGCGGGCATAAATGCACCGCAATTGCGCATTCCACTTGTGGAATCCCCACAAACCCCCTGACCGCCCCACCGTCAAGGGTAGTGAGAAAGGAAGAACTCTTGAAGCAGATTTTTTGAAGCAGATGTCTGCCCTACATACTGCTTTAGCTCTTCATGCACTTCCGGGAAGAAAGGCACTGGGCCGGGACGAGGTGGTCTTCACGCCACGGTCCAAGCCCAGAAATCAATGATCCAGCCAAGCATGGCTGTCAACTGTGAGTCCGATTCACCATGAGCAAACACCTCCAAAGAGGTAAGCTCAGCAACATTTTACTCTCCAGAAGACAGTAGCCCTCTCTCTGATGCAGCTATCGACATCTGATCCTTATCTGGAGCCCGTGATAGGGATCTGCACTATCATCGGGCAGCTTGACGGCACACGACAAGCTAGAGGAGCGGGAGGTCCAAGGGGATCATGACCCATCTTTTCTTGCAAAGACTGAGATGCTCCTTCATAATACCCTCATCTATTACCATTCAGCTCGTAATTGTGGACCGTTTCAAAACCATTTAACTTGAATATTATGTGATCTTTTCATTTTTATTTTGCCTCTGTCCCAACGTTTTTTTGGAGTGAGTTGCAGCCATCAAAATCAAAAGTTTGGTTATATTTATAGTTAAGTTGGCCAGTGAAGATATCAGAAATATTTCTTTGTACTTTTGTTAGTTTAATAAATGTTAAACAGAATTAACAAATCACATATTCTTGATTTTAATACATTTTACAAAATGTATTAACTTTTTTTGACTTGGGGTTGTATTACAACAAAGTTTGTTCAAATCTGACTTAAAATGCATTTTAGTTAAATTGATTTAAACATGATGTCATCTTTTTTATGACATTAAAGTTATATGCATGTTTTTAGAGAAACACCCTGAAAGATCCCATGGCCTAAAATTAGAGTTTTGTAGCTTTGAGGGAAATTATGCAAATGCATGTAAAGGTTCTTTTCATTTTTTAGAACATAATCAGATTTTAAAATGAACATTTCTTTCAAATCAAATGTCAAATGTCTTTCAAATCTGTTTCGATAATCCACTTTAGACATTCTACTAATTATAAGTAACTTTGCAACTACATGTTTACTAGCAGTCATTAGAGTATTAGTAGAATGTCTGCTTAAAATCTGCTAACTCTATATTTGGTGCTCCCAACAGACATCCTGCTGACTATTAGTAACTTTGCAAGTACATGTTAACTAGCTCTTACTAATTTGCAACAACATGTCAACTAACTTTTATTAGACTTTAATATTAGGGTTAGGGTATAAGTAGTGTAACCGAAATGAGTATGCGATGCCTTTAAGGGGCAGGTGACGTGATAGGGCAGGTTACTTTAAAAGTCTCGCGGGTTTCGTTGAAACAACGTTTGTTCTCGTTCTCCGCTGATGAATGAGTGTGTGTGGGGTTACTGCTCTCAACAATTCAGTGTGAGTAAACAGGGTCCTTATTTAGAGGAGTAGATTTTAATGAGAAATGTTTAATATGCCCGCTAATGTGTTTTTAGGATTGGTTGTGTGCTGATGACCTGTTGATTTGAAGATGCTGTGTGCGTGCAACTCTGCGAGTCCGCGTCGGGGGTTCAGCTACGCAATGTGAGCGTATGGTCAAGTTTATTGACGAGTTGTAATTGCTATGAAATGTGGTGCCATAAATCTAGTATGTATCCTTTTAGGATCGCTTCGTGTTTATACTGAGTTACGAGTGCCAGCATTCACGGACAACCATACAGAATAGACTGTTGCAATCCATTTCTGCCCTTTAACGAGACTGTTGACTGAGACGTAACAAAGTGAGCCATAGCATACTTTTAGAAGGTACGTGAGTATTTTATATGGTGGTTTTAATGTAATATGATGATTTTTGTGTAATAAAAATGTGAAATGGTTTTAATTACAGGTTATAAATCCTCTTTCGGGTTTAGCACCACCGTTTCTTTCCTATTGAAATTTAAGATTTATTTGTTTGGTTTTTGTTTCGTTTATATATATATATATATATATTTTTATTTTTTATTTTTTTTTTTGGGGGGGGGGGGGGGGGGGCTTTCATGTCATTATAATTTTCAGTGATTTTCTATTCATTTTGTTGTACAATTTTGTTTTATTGATTGGTGTACTACTGTATGGGAGGTCTTATTTTGGTTTGTGTGATTTTGGTTTGTGTGTTCTACATATGGTTTGAGTGTTTTTGATTCATTTTGGGTTTTTTGTTTCCTCCCGCATGGTGGTTATCCAGTTATGATTCAAGTTTGATTTGATTTATTCTATTTTGGGTATCATATTCATTGTTTTTTTGTTTGCTAATTTTCAATTTGGTTGGTTTAATTTATAATTATATTTTCATTTAGTTGATTTGATTTAATCCTGATTTGTTTTGTATATTTTCTTTTTATTGTTTAATGTTTTTTTTTTTTTTTTTTGTTTTTTTCAAATTTGCATCTCTACCAATATTGCTGCTGACCAGATTAATTCAACAATATTATGTGAGAAGGATTGTGATCGCCTTTCTAATAAAGTGTAACCCTTTTTGTACTCAGGTTTCTGGTTCATTTATTTGAACTGCCTGTGTTTAAAAATATAATTGGGTCCCCTACCCCAGAAAAGTGGGGGTGGCGTAGTCAAATTGGTCGACATTCCCAATAGCCATATACTTTAGGTCACATTTTGGTGCAGTTGGCAGGGTCACACTTAAAGAAGCCTGAGTGCAAAGGGTTTTATTTTAAAGTGTGTATTTGGTGTGGTGGGAAAGAAACGGTGGTTGCAACAGATCAAAGACTAATGGAAGAACAACTCAAAGTTTTGTCTGAATTGGTACAACAATTGCAGGCAGATAACCAGCAACTTCGGGAAGAACTCTTTAGGAGGCCTGCTAACGCTGGTGGTGAGGCACAAACTGTTAGCCCTAGGCGTGATGTTGATGCCCGTTCATTTGTTAATACATCTGCATCTGAAAGTTATGTTTGCAGAAGCAGTTTTTCCAACGCTGCCAGCTGGAGGGAGAGTCGCTGCGTGAATACTCGCATGCCCTCATGGCCCTAATGGAAGCAATGAAACGCAAGAATTTGCCAGGTATTTGTAACCCAGACCACACACTACATGACCAGTTTATTGAACATATGCGTGATAATACCCTTCGTAGGGAGTTGAAACGACAGGTGCGGTTAAATCCTGAGAAGTCATTTCTGGAGGTTCGTTCTGAAGCCATACGTTGAGCAGATGAGGGAGAAACCCCCGGTGTGAGACCACGAGCTCATTCTTGTGCTGCAGATGTTCAGGTAGTGGGTACGTATAGATGTAATCCCCTCTCCCCTGAATTTACTAATGAATTGGGCGAACTAAAAGATTGTCTCCGTAAACAACAAGTGCAGCTAGATGCTATTTTGAAGCACTTGAGTATAAGTCCATCAAATACTGTAGGGGGTGCTGTTGGCTCCCGTCCGGGGGCTGCCCGTTTTCAAGCTGTATGCATTGCAATAAAGCTGGTCATATTGCGAAGTTTTGTAGATCTGACTTGGCAGGCATGCAAGTGAATTTGAGGGGAGGGGCAGGAACTGGTCAGGGACAGTTATCCCAGGTGCAAAGTCAAACAGTTGCACATGATACCCCAGTGCAACCGGGAAACTAGCACCCTCTGGTGTTGGGAGCCTGACATCAGAGGGGGGTTTTCCTGGCTCTAAAGGGTTATTGGAAGAAGATTTGGTCCAACTTATTGGACAATGCCCAATAGTGGAAGTTTCTTTTGGGGGTGTGAAAACTTGCTTACTGGATACTGGATCTATGGTGTCAATGGTCAAAGAGAGCTTTTTCGAGCATTTCCTATGCATATTAGGGAAGGTTTGAAACCTTGTAGCTGGCTGCGGTTGAAGGCTGCTAATGGGGTGGACATTCCTTATTGTGGCTATTTGGAGCTAGAAGTCGAGGTTTTGGGTAAAATTCTCCCTAAAATGGGGTTACTAATTATGAGAGATCTGCTAGATCCCCTTACACGGCAACAAAAACCTGTGGTCCCAGGTCTTTTGGGCATGAATATTTTGAACTGTTGTTACCAAGAACTTTTTTCCCAACATGAAGAGAGTTTGTTTTCCTCCCTTACAGTTAAACAAGCAGGAAGGGAGTGGAAACGGGCCCTCTTAGAGTGCCAAAGTTTGGCTCTCACTGCTGAATCGGGATTATTGGGGAAGGCAGTTGTAAGAGCAGGATCAGCCATACGAGTGCCAGCAGGCTCGCTTCAATGGGTTCCTACAACTGGTTGTCAAGGTATGGCTTGTGTTATTACCTCTGTGTTCTTGGAACCCCCAATAGGTGAGGAAAGTGTACTACCTGCGAATATCCTTATTTCCTTATTACTTCTACTTGTAGAGCGGGGTGTAGTTCATGTCCCTGTAGTAACTCTGGGGGAGAAAGATCAATGGCTTAGGCCAAAAACTTTTCTAGGCCAGTTGTATAGGGTTGATCTACAGTCAGCTTTAGACACTGAATTGGAGGAGAGAGTGGTTAGTCAGGAATTTGTGAATTGTAATCAGGTCATGGAGGCAGGTAGTGGGCCATCATTGGATCCAATTGATGTGTCATGGCCCTCGTTGTCTGTTGCACAGTCCCAACAGGCTAAACGCCTTTTGACCCGTTTTAGCTCTGTGTTTAGTAAGAGTGAGGGGGACTTGGGGTGTACTCATCTAGTCCAACATGAGATACCAGTTTTAGATAATGTTCCTGTTCGCCAGCGTTATCGTCAGTTGCCCCCCTCTCAGTATGAGCAAGTCAAAACTTATATTAGTGAGCTGCTTGAACAGGGTATAGTCCGGCCAAGTTGTAGTCCCTACTCTTCACCTATTGTTGTGGTACAAAAAAAAGATGGTAGCATATGTCTTTGCGTTGATTACCGCCAACTCAATGCTAAAACACGGAAAGATGCTTACCCACTTCCAAGGATTGAGGAGTCAATTGATGCGCTAGCAGGGGCTAAGTGGTTTTCTACTCTTGACTTGGCTAGTGGGTATAGCCAAGTTTCGGTGGTCGAACGGGATAAAGAGAAGACCGTTTCTGCACTCCGTTTGGCCTTTTCGAATATAATCGTATGCCTTTCGGATTGTGCAATGCACCCGGCATTTTCCAGAGGCTTATGGAGAGGATTTTTGGTGATCAACATTTCCAGTCTCTTTTGTTATATTTAGATGACATCGTCATCTTTTCTGGTTCTTTTGAACAACATCTTCAACGGTTGGAGATGGTCTTAGGGCGTCTTCAACAGAATAATCTGAAGTTGAAAATTCAAAAATGCCATTTTTTCCAAAAAGAGGTTAAGTACCTGGGCCACATCATCTCCTCCCATGGAGTGTCTACCGACCCAGAGAAAATCAGTGCTGTAGCCAACTGGAAGTGACCCAGCAACCTTTTGGAGTTGCGCTCCTTTTTGGGTTTTGCATCGTATTACCGAAGGTTTGTAAAGGGGTTTGCTCGATTTTCAGCACCTCTACACAGATTAGTGGGAGAGCTCCAGGGTAAGGGAAAGAAGCAAGGTTCAGGCACTACTACTCTGCTGGAAGGACGATGGACAGATGTTTTGGAGAATGCCTTTGTGGCTTTGAAGAGGTCGCTAGTAGAGGCCCCAGTGTTAGGCTAACCCTAACCCTATGCCAGTCGTGGCTTGCGCCCTGCAGAAAGGAACATGTCAAATTACAGTTCAATGAAACTGGAGCTCTTGGCCCTTAAGTGGGCCATCTCAGAGAAATTTTGGGAATATTTGTTGGGTGCTAAATTTGTGGTATTTACAGACAACAAACCCTTGAGTTATCTGCAGACTGCAAAGTTGGCTGCTGTAGAGCAGCGTTGGGTGTCTGAGTTGGCTTTGTTTGACTTTGAGTTAAAATATCGTCCTGGTACATCTAATCACAATGCGGACGCACTCTCCTGTCTGCCCATAGAGTCAGCTCCTAATAGTGTCAGGGAGGCTGTTCCTGGCATAACCTTGCCTCAGGTGCTTTCATCAGTTCAGTGTCCAAGATCTGCTCTTAACTTTACCTTATCTTCAGAAATAGCAGCTGTGCCTTTCCGTGATAAGGCAGATATGCAAGCTCTTCAGGCTGCAGACTCTCAGCTTTTTTTTTTTGAAATATTGGCAAAGAGGGGTGGCCCCTACTTGTTATGAAAGGGCTTAAGAGTCCAGGGAAGTACGGGAGTTGGTTCGTCAATGGAAGCGTGTTCGAAAGAAAGATGGAGTTTTGTATAGGGAAGTCTTCCTGCCTCCAGGTAAGGTTAGAGTACTGCAAGTTATATTGCCTAGGGTCTTAAAGAAGGAAGTTTTGGAGGGTCTTCATGACCATCATGGTCATCAAGGTATAGAGAGGACAACCACTTTGGTGAGGGAGAGATGCTTCTGGCCTAATTTGCGGCATGATGTTGAACAATGGTGCATCAAATGTGAGCGCTGTGTGGTCTCCAAGGCCCTACGCCCCAAGGTTCGGACAACTATGGGGCATTTGATGGCTTCGCAGCCCTTGGAAATTCTCGCCATTGATTTTACGCTTTTAGAACGGGCAAGTAATGGATGTGAGAATGTGCTGGTAGTTACCAACGTGTTTTCTAAGTTTACTCAAGCTTACCCAACTCGAGATCAGAAGGCTAGCACTGTGGCCCGTATTCTGACAGAGAGGTGGTTTTATGTTTATGGGGTGCCAAAACGTATCCATGCAGATCAGGGGCGAAATTTTGAAGGAGAATTGCTTAAGCGACTGTGCCACCTGTACGGGGTTCAGAAGAGTAGGACCACAGCATACCATCCTGAGGGAAATGGGCAGTGTGAAAGGTTTAATCGCACTTTGCACGACCTATTGCATACACTGCCCATTGAAAAGAAAAGGGTATGGCCACAGTTTTTACCACAGTTACTCTTTGCCTATAATACCTCTGCACATCAATCCACTGGTTATTCCCCCTATGAGCTTATGTTTGGCCAGAAGCCAAGGCTTCCTGTGGATGCCCTTTTAGGGATGGAGGAAGAGAGCATTCCAGCGACTGTTCAAGACTGGGTGGTGAGTCATCGGGACCATTTGGCTTTGGTGTATGTTAAGGCTAGGGAACAGCTGGGAGTGGCAGCGGCCCAGCGAGCACACCATTATCCCGAGTCAGTGTCTATTCTGCCAGTAGGTGCCCTGGTTCTCTGTAAGAATCATTTCCCAGGCCGACATAAGATTCAAGATGTGTGGGACTCAAATGTATATGAGGTAGTAGAATGCTTGGATGGGGTAGGCACTCTTTATAAAGTAAGACAACAAGATTCAGCAGTGCACACAAAGAATGTTCACTGCTCAGATTTGCGAGAGCTTCCTGATGGGTATGTACCCTCTGATAGATGTGAAGTTGAGGCGAATTGTTCTCCGGCAGGACTCCTGCTAGAGTATGGTCACCAGAGGCAATTGTCTGAGGAGGAAGGAATGTCGGAGGAGGAGACTGTGGTTTTACAGGTAGCCCAGGAGGAAGGTCCACTAGAAGTAGTAGCAAGGGAAGATTTGGGTGAGCAGGAGTTGGATCAGTATTTAATTGAACAAGTCATTGACCCCCTAGATTTCCAGTGTCCAGTGGAGCGGGCATTGGATTCCCTTGACTTTCCTAAACCAGTTCCTGGCCCTCAAGATCATTTAGAACGGGAATCGGAGCAGGGACAGGCTGAAATCGGTCTACGCCGGTCGGTTAGAACGAGGGCTGGCCAACATTCAAATCCATTTAATCTTCCGAGGCCGGTGCGATCCCCACAAGAGCAAGTTCCCCCAAATTCAGCTTCAGTAAGTTCCCTATATGTCCCTTTTAGACCTTGGAATTAGGATGGGTGTGATGAGTATAAGTGTTGTCACCGGGACGGTGACCTTTGAAAGAGGGGGTGGATGTAACCGAAATGAGTATGCGATGCCTTTAAGGGGCAGGTGACGTGACAGAGCAGGTTACTTTAAAAGTCTTGGGGGTTTCGGTGAAACAACGTTTGTTCTCGTTCTCCGCTGATGAATGAGTGTGTGTGGGGTTCTCTGGCGCATTGGAAGAACTGCTTGTGCGTGGTTACTGCTTTCAACAATTCAGTGTGAGTAAACAGGGTCCTTATTTAGAGGAGTAGATTTTTTAGTAATTGCTATGAAATGCGGTGCCATAAATCTAGTATGTATCCTTTTAGGATCGCTTCGTGTTTATACTGAGTTACGAGTGCCAGCATTCATGGACAACCATACAGAATAGACTGTTGCAATCCATTTCTGCCCTTTAACGAGACTGTTGACTGAGACGTAACAAAGTGAGCCATAGCATACTTTTAGAAGGTACGTGAGTATTTTATATGGTGGTTTTAATGTAATATGATGATTTTTGTGTAATAAAAATGTGAAATGGTTTTAATTACAGGTTATAAATCCTCCTTCGGGTTTAGCACCACCGTTTCTTTCCTATTGAAATTTAAGATTTATTTGTTTGGTGTTTGTTTCGCTTTCATGTCATTATAATTTTCAGTGATTTTCTATTCATTTTTGTCACCAATATGTGACCCGTCACGGAAACCAGGGACACAAGTCGGCAGCACAACTATTGAGCAAACTGAGAAAGAAGCGTTTTTTTTCAAAATTGGTGATTTTCGTTTTTTTGCAGAATCTGTTAGTTGAGATCACGAAGAAGCATCTTCGTGTTTTAGGTAGCAGTATTGTTTATTTAAAAGCGTACATTTTGAGGTTGAAATCGGCTTGTTTTTCTGGGATTCTATCTCGCAGTAGGGGCGTGTCATTGTCTGTTTGTATTTCCATACTGGAATCGGATACGCTGGCTTTTGTTTCTTTTGTTATTGCCGCCGCCCTCCAAGGGAAGCGTGGCTACTTATTTATGCAGCGCTCTGGCCAGCTCTAGCTGATATCAAAATTTAATGAAGATGGACGCCGCAAAGAATATCGCAGATGAGCTGAACCGTGGCTGTTACACCGAAAATGTTTTGAAGTACAACATACGGCTGGATTCTTTAGCTGCGGAAAAAAGAGTGGCAGGACATGCGAATTATTGGACATTTAGAGGCAAACAGACGCATAGTAGTGCAAACTTCGGAGATGGTTACATCCACAAAGAAGACCCCGACAAAGAGAAAGTGTGCCCGAACAACTTATTTCATTGGAGGTAACGATATCTTTTCTGTTTCTTATGGGGTGAGTTTCCATAAACATCAAAGTTTGTCGTTTTGTGTTCATTCTAAGAACACGTAGGCTACACGTTATCTCATGTGTCTTTTGTTATTAGCTAGCTCAGGACTTTCGTTTTAATTGTAATCGTTAGCATCGTATCACTTGCCAAAAACCCCCATTACTATAATGGGCTTTTAGATGGTAATGTTAGCATCTGCTATTAATTTGAATAATGCTTCAACTGCTTGAATTGACTGGTGTGAATGACTTAGCTCATGTAAACCTTACTATTCTTGAATTTAATGTGACGCTAATAATTTTAGCCAGTTACTACTTAATATTCTTAACAAGGATTTACTAATGTAATAGTAAATGTATCAGATTAAATTCCTACCTAAGTAAAAGTATAAAGTATCCGTAGCCGTAAAATGTGCGTTATAAGTCAAAAGTAAAAGTATTTATTGAAGAGTTTAATGTACAGGATTTTTTTAATCCTTTGACTCAAACCAGGTCTAACCACTAACTGAGGTCTAAACCAGGACTATACGGTTATCACAGAATCCTGTTCAAAAAGTCCTAATGTCAAAAAAGATAAATTACTGACATTTACAATGCACATTATCCTTTATTATTAATAGTATGCGGTCCGATTTTTCCCGTTGCGTCTGTCGTTGCTATGTAACCATGCAGCTTTACAGGGGGTATGGCTTATCTAAATGAGATGTAAATGAGCCCTTTTGTCACTCCCAGCAGGTGAGAACAGGCAAGAACTGCAAAATTAGAGGTCATTTTCTGCCCTTTGAGCTTTTTTGAGTGCCTACCTTCAAATGGCCACAACTTCTCCAAATATTATCAGATTTCCATGTGTTACACATCGTTGGAAAGCTTGGAGACTACACTTTCAGAATGTGTGAATAACTCAAAATGCCCCAGAACCGACTTGTGTCCCTACTTTCCGTGACTGGTCACATATGTCCTGTATTGTCTGCACCTGTTCTCGTTAGTCCTTGATTAGTTAACTTCCTCCTGTGCCTGTTTAACTCCCTGATTACTCTGTGTATTTGTACTCCCCGTTCTGTTCATCCTGGGTCGGTTATTGTATGTATCATGGCACGCTGTATGCTACCTGTTATTCTTCTAGTAAACTCGTATATGCTTCGTATCTTGCATCCCTCGCCTTCTTTACACAGAGGTACTGTAACAGAATAACCGACCCTCTAAAAGAGTATATTTAAAGATGCTGGACTCACCTGCACTGCACCTCCTTCTTCGCCCGGAAAATCGACGGTGGCTGGAGTATCTAGCTTTTTCGCTCCGGAGTGGTGGACTCTCTTTCATTACTCGAGAGCCTGAGGCATACGCTGTTCCAGTACCGGAGCCGGAGAAGATCAAAGCGCCGGAGCTTCGGCAGACAGGTCAGTCCATCGCAGAGCCAGGAGCGGACATTGACCTTATAGATCTGTGGCTGGCGGATCCTATTCCCACCCTAGTTCCCACCCTAGTTCCCACCCTTGTATCTTCAGTCTCTTCACCGGTTCCGTCCGGAGACCTTCTTCTGTCTTCCTCCAGTCCTGACATCCTGACCCCACCTCCTTCGTTGGTTTCGGCCAGTTTCATGGATCCGTCGGCTCCCCTGGCGTCATCAAGCTCCTTGGCTCTGCCACCGCCGCTAGTTCCGTGCGGCTTACTTGCCTCGCCTCGGTCCTCTCCAACACCAGCACGGCGTGAAAGAGAGTCTCCGGCCACGTATAGGGGCTCTGGGCCCACGCCTTCCCCTCAGCCTGTCAACCCGTCACCTGCACCTTGCCTCGCCACTCCCTCGTCACTGCCACGGCTCGTCTACCAGGAGACTCCGCTGGGCTCCATCGGAACTCTAGGTCGGCCTTCGGTGGTCGACGCCCAGCTGCTGACACGGACTTCCGGTGTTCCGGCGAAGCCTACAACCTGCACCCCTACGTCATCATCGGACTTCTCCCTTCCTCTGGCTTCCCCATCGCCCGCTCTCGCCACATCATCGCCCCTGACAGCCAGATCCCCGTCAATGCCTCAGTCCCGGGAGTCAGCGGCTGGTCTCCAGGCTTCCAGCGCTTCGGGTTCATCCTGGTCCGTCATCCTCTCTAAGCCGGTTTCTACCTGCACCACGGTTCCGCCTCCATGGTCCGGACCCTGGAGTTCGCTCTACGCTTCACTCATGTTTCCACTCTGGCTCCTCCCACCTTCTGCTCCACCGTGGTCCATCGTGTCGCCGACGCCTCCACGCCATCACCAGTGGTCACCAGCTACACGCCCCCCACCTAAGCCTCCGCCTCTTCTCCACATCCTCTTCTGTCGTCATCACGGCGCGAGGACGCGCCTATCCGAGGGGGGGCGTAATGTCACCAATATGTCCTGTATTGTCTGCACCTGTTCTCGTTAGTCCTTGATTAGTTAACTTCCTCCTGTGCCTGTTTAACTCCCTGATTACTCTGTGTATTTGTACTCCCCGTTCTGTTCATCCTGGGTCGGTTATTGTATGTATCATGGCACGCTGTATGCTACCTGTTATTCTTCTAGTAAACTCGTATATGCTTCGTATCTTGCATCCCTCGCCTTCTTTACACAGAGGTACTGTAACAATTTTGTTGTACAATTTGTTTTATTGATTGGTGTACTACTGTATGGGAGGTCTCTGAGTCAGTGATATCAGATTGTTTGCATTTTATTAATTACTTACCCTGTAACTACATGAAACAAGAGTGTAACAAGCTCCACTTTAATTTACGGCCCATAATGTCATATTTACCCTGTAACTACATAAAAATAAGAGGGTAACAAGCTCCACTTTAATTTACGGCCCACAATGTCACACTTACCCTGTAACTACATGAAACAAAAGCATATTTCCCCATGTATTAAAAAAGATTGCAATAGTTCTTTCTACTTGCCTTGAAACAACTTAATCAGTGCACTTTCTCGATAAAATTGCTCCCAAACATAAGATTGTTGTCTATCAAAACAGTATAAGTACCCCTTAGTTATAAAATATTTACAGTATAAATAATTAGTTATTTTCCTGGTTGTTTCTTTATTCCCAATACTTTACATATTGTTCCCCTATACTTACACATACTTACTGTATAGGTACACTATAATTATTGAAAGTTACGCTGTAAATTTTTTGTAATTACGCAGCACTTTCCGGGCTGTAATCTAAAGCATTACCAAAGTTACTTATTGTTAGAATGTCAGAAGATTCCAAATGTGTGTCATCAGTGAAGACGTGTTCTAGAGGAAACTAGTTTGCATATATGGATGACATTTATGTTTGTGTGTGTGTGGTGAAATATGTTTAACCAATTTAACTTAACAAATTGACCTGTTCTGTGGTCAGACGAATCAAAATTTGAAGTTCTTTTTGGAAAACTGGGATGCTATGTCATCCGGACTACAGAGGACAAGGACAACCCAAATTGTTATCAGCACTCAGTTCAGAAGCCTGCATCTCTGATGGTATGGGGTTGCATGAGTGTGTGTGGCATGGGCAGCTTACACATCTGTCAATGATCAATTAGCATCACACACCTGTAGGTCATAGATAGGTGCGTAGGAAAAAAGACTGGTATAGTCAAAATAAGAAAAAAATAAGGAAATCCTGCACACTATCAACTTGCAAAACAGTAAAAATGCCGGCGCGTTTTGTAGGATTTTTTTCACATTGCAGCAAAACAGACTTAAAATACTCCGTCATTTCTTGTCATAGAGACATAAGTAATATATCAATTGAAACTATAGAATGTCTTCTTTTATTTGTGTACACTCAGAGTAAAAACACAATGTTGTGCTTTTTGTAAAATAAAGAAAACTAACATGATGCGTGATCTCTCCTCTCCCTCTGAACGAACTCCAATCTGATAGTTCTCAGAAAATGAACTGTAACTTATGAATACTAATGACAAAAAAAATGACACTTACGTCTGAAGAAACATTGAAATGTCAGGTTTTAAATCGTGTAAGTCAAATCGAAAACAAACATTCTGTGTTTATGTAATCTGTATGAAAAGAGAGCCATGTCAGAAGTCTGTGATTCAGCTCATTACCCGCTAATGCGGCCACGCCCACGGAGCCAGCGCTATTCAGAGGCAATACATGCATTCATCGTCTCAATCGTGTATTTATTGTCTTGAAAAGTGTTTATTTGGATGGTAAAGCCATGGTTAGCGATCTCTAGAAGACATGCCGTTAGTTCCTAGTTCATTTTCTTCTTTATATAAATTTGTGGCCTAAAGGTGTACAGAGAGCGCCCTCCGGCTGCAAGTATGAATTAAAAACACCATTCCTGAAATGTCCTCTTCTTCTTTAGAATAATTTGTGGACTAAATGTGCACAGAGAGCGCCCTCCGGCTGCAAGTATGAATTAAAAACACAGTATCCAGCACTCATAGTGATGACAATAAATATTACTTCTCAGTATAGAAAATTGACATAAATATATAAGAATCCATCAATATTTCTCCAAATGTGCATGCTTTTAAGCTAAAAGCCTATATGAAATGCCACAGAGGTAACATAATTGTTCAGACACTTTGCATCACAGAAATAAATTATATTTTAAAGAATATAATAGAATACAATTATTTTAAATTGTAATAATATTTCACAGTATTGCTGTTTATGATGAGCTGAGACATAATTACAGTGGGGTTTTTTTCACAGCCTACCTGACTGAAGGGCCTCATTAATATGCAAGTCATTTCAGGTCATTATTATGCAATTCTTTTGTCTTCTCAGGTGTAAATGGTCCATTATTCATGCAGATTCACGCCTCCACGCATACTGTGTTTCTTGACAAAAAGTGTCTTACAAAATTTAAATCTCTCTATTGTTTTATATGAAAGAGTAGTCATGATATCATAATATATGTAATAGTAATATTTCATAACATCACATTAAATAATGCTTCATCATTCATACCCATAGGTGATAAAGTCTGAAGGGTAAAAATCCAGAACAATTCGCATCTCTGTAAGAGCAATTCAATATTGCCCCCTCTAGGTGGCACACTAACTTTCTCTATCCCACAGAAGCGTAAGGAGGAAAGATCATGATTAAAAGACAAGAAATGGGCAGCGACTGGATAGTTAACTTCTTTCCTTCTGATGGAACTTTTATGTTCACTAATTCTTTGTTTGAGTTGACATGAAGTTTTTCCAACATAGCCCAAGCCACAAGGACACCGAATCAGATAAATAACATGTGTAGAAACACAAGTGATCACAGAATTAATACCAAATTTTTTTCCGGTTCTTGGATGGCAAAAGAATGAAGTTTTAGTTGTATTGTTACACTGAGCACAGTTACCACAGCGATAATTTCCATTTTGTAATGGACTAATTAGTCTCTGAGAAGAACTAGAGATGCAACTCTGAAAACGAGCGTGTACTACATGATCTTTTAAATTTTTCACTCGTTTAAATACAATCAGTGGAGGATGTCGGAAAGTTGTGCTCAGCTCAGGATCAGAAGACAACAAATACCAATATTTTTTAAAAATGGATCGTATCAAATAAGACTTAGAGGAATAGGTAATAACAAAAGTAAAAGAATGCTTTTTTACTTTTTTGTCCTCTTTTTTAACAATTCAGAATGTGTCTTTTGAAAAGTACTGCTGAATGATTTGTCAATCCATTCAGAAGGATACCATCTATCTAAAAATTTCTTTTTCATAATTTCCGATTTTTCAATAAAATCTGTGTCAGAATGACAAATCCTCCTCAATCTGACTCTTAGGTATGCCCTTCTTTAAAGAAGTAGGATGGAAGCTGGTCGCAAGCAACAACGTGTTGCGATCAGTTTCTTTTGTAAACGGAGTTGTAATCAACTGACCTTCATTTTTTTGCACCCACATATCTAGAAAATGTACTCTGGAAGCATTAACCTCTATGGTAAATTTCAAATCGTCAACAAAATCATTTAAAATGGACACAAATTCACAAACCTCATCATAGTCTCTCAAAAAAATGCCAAATATATCATCAATGTACCTATACCATTTAATAATACGTGAATTTTTTTCAGAATTAAATACATAACAATGCTCAAAAAAAAAAACATAAACCAGTTGGCATAGTTAGGGGCAAAAATCGAACCCATTGCAGTACCACTGATCTAAAGAAAAAAATCTTTATTAAAGCTGAAATAATTAAATTTCAAAACATATGACGGAATTCTCAACTAAAAACTCTGAAGGTGGTATGACATCGCCTCATGCAGAAAGGTAATGTCAAAGGGCATTAAGCCCTTTCTCATGTGAGATGTTTGTGTATAGACTCATTATATCCAAAGTTAATAATAAAGACACATCTGGTAAATCATGCAACTCAGAAATCTTATTAACAAAATCAGTAGAATCCCTAATATAAGATGGTAAAGACTGTACGTACAGTTTAATAAAAAAGTCAACATACTGGGATAAAGGAGATAAAAGTGAATTAGTCTGTGCCACAATTGGTCAGCCTGGAGGGTCAATTAATCTTTTATGAATCTTAGGAAGAGTATAAAAGACAGGTCTAATCGGATGTTGACAATACAAAAAATTAAATTCTGATTGGGATATCCAGCCTTGTGTTTTCGCATTCTCTAAAAAGGAAAGAACCTCAGATTGATATTGATGTTAGTAGGATCATTAGGCAGTTTCTTATAAAACCTTGAGTTTTGTAATTGCGAGAGAATTTCGTGTTGGTATTTAGTCAACTAGCCGCACCTCTGACCGCTTTGACCTCCTCCAGAACGACCTTCAGGTGGTCAGATGCAGCCGAGGCTGCATTTGCTAAACTGAAGGGCCGCTTCGTTTCGGCCCCCATTCTTATAGCCCCTGATCCTTTGCGTCAGTTCGTGGTGGAGGTCGACGCGTCAGAGGTGGGGGTAGGTGCAGTTCTCTCCCAGCGTTCTCCCTCAGATAACAAGATGCACCCTTGCGCGTATTATTCTCATCGTTTGTCTCCCGCTGAACGCAATTATGATATTGGTAACAGAGAGTTGTTGGCAGTCAAATTAGCGTTGGAAGAGTGGCGTCACTGGTTAGAGGGTTCAGGGGTACCCTTTATCGTTTGGACTGATCATAAGAATTTAGAGTATATACGATCGGCTAAGAGACTCAATTCCAGGCAGGCTCGGTGGGCACTTTTTTTCGGTCGTTTTGATTTTACTCTATCGTACCGCCCGGGCTCCAAGAACATCAAGCCCGATTCTCTTTCTCGCATTTTTGATCCCTCCGAACGCCCGTCTACTCCCGAGTGTATTCTTCCCGAGACATTAGTGGTCTCCACTCTTACATGGGAGATCGAATCGAAGGTCCTAGCGGCCTTAGAAGGGGTAACGCCTCCGCCCGCATGCCCACCGAACCGTTTGTTTGTGCCGGATGAGTTAAGGTCCTGCGTCATCAAGTGGGGTCATTGTTCTAATGTGGCTTGCCATCCAGGTGTTAATCGAACCAGATTTTTGGTCAAGCAACGATTCTGGTGGCCAGGTATGGCTCGCGACATTCGCGATTTTGTTTTGGCTTGCTCGGTCTGTGCTACTGGTAAGACTTCCAACCGCCCTCCAGATGGGTTACTCCAACCGCTGTCTGTCCCTTCGAGACCCTGGTCCCATATCGCGCTAGATTTTGTGACCGCCCTCCCACCCTCCCAAGGGTACACGGTTGTTTTGACCGTTGTGGACCGGTTCTCGAAGGTGACCCATTTTATACCCTTGGCCAAATTACCCTCTGCTAAGGAGACAGCGGTTACTGTCATTGATCATGTCTTCCGGCTACATGGCCTCCCGGTGGATGTGGTTTCTGACAGGGGTCCCCAATTTGTGTCCAAATTCTGGCAAGAGTTTTGTAAGTTACTGGGGGCGACGGTTAGTCTTTCTTCTGGGTTCCATCCCCAGACCAATGGTCAGACCGAGAGAGCCAACCAGGATTTAGAGCGAATGTTGCGATGTTTGGCGTCCAAGAATCCTTCCTCCTGGAGCCAACAACTCTCTATGATTGAGTACGCTCACAACTCGTTACCAGTGTCTTCTACGGGCCTTTCTCCGTTTGAATGTAGCCTAGGTTACCAGCCACCTGTGTTTCCCAGTCTGGAGTCCGAAGTTGCGGTTCCCTCTGCCCACGCCTTTGTCCAGAGGTGCCATCGCACTTGGAACAGAGCCCGCGAGACTCTGTTGCAAGTGAGGGCGCGCACCAAGGCTAAGACCGATCGCCACCGGTCAAAGCCACCCGTATACGTCGTTGGTCAAAAAGTGTGGCTTTCTACTAAGAACATTCCGCTCCGCTCCGTGGCTAATAAGCTTGCTCCCAAATTCATTGGCCCGTTTACTGTCACTAAGATCATTAGTCCAGTGGCAGTCCGCCTCAAATTGCCTCCGGCGTACAGGAGGATTCATCTCGCCTTCCATGTGTCCAAAATCAAACCAGTTTTTCATTCACCACTTAATCCGCCTGCTCCGGTTCCTCCACCGCCGCGTCTCGTAGACGGGGAACCAACTTATTCGGTTAATCGTATTCTGGACTCGAGGCGGAGGGGACGCGGATTCCAGTACTTGGTGGACTGGGAAGGTTACGGTCCGGAGGAGAGAAGTTGGGTACCTGCGAGGGACATTCTGGATCACTCCCTTATTGATGATTACAATCAACAGGTAAGGAGTGGTGGGAACGCCGAGAGGCGTTCCTAGGAGGAGGGGTACTGTCACGGTTCGCACATCCACTGTGTCATTCTGTTGTCTGTGTGTGGGTTGTGGGGAGTGTCACCTGATTGTTCTGTGTGGGCGTCGCCGCTGATTACTGATCAGCGGCAGCTGTGGGTCATTAGATCTTGCCTATTTAACGCCTTGTCTTTCGTCTCATGTTTGTCAGATCGTTGTTTTGGAGTCCTGGTGTTGTCTCGTGTTTCCGTGTTTCTTGTTTCCTGGAGTTGGAGTTCTCGTTGCTGTTTCCTGTCTGTTCCCCTGGATACTCGTTCTGGATTTACCTTGCTCATCTGATCTCACGGATTCTCACCACGGAGCACCACTCACCACGGACACCATCGCCCATCCAGTCCCTGTGTTACCATCTCTCCTGCTGTCTGTGTTGTGACTTTATTGTGTGTTTATATCTGACTATCCTGGCGTGAAGCACTATTAAAGTGATTAACTTGCTATTGCATCCAGTCTTCTTTTCACGTGACACTTGTCTTGAGACTTTTCAGTCTGGCACACTCATAAAAGGACTTCACGTTTTCATAATTTTAAAATGAAATACAGATCAATATGCATGATTTTCTATATTCCAACTAAATTAGTTTAAACCTGCCATTATTTAATCATTATTTTTTTCCCATTTTTATGTATCTCATAACTGTTTTATTTGTTTCAGTGAACAAACCTGAGAGCAACAGAGATGATGCAAAAAACGACTTGTCTGCTTTTCTTACTAGGTAGGTTTGTTACTGTTTGTTACTTTAACTAGATAGTATTAGTTGTTTCATATTTATCAACTCAATAACAAGTAATATATGTCCTGGATTGGATAATATGAGCGTTATCAGGAACCTAGCCTCTTTTTTTATTTTTATTTTTTTTTATATAAACTTTATTGGTAAAAACTTTAGGTAACACTTTATTCCGATAGTCCACTTAAGTAATTCTACTAACTATAAGTAATTTTGCAACTACATGCCAACTTATTTTACTATCCCTAACCCAATAGTCTACTAATACTCTGAGAGTTGGTTGACATGTAGTTGCAAATTAATGAGAGTTAGCCAACATGTACAGATTAATAAGCGATAGTTGACGTTTTTGCAAATTAATGAGCTAACTGACATATAGTTGCAAAGTTACTTGTATTTATTAGTCTAAAATGGACTATCGAAAAAGTGTTACCAGACTTTACAATAAGGTCTCATTTGTTACTGTAGCAAGAACTAACAATGAACAATTTTTAAAGCATTTATTAATTTTTGTGAATGTTAGTTAAAAATCTAATTGTTCATTGTTTAACACATTTAACCTTTCCAAACTCACATTATATCTGTGCTGATTTAAGATCAGTGGAATTACAGATCAGAAACTAAATTAAACCTGATCTTGTTTCTTTAATACTGTGCTGTCGACAGGACTCGTCTCCGAGACCTTGTGCTACCTCATTCTGATCCAGGAACCAAAGAACTGGACCGAAGCCCAGTCATTTTGTAGGAAGTTTCACCAGGACCTGGCCACGGTTCAGAGCGATCAGGACAGAGCTAAGATCAAGGAGATCGACAGCTCCACAAGTTTGAGGGCCTGGATTGGACTGTACGACAGCGTAAGCTCTTGGTGCTGGTCCTTCCAAGGTCAGAACATAGTGTATACAAACTGGGGTCTCAACAAAGTCACGACCTCCAACACTCAGAGGATGTGTGGCGTGATTAAATATACCGGAACCTGGCATACTTACTCTTGCGATGAACAAAAATACTTTTTTTGCTACACTGGTAAGTTTATTATTATTATTATTATTATTATTATTATTATTATTTATTATGGGGTTTTAATGAACTGTAATTTTCAAAAGCCTTTTCTCATTTTTGTACATTTGCAGGTACAAAAGTTTGGAATAACTATGTGTTTTTTTTAAACGTTTTCACCAAGACTGCATTTATTTGATCAAAAATAAAATTAATATTTTCTTTGTAAATATATTTTAAAATGTAATTTATTCCTGTGACCAAAGCTGAATTTCAGCATCATTAATTCAGTCTTCCGTATCACATGAACCTTTAGAAATTATTCCAATGGCATTATCAATTGAAGCTCAGTAATTATTAATATCAATGTTGAACACAATTTCTGCTGCTTAATAATTTATTATTTTTTTTTTTTAAATAAGCAGCAAATCTGAAACATCAAAAATAAATGCCAGACAAATAAATACAATAATAATAATCATTTTTGGTATTTTAAGTTTTGGAAGAAATGGTTTTGGAGGGTAAAAAGTGACTGTTTAAACTACAGCTAGTAAACATGTGAGCTGTGTGGACGGACACACTCCACCCGGAACAAAAATGATGCTAGAATGTACATTTGTTTGGCTGGAATATTGAGAGGCAGCTTGTTGCATAAGAACTTAATCACCTCTATGTTCCCATTTAATTTAATTTAACTTTTTCCTCATCAAATCCTTATATCGCAGAAGATGACTGTTATTAGTGCTGAATGTGTGAGCGTTTCTCATCCTCTCATCATGGTGTTTCTCTGTTCTGACCATAAAACTAAATCCTACAGGAAATAACACTGGAGAAAAATTTATTCTCTTCAAGAAAGAAATGACGTGGCATGATGCTCTGCAATACTGTAGGAGGTACTACAACAACCTGGCCATCATTAGATCCCTTACTGACAACAGGATCATAGAAAATCTCATTACTACATACTCTGTGTTTGACGGCTGGATCGGGCTGTCCAACAACCTGTGGCTGTGGTCGGACCAGAGCAGTGTGAGCTGGCTGTCTTTGAAATGGATTTCGGGAGAGCCTGATAACCGCAACGGGAATGAAAAGTGTGGATTTGTCCTACAGTCTGGATTGATCGGGGATAAAGGATGCTTGGAGCAGTTACCTTTCTTCTGCAGTGAGTGTTATCCCTGCCTATTTCTATTATAAACTGGATTTACTGTATCAGTTACTGTAAAAAAAAAAAAAAAAAAAAAAACAAGATTTATAATTAAGAATATTGTTAACTCGCACTGCATTTTTAACAGCTTTTAAGGCAGCACAAACAGTTTTTAAAGTTGAAAAAAAAATTTGGGGGGGTGAATATTGTATTCATATTTTTATTATGAGATCAGTGCAAGATGGTTTCCAAGTCATTTTCTGTCATAACAGCAAATTAATGTAAAAAAAAAGCAAAGAGTGACTAATATTCAAGAACACTGTATGTTCACACTACATTTCTGCAGTTTTTTAAGTCAGCGCGAACACTTACTTTAACACTTTGTTCACAGTAAATACTGAATTCATTTTTTTTTTTACTATGAAATCAATGCAAGATTACTAACTAACTGCTTTTTAAAAAGGCAAAGAATGACAATAATCAAGAATGTACTGTAAATTCACAAAAAAAATGTAAGGTAGCATGAACACTTTAAGTTGAAACAACTTTTAACAGTAAATACTTTATTCATATTTTTACTATGAAATAAACACATTTTTAGGTCATTTTTAAGGCAATACAAACACTTTAGGTTGAATAAATGAATAATGTATTCATATTTTTACTATGGAAAGACCATATGTAAGACCATTTTCAAGTCATTTTCTACCATAACAGAAAATCACATTAAAAAAAAAGCAATGAATTACAGTTTATAATCAAGAATACTGCGTGAATACATTTTTTTTTACAGTGTCAGTTCGTCTGACATCAAATGCTGTTCTTTTAATTATTATGTTAAGTATGTGTATGTTTCTGTAAGCTAAAAGGAGGCAAATGCAGCTTGTGCGAGTGGCAGTGAAATCATCCGGACATCCTGAATCTGCAGTGACGGCGGCTGTAGAAGAGAAGGTCAGATGAACCATTGCTCTGCTGCATGTCAATCATTATTGATCTCGTTCACTAACCATTGATGAAATCTCGTCTCCAGATCAATCAGATCCTTAAGGAGCAGAATATGGATGCTGGATCCAGCTTAACATGGACAGTCCAGCCTAATGGGAAGATCTTCCAGCAGCAGAAAAATGACACAAACACAAGAACAAAGTGTTAAGAAAGATTCACTGCTGCTCTTTTGCCATAATCAAAATCCCTGAAAACTATAATGAATGTTCTGACAGATGTTTTAGTTACACTTTATTTTACAGTGTCCTTGTAAATTGCAAGTAATTATTATAGTATATTAGTTGCATACTTACATGCAACTGAACCCTATAGTTAACACATGTTGTTAATTTATTTTACTCAGTACTTCATTAATTGCAATCTAACAAGGACACCATCGTAAGTGTAAACAATGTTTTCATTAGCTTAAAGGGTCTTAGGAATGGGCATTTCAAGTAATTTTATATGATTCATATTACATTATTAATATTATATTATTGTTAATGACACTTTTTTTTCAAACTTAAGATTTCAGATGGAAATATAAGCATGAAACTGTTTATTCACAAAAATTAGTGTTGTTCTTTTGAAGTGAACAGATGATCCACAGTAACACACCTAAATCTTAAACATAAGATACAGAGAAGTTGAATGCTGTCATTAGCGTACTGTCCATAGTCTGCAGAAAACTTACTTACGTCTTTAGAAAAAATTACTGTTGAACATCCGTAGTAAAGACACTGAACAAACACAGTAATACTGCAGGAACTTCATGTGATAATTATAAAATTACTTCTTATTTTCATTATGTAATAGACATTTCAGGTCATAAAATTTGTAGCCGATTTCAAATTTGGAATAATAATACAGAATAATATTAATAGCGTTATAAGCCTGTTTAGTCATTTATTTAATCTTTTTTTGTTCATGTCATACAGTGTAAACTTGACAACATGGACACTAAGAAATACTTTATTCACATTAAACTAAAATAAAAATAAATAAATTGCATGATTTCCTTTGACTTTTTAAACCAATAGTGCACAAGGTAGAATGACATGAATAATATTAAAATATTTGCACAATAAATTGTGTTTATGTATGCATTTCAATACAAAGCAAATTTCTTTTCTATTTGTATTATTTCAAAGTCCTTTGCGTAGGCATCATTTATACCATTTGGAAAGGACAACATTAACTCATCTACCATTTAAAAGGTCTACGCTAAACATCAAAATCACACTACAGCCAAAGCCCCTTAAGGCAAGTCATTTCAATCGGCGGCCATCTTTAAAACACCTCTCAGGACTTGCCCTCACCTGCTATCAGAATTATCGCAAATACGAGTTTACTAGGTAAAAATTGGCCATAAATGCAATCTCAAATCATATTTACCATTGGGAAGCTCGGGGATAATTTGGATACCCAAGTTCCTGAGATGGATGGGCCGTAAACTTTAAATATGGCAGAAGGGAGAACGATTGCTGCTGTGACTGGTATTATTGTTCATTTTTTCCACAACAGCTATCTCATCGATAGCACTTTATTTTACAGTATGTGTACTTTCCTGGTACATATATAGTAATTATACTGTACATACAGGTAAAAGAGTGGTAACACAAGGTACTTACCTGACATGTATGTACATGGAAACTAATAAGAATCACTTCTGTACTTTCCAATGGTACATACATGGTAATAACTTTGTACCTATAGACAAGTGTTGGGTAATAACAGGTGCTTACTTATAGTGTCCGTATATGGTAACTAACTTTAGTTGTGTGTTTGACATTTGGCTTGACCTTTGATTATTTGGCTGCTGGCTGGAAAATGACAAATAACACTGTAGTAAAGTTTATTGATAGGGGAAGAAGGAGGAGGGAACCGGCAAACATTAAACATAACTTTGATAATATTCAAAATAAACAAACAACAAAACAAAAGTAAAATGCTGGCAGACCCTCACGGACGTCTGCCGGCCACACTGTAAAAAACCCCTTTTACATTTCATCAAATATTATAAGAGATTTCACAGCACGCTTCAAGGGCATAGGCTGGAGTCTGATTGCGTCTGCATGAAAAATTTGTTGACAAAAAAAAAAAACAAAAAAAAAAAACAATTGTCAAAAAACAATAACAACAATGAAAACTCCAAATAAATCAAGAAAAACCCAGCGTACTCAAATTGCTTAAAGTGCATGTATTGACCCCGTTTCTCATCCTTCAGACCCCTTCACACAAACATATCTTTACATCGTACACCATCAAATGCCTAAAAAAAACCCACACAAGTTACAACACATAAGCAGTAGGAAAACATTCAACTCCGTAGTAATCCAAAAAGTCCCTTATATCATTCCTCAAAGTCCGTTTTTTAAAATCTCTTCCATTTCAGACAACCTTAAAACACGTCATGTGTAGCCGTTTGAGCTCGTGGAACACATAAGCAGAACACGGCGGTTCTTTTTAAGCTCCAGCTTATCACACCAGCATAATGACGCGTGCTCAGTCCAATGCGTTCGTTTCACTGTCATTAGGACTTATAAGCATAAGCAGAACACAGCAGTTCAGGCATTTAAACTCCCGCTGCTTACCACACCGGTTCTACCGACAGCGCAGCTCACTCGTGGAAATAATGTTAACTCAGTCCAAAGTCCACAGCAGGCTCCATCCTTCCGAACTTCGATGAGTCCAGATTCACCAGGCATGAGCGAAACCGCGGCCTTATTTTTAACTTAGTGTTCTCCCTATATATACTGTATCGACACATCAATCAAGATGCTAGTTCCGCGTCACACTTTTCTTCCGCATCATATTACGAAACTTTGTTCCCATAACAACTATACAGAGTAAATATGACATGCATATTAAATTCATGAAAAATAAAAACAAAAATAATGCAAAACAAAACATCATTCATGTGTTCAATCATATGCAAGACTCAGCCACAGCTAATGGGCACCATTACAACACAAACATTATAAAACCATAAAATAAATCCAGGCCTGGTCCTCTCTCATTCTTCACTGTTGAAGACTCCTTTTATGCCTCCGGAGTTTCTCCGTGAAAGATACGAGACCGGTGCAACACGCAGCTGACGCTCGTTATCACTCGCGCCGTTCCCTCACAGCTCTCGTCCGCCCTGCTCATCACAATTACCCAGAATGCATTGTTTTCTATGGTATATTACTGTTTTAATGGAAAACTGTATGTTATTGTCAAATTTTGACTGTTTTTTTACAGCAATTTTTATGGCCACGTTCACACAGCAGTAGAATACGGTAGAGTCAGTCCTGTATTTGAGTCCCTAATGCGGTTAAGTTCACATGCAGTACGGTTATTTACAAGGTACAGTTATTTTACATGAGACGCGAGTGCAATGGTTTACATTGATGCTGCTGTCTGTTAATGAAGTTTTGATGGATGAACTCACGGTTCAGTTGGTCTTTTGTCGTGTCAAAAGTGATAAGACTTTTCAGTTTGATGGACATCTCCATCTTTATTATTACGCTGGTCACTGTTGTTGGTTACCAGTAAGAGAATACTTGCTTAACTCAAATTGCACGTTCATATAGACAGTGTTTGAGATGCTACTGTAAGTTGCTGTGTGAACGGGACATTTCTAGACTCACACATGTAAGTAAATGCGGTTGTCAATCCCAAAAACAGACAGTGTGAATGTGGCCTATGTAAAAAGTAATTCATAAAGGCATGACAAAAAGTTTCCGAGACATCTTTAATGTGACGTTCGTATTACAAAAACAACATAGTGTGTGATTAAAAGCACAATATTTTTCACAGTCTTTTCCAAACAAAGACAGAACTGAACTGATAAAGTAATGCTGTCTGTCTGAGAGACGATTCTTAGATGCTTGAGTCACAAAACACACAGCATCAATCTCACGAACTCCATCATTGTTCTGAAACAGCATGGATAAATTCTCAGCAACTTCCAGATCTTTTTCCAGTCCTCTAGTGTCTCCGTATCCTGGAGTATCGATGATGGTGAGAGATAAAGGATTCTTTACAGGAAAGACCTCATACATGGTGATTTCAGATGTTTGTGATTCTGATTGGTCTCTGGCTGCTTCTTCTGTGATTTCATACCATAGTTCTTCTTCAAACTTCACTCCCAGTAAGTAGTTGACCATGGTGTTGATGAGAGTCGTCTTGCCAGCGCCGGTCTCTCCCACCAGCAGCACAATTTTCTTTCGTTTACTGGTGTATTTTATCCCATAAGTCCATTTTCTGACTTTTCCATGATCATCAAGCACTTTTCTCTCTGTATGTAGACGATATCGTTTTGGAGGTCCTCCATGAATAAGAGTTGGTCTGCGTGGTGGAAGTCTTGGTTTCCTGTGAGATAAGAAGGTGAATGTTTCTTAACATATTTGCATACAGCAAGAATCTATGACTAGAAATGTCTATTAAAAAGCAGATATTCAAGATTAAAGTCAAGTCAGTATTTTTGTATAGTGCATTTTACGATTCACATTTTCATGATTTTAATGCCTAATTGTCCATATTTAACATTTTAGAACATTGACAATAGTATAGATATCATTGTGATATTGGTGATATAAACAATCAAGCAGTTGGTTTTGCTCTGTTTTGTGATTTGAGAGTAGGCTACCAAATGAATGCAGATATGAAATTATGAAACATGTAAAAGAATACTTCTCAAATCATGCTGCCCTGTCAAGTTTGTATTGTAAGCCGCTTGCAGGGCAGTCAGTGTAGCAAAGGGTTTGAAAAAATGTGTGGCTGAACTTAAAATAACATACTCACATACTATTGTTATTTTTCTCCATGGCTTTATAGGGCAAAATTGAGAGTAGCATGCTAATATTATTCTGAAATCAGTCTGTTCTTGTGGTTTCATTAGCCAAGGTGTAGGTTTGACTCTTGACGTTATTTGCAGTTCTAGCGTTATTAGCATTTAGTATTTCCAGTTGGTCCTAAAGTGGAATTCTGAGTATGTTTTCCTTGTTGCTACTTCATCATTTCAGTCTGCACTGCTTTTGATTTATACATTTTTTTTAATTATTATTATTGTTACAACAGAGACACGGAGGCAGACGTAAAAGCAATGCAGGTAGGTTTATTGGTTTAACAGCAGAGCAATGGGTAATGGTAATCAGAATAGCAGTTCTTGAATGATGGAGAGATAGTAATACTGTCCTTATGATGTCTTGCAGATGCAGATGGATGGTTGCGTTGGAGGGAGATGGCGGAGACACTCACACACACAGGCAGGTAGGCACACGAGGAGAACAGGAGACGAGGGAGATGGAGGAGATGGAGGAGACAACTGGAGCAGGTAAGTATGGCGTTTGGAGTCCTTAAGGTAAGCATACATGGGTTGTAGTGCAAACGAGACCGGACAAAGACTGTGTGTGAGTGTGGTGGTTATATGGTGCTGGTGATTGCTGAGTTAATGACGTGCAGGTGGCGGTGATCAGAACTCTGGTGATTGTGTGCATGGATACTGCAGGGAGGTGGAACCTGACGTGTCTGTGACAATTATGGCTTGGTCAAAAATATTGATTTCCCGAATTTTCATCTTTTACCATATTGACCTCAATTCTCAAATCTCAAGATCGACCTTTGTATGCCTATTGAACTTCACTAAACATTATTTAACTTCTCCCATCCAATAATCACAAAATATTGTTATTTTCAACAAGAAACTAAATTAGCTTTTAAACTCAAAATTCAAACCATAAATGTTGTTTTGGTGCTCTTTAATGTGTCGGGACAGATCGCTGTAGTTTTTTGTAGTTTCATCTTTGTTTTTACTACTCAAAAATTAATAAACCTAGGGTTGCATAATAAAACCTGCCCAATCACGGCCAAAACTACCCCAACCCAGGGGCAACTTACTGAAACTTATCAGCGCTCTGGTAAATGTCAAATCAATGCTTTAACCGTGTAACGATTACAATAAAACAACTAAAAAGTTGGAAGTGAACAACATGTCACTTTATGTTATAAAATGGAGCTTTTCTTATACATATTTGCCCTATATTGTATATTGATTATATATTTACTTAACCTGTTAGTGATGTCTTAATTATTTAATGTTGATTGAATCTGTCATAAAGACGTTTTATGAAAAATACCATTGTGTGCAATTTAAATGTTTGTATACATAAATGTTATACAATGTTATATAAATGTATACAAAAATGATTGTATAGCTAGTTCAAAGCAGTATTTGGGAGGGTATTAAGGACCAAACTAATTTTTAGTTGTTAAAACAGCAACATCTTTGTTTTGAACCATAGATGATCACTAGATTATTTTCAGCAGGTATATTAATAACAGCCTCCGAATTCGTAGCAGTGACTTGTTTGCTGTTTTTAATCAATTATCCAAGTTTATTAGTGGCATAAGAAAGGGCAAAGACCATTCCATCCATCAGATGGCGCCATAAAACACATTACAGCCAATTAAATCCTTCAGTTGATTCATTCAATCCTTTCTTGAAGAATATGACACAGTTTAGCTATTAACCATAAATATAAATGAATATTCCTACACACCAGCCTCTGCATATGAGCCTCTGATGTAATTGTGTGCAATGACAGAAATACTGGTTTATTTAACCAAGTCTAGCTTGCTGAAGTCCCTCTCCAGCCAAATGTGTCTCTTAGTATCTGATTATGAATGAAATGCCAGGAACAATATGCTTATTTGTGCATATGCAGAAATGATTTTTCACCCTCAAGTCATTTATTCATACAGTTGATGGATGTAAATTATTGACTGTGCATGTTTTGTATCATGCATACTAATGATTTGCTCTTATCATCAGATCGTGGTTGTATCTCTCTATTCTCTCTGGATCTTAGAGCTGCATTTGACACTATCAATCACAACATTCTTTTAAATAGACTCGAAAATTATGTTGGCATTAGTGGAATTGCATTGTCATGGTTCAAATCATACTTATCTGACCGTTATCAGTTTGTAGTAGTAAACAAAGAAATATCATATCGATCACAAGTTCAATATGGAGTACCACAAGGCTCAGTACTAGGACCATTGCTTTTCACTCTGTACATGCTACCCTTGGGAGATATCATTAGGAAGCATGGCGTTAGTTTTCATTGTTACACTGATGATACTCTATATTTCTTTGCACCCTGATGAAACTTACCAATTCACAAAATTAACAGAATGTATAGCTGATATAAAAAATTGGATGACCAGTAATTTCCTACTACTAAATTCAGAAAAAACAGAGATTCTAATTTTTGGACCGAAAACTTCATGTAATAACCTAGAATATTGTCTAACACTTGATGGCTGCTCTGTTAAGTCTTCGTCGTCAGCTAGGAACCTGGGTGTGCTCTTTGATACCAATCTTTCATTTGAAGGCCATGTTACTAGCCGCATTCTTCCATCTTAAAAATATATCTAAACTACGACATATGCTCTCAATGAATAATGCAGAACAGTTAGTTCACGTCTATTGCAATCTCAGAATTAAGGCCAGCTGATAATACCTAGAATATCAAAATCAACTGCAGGTGGTAGATCCTTCTCCTATTTGGCACCTAAACTCTGGAACAATCTTCCTAGCATTGTTCGGGATGCAGACACACTCTGTCAGTTTAACTCTAGACTAAAAACACATCTCTTTAACCTGGCATACACATAACACATTATCAATTTATATTTTCAAATCCGTTAAAGGATTGTTAGGCTGTATAAATTAGGTCAGCCGGAACCGGGAACACTTCCTATAACACCAGATGTACTCGTTACATCAGAAAAACAATGGTATCTACGCTAATACTTGTCTTTCTGTTTATCCCGAGGTTTACCGTAGTCAACCGGATCCGGGCCGTATCCAGCTGAGACCAAGGACCGGCGCCATGATCGAGTCGACTAGATCATCCATTGTGAAGGCCTCATCGACACGACAGCCAGTGCCACAGTTCCTCAACAAACCGTCCATACCGGCGTGATGAATAGGATCCTCAACTGGATGGAACTGAAATAAATACTTTGAATGTTGCGATCCTATCAGACTTATGATAGCAACCTGATTGTAACAAAGCACTGTTCGCCAGAGGAGAACTGGCCCCCCGACTAAGCCTGGTTTCTCCCAAGGTTTTTTTGGTAACACTTTAGAATACTGATGCTTCATTAATGAATAACTACACAGGAACAAATGAATAATGCATTATTAACACTATAGTAACTACTATTAACTAACAATAAACTCTGATTAATGAATTAGTAAGTAATAGTGCTCTGTTGAATGTGGTAGTTCACTATTAGCTAATCAGTAACTACTGTTTTTTTCATTCCTCCAGGAGAACTACTATATACAGGTTCATAATTAACATGAATGATGCATAATGTATAATTAATTCTAAAGTAAAGGTCTTGGTAACACACTAGTAATGACTGAAGTATTACCAAATACTTAAGAAGAAATTACTAATTATTTGGATCAGTATTCTAAAGTGAGAAACATGATAACTCTCTAGTAACTACTGAAGTCATTGTAAACTTCTGAGGTTTCTGTACAGTAATTCCTTCTGATATATTTGGTAATACTTGAGTAATTACTAGTGGGTTACTATGATCTTCACTTTAGAATACTGATCCAAATAATTAGTTCCTTTAGAATGATGTAGTAACTCTTTATTAGTTATACTATCCAATACTTTACAAAAACCTCAAAAGTTTACAATGACTTCAGTAGTTACTAGATGTCACGGTATTTGAATGCATTGTTTCCTGCTTTTCTCGTGTCACTGTTGTTGTGGGTGTGTGTGTGTGTGTTTGTGGGCGTGCCCGAGCCACTTGGATGATCAGCGCTTCCAGCTGACACCTATCACAGCACCAGCTGCAGCTCATTTGCTCACCATATATATACTCACTCATATCTCATCTCATTTGTCAGATCGTTGTTTGATGTCTCCGTGCTGTGTCTACCATCCTGTTCCTGTTCGGCGTGCCAGTCTCGTGATTCCTGTTCCTGTTCGGTGTCTATGTGGATTACGTTCTTTGTCTGGATTCTTCTGTCATCTTCACCAGCACACTTCATCTCATCAACGCACCTTGTCTTCACGCTGACCATCTCAGTCCCTGTGCCACCAGTGAACTCTACGTTCAGTGACTGTCCATTTTTATACGTTTCAATAAACGTGTTAACTCGCTCTTGTTTCCTGTATTCTATCATGACAGAACGATCTGACCAAAGCATGGAAGCAGCGAGTAATCCATCTTCAGCGCTGGAAGACTTTATCAACAGCAGTCTTCATAGAATGGATTCACAGGAGAAGAACCTGAACGACACGGGTCGTGCTGTCCAAGCATTGGTGGCGCAGGTGTCCGAGCTCACCCAACAACTCCAACTTCTACGTGCTCCCACTGCGCCACCCACACCGGCCGTTCTCCCCACACCACCAGAAAGCGTCGCCCAGCTGGAGCCCCGACTACCAGTTCCTGAATCATATGCAGGTGAACCCAGTTACTGCAGATCTTTTCTCACAAGATGTTCTATGCATTTTTCTCTTCAACCCAGAACTTTCAACACAGAACGTGCCAAGGTCGCTTTTGTTCTGACTCTACTGACTGGGAGGGCGGCGCTATGGGGAACGGCGGTGTGGGAGAATCAAGATCCGTGCTGCGCCTCGTTCCAGACACTCGCCGCTGAGATGAAACGCGTGTTCGACCGCGCGGTTGCCGGGAGAGAAGCGGCCAGAATGCTGGCGGAGCTACGTCAGGGAGAGAGGTCGGTTTCTGACTTTTCCATTGAGTTTCGGACTTTAGCGGCAGAGTGTCAATGGAACGAGGAGGCGCAGTGGGACATGTTCCTGCATGGGTTGGCTGACCGCATCCACAAGGAGATTTATGCTTTGGATCTTCCCACATCACTTAACGGACTGATTGAACTGGCTTTGAGAGTGGATGCTCGACTGACCAGGGTCGAGCGATGAGTCCTACCCAGCCGTGTTTCTGGAGGAATAGAGAGTTCACGATCCAGCGGTGGGGATGCGGTCAGCCCCGTTCAAGATCACGAACCCATGCAGGTAGGGCGAGCTCGGCTTTCCCGGGAGGAGAGGGAGAGGCGGAGATCCCAGGGCCTTTGCCTCTACTGCGGGGGAGCTGGCCACTACGCTTACAACTGTCCGGTAAAAGGTCAAGCCCGGTAGTAAGTATGAGGCTACTATCGGGTGGGATCTCCGCCGAGAAGACCTCATCCACATCTACGCTCCTCCCGGTAAGATTGAGATGGTCTAATCACATTCACGACTGTCGAGCACTTCTGGACTCCGGGGCCGAAGGTAATTTTATGGATTATGCATTCGCACTCAAACTTCAGATTCCCCTCAAATCCCTCACTAACAAGATTGCAGTACACGCTCTTAACGGTCAAGAACTCCCCACCATCTCACGCACCACTGAAGACCTCACCCTCATCACATCAGGCAACCACTCCGAGATCATATCTTTTCTTATTTTGGACTCTCCTCTTGCACCCGTCGTCCTTGGTCATCCCTGGCTAGTTCAACACAACCCCAAGGTGGACTGGTTCCAGAAGTCCATCGGGGCTTGGAGCAATAAGTGTCATGAGTCGTGTCTTGTGTCTGCATGTCCGTCTGTCTCTGTTTCTGTTTTTCAGGAGGAAACAGTGGATTTATCTAACGTGCCCGCGGAGTACCACGACCTGAAGGAGGTGTTCAGTAAGTCTCGGGCTGCTTCTCTCCCTCCGCATCGTCCCTATGACTGTGCCATAGATTTAGTGCCAGGTAAATCTCCGCCTAAAGGCAAGTTATATTCACTTTCTGTTCCGGAAAGGGAGGCTATGGAGAAATATATTTCTGATTCACTGGCATCTAGGTTCATCCGCCCTTCCTCTTCTCCAGCGGGGGCGGGGTTCTTTTTTGTGGGGAAGAAGGACGGATCTCTGCGACCTTGTATTGATTACCGGGGACTGAACAACATCACGGTAAAGAATACTTACCCTTTGCCGTTGATGTCTTCAGCATTCGAGAGGTTGCAGGGAGCGTCAATTTTCACAAAATTGGATTTACGTAATGCTTATCATTTGGTCCGCATCAGGGAGGGGGATGAATGGAAGACCGCTTTTAACACCCCTAGGGGGCACTTTGAATACTTGGTTATGCCGTTTGGGCTTTCCAACTCCCCGGCGGTTTTCCAGGCACTCGTCAACGACGTGCTGCGAGATATGGTCGACCAGTTCATATATGTCTACCTGGATCACATATTGATTTTTTCTTCTTCTCTCCAGGAACATGTGCAGCACGTCCGACGAGTGCTTCAGAGGTTGCTAGTGAATGGGCTTTTTGTCAAGGCGGAGAAATGCGTGTTTCATGCACAGTCTGTTCCTTTTTTAGGGTACATTGTGTCGACTGAGGGAGTACGCATGGATCCCGAGAAGGTTAAGGCTGTGGTGGATTGGCCAAGTCCGGATTCCCGTAAGGCCCTACAGAGGTTTCTGGGATTCGCCAATTTCTACCGGCGTTTTATTCGCAATTTCAGCCAACTAGCCGCGCCTCTGATTGCCTTGACCTCCCCCAGAACTACGTTCAGGTGGTCAGACACAGCCGAGGCTGTGTTTGCCAAACTGAAAGGTTGCTTTGTTTCAGCCCCTATTCTCGTTGCCCCTGATCCATCACGGCAGTTCATGGTGGAGGTCGATGCGTCAGAGGTGGGGGTAGGGGCGGTGTTATCCCAGCGTTCTCCCACAGACGACAAGATGCACCCTTGCGCGTTTTTTTCTCATCGGTTATCTCCTGCTGAACGTAATTACGACATTGGTAACCGAGAGTTGCTGGCGGTCAAGCTTGCATTGGATGAGTGGCGTCACTGGTTAGAAGGTTCAGGGGTACCTTTTATCGTATGGACCGACCACAAGAATTTGGAATATATCAGAACCGCTAAAAGATTGAACTCCAGGCAGGCTCGGTGGGCACTTTTTTTCGGTCGTTTTGATTTTACTCTCTCGTACCACCCGGGTTCCAAAAACATCAAACCCGATTCATTGTCGCGCATTTTTGATCGTTCCGAGCGCCCGTCTACTCCCGAGTACATTTTTCTGGAGACTCTAGTTGTTTCCACACTCACATGGGAGGTCGAATCGAAGGTCAAGACGACCTTAGAAGGGGTAACGCCTCCGCCCGGGTGCCCACCGAACCGGTTATTCGTGCCGGAGGGATTACGGTCCATGGTCATCCAGTGGGGACATTGTTCTAATGTGGCTTGTCATCCAGGAGTTAAACGCACTAAATTTCTAGTCAAGCAACGATTCTGGTGGCCACTTATGGCTCGTGATGTTCACAGTTTTGTTTTGGCTTGCTCAGTTTGTGCCACTGGTAAGACTTCCAATCGTCCTCCTGATGGGCTACTCCAACCGCTGCCTGTCCCTTCGAGACCCTGGTCCCATATCGCACTAGATTTTATCACCGCCCTTCCGCTCTCTCAGGGTTACACGGTAGTTTTAACCGTGGTGGACCGATTCTCGAAGGCGGCCCATTTCATTCCCTTGCCCAAATTGCCATCAGCCAAGGAGACAGCGTTGATAGTCGTGAATCACGTCTTTCGCTTACATGGCCTCCCGACAGACGTGGTTTCCGACAGAGGACCCCAGTTTGTATCTAAATTTTGGCAAGAATTTTGTAAGTTGTTAGGAGCGACTGTCAGTCTGTCCTCAGGGTTTCATCCCCAGAGCAATGGCCAAACTGAGAGAGCCAACCAAGATTTGGAAAGAACGTTGCGATGTTTGGTCTCTAAGAATCCTTCCTCGTGGAGCCAGCAACTCTCTATGGTGGAGTACGCCCACAATACGTTGCCAGTGTCGTCCACGGGCCTATCTCCGTTTGAGTGTAGTGTAGGTTACCAGCCATCCATTTTTCCTAGTCTGGAATCCGAGGTCGCGGTCCCCTCCGCTCACGCCTTCGTCCAGAGGTGTCACCGCACCTGGACTAGAGCCCGAGAGACTCTTCTCCAGGTGAGGAAGCGCACCAAGGCCAAAGCCGATTGCCACCGGTCTAAGCCTCCCGTATACGTCGTTGGTCAAAGAGTGTGGCTTTCTACCAAGAACATTCCTCTCCGCTCCGTGTCTAATAAACTTGCTCCCAAATTTATTGGTCCGTTTACTGTCACCAAGATCATTAGTCCGGTGGCAGTCCGCCTCAAACTCCCTCCAGCGTACAGGAGGGTTCATCCCGTCTTTCATGTATCCAAAGTAAAACCCGTGTTTCATTCTAGAATTAATCCGCCAGCCCCGGTTCCCCCACCGCCGCGACTCGTAGATGGGGAACCCACCTATTCGGTTAATCGCATTCTGGATGCTAGACGGAGGGGACGCGGATTTCAGTACTTGGTGGACTGGGAAGGTTACGGTCCGGAGGAGAGAAGTTGGGTACCTGCCAGAGACATTCTGGATCACTCCCTTATCGATGATTACAATCGACAGGTAAGGGAGTTGGGGAACGCCAGGAGGCGTTCCTAGGAGGAGGGGTACTGTCACGGTATTTGAATGCATTGTTTCCTGCTTGTCTCGTGTCACTGTTGTTGTGGGTGTGTGTGTGTGTGTTTGTGGGCGTGCCCGAGCCACTTGGATGATCAGCGCTTCCAGCTGACACCTATCACAGCACCAGCTGCAGCTCATTTGCTCACCATATATATACTCACTCATATCTCATCTCATTTGTCAGATCGTTGTTTGATGTCTCCGTGCTGTGTCTACCATCCTGTTCCTGTTCGGCGTGCCAGTCTCGTGATTCCTGTTCCTGTTCGGTGTCTATGTGGATTACGTTCTTTGTCTGGATTCTTCTGTCATCTTCACCAGCACACTTCATCTCATCAACGCACCTTGTCTTCACGCTGACCATCTCAGTCCCTGTGCCACCAGTGAACTCTACGTTCAGTGACTGTCCATTTTTATACGTTTCAATAAACGTGTTAACTCGCTCTTGTTTCCTGTATTCTATCATGACACTAGAGAGTTATCATAGTAGTTGTGAGATTCTAGAAACATCTTGTGCCGTCTCTTTTCATCATGTGATCTTTCTCTGTAAGAGATGCAGGCCTCACGTCATAGTAATGAGTGACCTTATATTCCTTTTATGTACTTCAGTCACTGAACTGCTAGTTTCACTTCTTATATTCTAATTATATAATGCAACTCTGGACAATAAAGTGTGTGCCATGATTGAACTGCACTTTATGTGTCTGTCTAGTCATTGGTACCCAGGTATACCTGCTTTTCTGTGCTAGATCGCTCAACCTGAAAAGATTTTCTCAAAATATTTGATCTCCAAATTATTTTATCTGACAGTCTGGGGGCTCGTCCGGGATATGGGGGGGATTCTCCCTGTGAACTGGGAAAAGAGAAAAGCGCGCCAGGGATCGGAGGACCTACGGAAAAGGGGGTAAGTGTTTTTGGATATTTCTTAAATGAAGTATGCACTTACCCCTGTAGGATCCTATTATAACATCTCGTGGAAATACAAGAGGTTTTTTTTTGTAATCACTAGTAGCTAGTGGAATATATCCATTGTTGTTACACTTCGGCTGGCAACAGTAGTTTTAATTAACTATTAGCGTAAGAGTGATTGGGTTGAATCACCAATTGTTAGTGGAATTTATTTTCCATTGTTGTTACACTTCGGCTGGCAACAGTAGTTTTAATAAACTATTAACGTGAGGATTGGGTTTAATCACCAGATGTTAGTGGAATGTCGGTTCCATTGTTGTGACACTACGGCTGGCAACAGTAGCTTTGATTAGCTATTAACTAGGGTGGTTGGAAGTGCAGTACTGATCACACTGTACTTCGGATCACGGCAGCGTATACTAATATACAAATTTGCGGGGAAAAAAAAAAAAGTTTTAATATTTGATATTGATGAAAATAATTTCAATTGTTATTGCATGTTGATATATTGTGACATAAAAGAAGGTGTTCTAGGGGTGACCCGAATTCAGTTTGGCGAGAGCTGGACTAATTTGGCGAGAGCCCAAAATTAGCTGAAAACACCCAAACAAAAGAAGGTGATATAGAGGCGATCAGGACGAAAAGTCTTGTGTGAGCCTAACATAGGACCATCACCCACGTCACAATACGATGCATGTACGGCAATTGAGGTTGGGCAATTGAGTACAGAAAAATTTGCGTACGCTTACTAACACTGAACACAATTACTAATACATTAGTGGAAGATGGGGGGTTCGGTCTTTAAACCATTACCTAATGAAATGCTGGTTGAATTCATGTTTAGAAATAATCATAAAACCCCCTGTGTCGTCTGTGACGAAATCTAAAATATTGCAAAATAATATTGTGAAAGTTGTAAAAAACAAAAAAAAAACAAAAAACAAAAAAAACTGAGGCAATGGTGTGGCTAAGAGCTGGAAATGCAACATCTGTGAAACCACTAAAAATGTCTGACATAGAGTAAATATGTAAAAGCCTGCCTTCTCCTCAGAACCCTGGTAAATTTGTGACTGTTCTGCAAACGCATACAAAATATGCTCACCTTACAGGGGCAGATTACAGAGCAGTTCTGTTAAGAACGTTGGAAGGAGATGTCACTGAGGCATTGTTAATCAATGAATGTCCAATGTTGAAACGTGAAAATGATAAACCAACAGGCTCAGGCACAGCTGCCTCGCCCCATGTTTATTACTGGGAAGAGCCTGAAAACCGTAATACCTTTTTTAAGGAACTGAGAGCTTTCTTAGTCAAATACATCGGTGCAAAACAGACACCTCAAGGGAAAGTGCATGACCAAAAAGCAGAAGTAAAACCACCCTTGACCCAGCAAAGAAACTCAGCAGTAGTCTGCTATTACTGTAGGCGAGAAGGTCATATACGCCGTGATTGTAGGAAATTAAAAGGTCACCAAAGGAGGAAGCAATGGGTGAAGCCACAGCAACAGAGAAATAAACCACCAGTAGCCACGTATCCCACTACAGAGCATAATAACCAACAACAGGGGAGCCAGAGTTCCCCAGTCTGAGTCAGTTCCGACTTATCAATGATGACCCTAACATTTTCAAATCATAGTGAAGATTTACCTTATATGACATTGATGGGGCATGGTCAGCCACAAACGTTCCTTTTGGATTTTGGAGCAGATGTGACATCAATGACCTCCGCACATTATGATGGTCCAATCTCTAATCAAGTAGTTAACTCTGTGGGTATATCAGGAACTGACATTGCATGTCCAGTAACACCTCTTGTGGAAGTAAGAGCTCCTGGATTTAAACCATTTTTTCATAAATTTACAATTATAACAGAAACTCTAATTAATTTATTGGGGTATGATATGCATAAATTGAACATGGATATTAAATTTACTGATAAACAAGTTGTGTTTTCCTTCCAGTCCAGTTTGCAGGTCTCAGTGAATCCTTTGCCTACATGGGAGAAGCCCAGTGAACCACAGCCTGTCACACCTCAGATGGTACATCACATGATTAACCTATCATTGTGGTCAAAATACAATGACAACACAGGTTTCATAGACATGGAACCTTATAAAGCTAAATTGAAGACTAACAAACCAGTCTATATTAAACAATATCCTTTGTCTAAAAATAAAGAACTTGATATCAAACCATTAATTGATAATTTTGTCCAGCAGGGTGTCCTCGTACCAATACATTCGCCGTACAACACGCCTGTGAATCCAGTGGTCAAGGCTGATGAAAAAACATGGCCCTTGACCCAGGACTTAAGGGCTATAAATCAGTTGATAACATTGTTGGCACCGATTGTCCCTGACGTTCCAACTGTTAACTCTATCCCGTGTACGCACAAATATTTCACGGTTATTGATCTTTGCGCAGCATTCTTCTCTGTACCTGTACATCCAGATACTCAGCCCATTTTAGCTTTTACGTTTCAGGGTAAACAGATGTTGTGGACATGCCTTGCTCAGGGCTCCATTGATTCACCCGCCGTTTTCTCGGCAGCAGTGCAAAGAACATTGGCTAAAATGACTGATTTGCCTTCTACAGTTTGTGTGCTTCAATACGCAGATGACATCCTGGTTTCCGGGGAGACAAAAGAGGACTGTGAAAAGGCCTCCATCATCGTCTGCAATGTGCTCGCCCATCTGGATTGAAGGCCTTGAGAGACAAGCTTCAGTGGGTCCAGTCTAAAGTGACATACGTGGGACACATAATAATGCCAGATTTGAGAGCGATCTCATATGATAGGGTCCAGATGATCAGAAAAATGAAGTCCCCTCGAACTGTACAGCAGCTTCAAAGCTTTCTTTAGTGAACTATTATAGATCATGGATACCTGATTGTGCCATACATGATAGGCATCTACAAAACCTGATTGACCACAAAGCTCCCCCAAGTACTCTATTAAACTGGACTGATGAGGCAGAGCTACATTTCACTGCCTTGAAACAAGCCATCACTACGGCACTCGCGTTGGGCCTTCCCGACTATTTCTGAGATTTCCATTTGCATGTCCGTGAGGCGGAAGGGGTAGCTCTTGGCGTCTTGTTGCAACAGCATGGCTCCATGTATAGACCATTAGCATACCGCTTCAGGTATGCCAGCATGTCTTCGTGCTGTAGCTGCGGCTGCTCTGGTTGTAGAGAAAGAATGGTTTTATCGCATCCACTGATCCTTTATACCTCTCATCAGGTAGGAGCTATCCTACACAATATGCAAACACAGCATATGACAATGCAATGACGCTCAGGCTATGAGGCAATCCTGCTGGCTACCAAAAACCTCACTATTATTTTTGTAGGTTCATCCGTGACATTGAAATAACTAATAAAATGTTGTGTAACAGCTTTCAATGTTTTTTTTTACTAGTTGGAACTTAAAAAATGCAACTGGGCGAGTGACATCAAACTAACCTCTGTGAGTTACCGTAAACCCTCTGTGTGCTTATAAGGAAGCAAACTCATCTTTGATAACTAATCTTTGAACTAAAAGAGGTGCACTGTTACACCCCATTTAGGGAAAAGGGTGCAACATGAAAGACTCTGGAATGAAGTGAATTTTGGTTCTGCATGTTAAGTGAATTGCTTAGCCAAGTCTGATTGTATGAATGAGCCAGCAGGATGGGATGGGAAGCACTAGCCAGGCTCCAAGGCTCTGTGTGAGCGGCAACAACCGCAAAGGTGCAGTGAGGAGCGCTGGGGCCTAAACCGGGAAGCATAGCATAAATAAATAAACCGGGCATAAATGCACCACAATTGCACATTCCACTTGTGGAATCTCCACAAACCCCCTGACCGCCCTACCGTCCAGGGTAGTGAGAAAGGAAGCAGATTTTTTGAAGCAGATGTCTGCCCTACATACTGCTTTAGCTCTTCATGCACTTCCAGGAAGAAAGGCACTGGGCCGGGACGAGGTGGTCTTCACGCCACGGTCCGAGCCCAGAAACCAATGATCCAGCCAAGCATGATTGTCGACTCTGAATCTGATTCACCATGAGCAAACACCACCAAAGAGGTAAGCTCAGCAACATTTTCCTCTCCAGAAGACAGTAGCTCTCTCTCTGATGCAGCTATCGACATCTGATCCTATCCGGAGCCCGTGAAAGGGCCCCACACTGTCATCGGGCAGCTTGACGGCACACGACAGACCCATGCAAAGAATTAGATGCTCCATCACGATGCCCTCATCTATTACCATTCAGCTGCTAATTGTGGACCGTTTCAAAACCGTTTAACTTGAATATTCTGTGATCTTTTCATTTTTATTTTGCCTCTGTCCCAACGTTTTTTGGAGTGTGTTGCAGCCATCAAAATCAAAAATTTGTTTATATTTACAAAGTACAATTAGGTTGGCCAGTGAAGATATCGGAAATATTTTCTTTGTACTTTTGTAAGTTAAATAAATGTTAAACAGAATTAACAAATCACAGATTCTTCATTTTAATACATTTTACAAAATGTCCCAACTTTTCTTGACTTGGGGTTGTATTACAACAAAGTTTGTTCAAATCTGACTTAAAATGGATTTTAGTTTTGTTGATTTAAACATGATGTCCTCTTTTTTATGACATTAAAGCTATATGCATGTTTTTAGAGACAAAGCAACAAACACTTCCTGTTTGTTGCTGCCGCACTGTTTGAGCTAGAGCTCCGTCGAGCGGATTCCTAATTGCTTGTTTTTGTCTCTTAAAATCAAACTTATAACCTATCACTCTTTCTTTTTCGGCGGGGGAACACATCCCCAACAATATTTTACATAAAAAACACTCGGATTACCTTGATATCGCTAGTTTTATCCGACTTCCCGAACATTCGCTATTAGCTTTAGCCCGTTAGCAATAGCGGCATGGCACACTAGCATTTGTACTCTTCTCTCACTATATTATTGTTCATCTATTCTAATGGCGAGTGTATCGGATGCTTCTCTACCTTTGTGTGCAGGTGAGGACATGTTTGAGCTGCATGCGGTGCAGTTGGAACTGGAGGACGTGGAGCGACAGATCCGGACCCTTCTCGAGAAGCAGGCCGAGCTACGCGAGCGGCAGACAGCGCTGGAAACTTCCCGTGCTGATGCTCACCGCTCCTCGGTAAGTTTACAGCTCGATATTAACACTCCTGCTTCCTCTACGCCGTGTGTTTCTCTGCACAGGGCCCGAGCTCCAGAACGCGTTCATCCCAGCCCTCATTCACTCCGGCGCCGTCTCACCAGGGACCTTGGGTGCTTCAGCAGCGGAAGACGCGAGCCAGGCCTCGGACCAGGACCTCTCTTCCTCCGCCGCCCCCGATCTTCTGCGAGGCGGAACGCGACGCCGTGGTCATCGGAGACTCCATCGTCCGCCACGTCCACGCTACCACAGCCAAAGGTAAGGTGCGCAGTCACTGTTTTCCTGGTTATTATAAATGAAATGATCACAGATAATAGTCTTGATTTAATTTGCCTTACTGAATCATGGCTTAAACCAAATGATTATTTCGGTCTTAATGAGTCTTGTCCACCTGGCTGCTGTTATAAAAATAAATGCCGTCTGATTGGCCGTGGCGGTGGTGTTGCAACAATCTATAGAGGTAATCTTAATGTTACTCAGAGAACAAACTATAGGTTTAATTCATTTGAAATTCTTATGCTAAATATTACACTCTCAGATATAAGTAAAAAGTCGCTACTATCTCTTGCTTTAGCTACCGTTTATAGACCTCCAGGGCCTTATGCTGATTTCCTAAAAGAGTTTTCAGACTTTCTCTCAGACCTATTGGTCAACGGCGATAAAGCGCTGATTGTTGGAGATTTTAACATTCATGTTGACAATACAAATGATACGTTAGGGGCTGTGTTTACTGATTTACTAAACTCATTTGGGGTCAAACAAAACGCCGATGAGATTAAAAAAGGTTAGAGAGAAAAATACTGTACCTTGGTACAACAGTATTACTCGCGCTATCAAAAAAGAAACTCGCAATCTAGAACACAAATGGAGACAAACTCGTTTAGAGGTCTTCAGAATCGCGTGGAAAGAAAGTTCGTCTCGTTATAAAAAGACTCTAAAAGCAGCCAGGGCCGAACATCTCTGCAAACTCATAGAAAATAAACAAAACAATCCACGGTTCTTGTTTAGTACAGTGGCTAGATTAACAAATAAACAGACATCACCCAGAACAAAACATTTCATTACAATTTAGTAGTGATGACTTTATGAATTTCTTTACTGAGAAAATCGAATGTATCAGAAATACAATTGTAAATGTACAACCTTTAACAGATTTTTATGATTCAGCCTCAATTATCGCCCCTCAAGAACAGTTGCAGTGCTTTACAACTACAGGACAGGAAGAGCTAAATAAACTTATCACTGCGTCTAAAACAACAACATGTTTACTAGATCCAATACCCACTAAACTATTGAAAGAACTGTTACCTGTAGCAGAAGAGCCTCTTCTCAATATTATCAACTCGTCTTTATCTCTAGGTCACGTCCCACGACCGTTCAAGCTAGCAGTTATTAAGCCTCTCATTAAGAAACCACAGTTAGATCCAAACGTATTAGCAAATTACAGACCCATCTCAAATCTTCCATTTATGTCTAAAAAAAGAAAAAGAAAAAGTGGTGTCGGTCCAATTATGCTCCTTCTTGCAAAAAAACGCTATCTATGAAACTATTCAGATCTCATCATAGCACAGAAACTGCACTCGTTAAAATTACAAACGACTTACTTCTAGCTTCTGACCAGGGCTGTGTCTCAATACTAGTGTTACTTGATCTCAGTGCTGCGTTTGACACTATAGATCATAAAATACTCCTAGATCGACTACAAAATTACACTGGTATTCAGGGCCAGGCATTGCGGTGGTTTAGATCGTACCTATCAGACCGTCACAATTTTGTTTATATAAACGGGGAAAAATCTAAGATCACGATAGTAAACTATGGAGTGCCGCAAGGATCAGTGTTAGGCCCTCTGCTATTTTCAATATACATTTCCACTGCTATGCCGATGATACTCAGTTATATATTTCAACACAACCAGATGAAATCTCTAAATTATCCAATCTGACAGAATGTGTTAAAGAAGTAAAACATTGGATGACTAGTAATTTTCTTCTATTAAATTCAGATAAGACTGAAGTATTACTTATTGGGCCAAAAACCTGTACACAGAATCTTTCAGACTACAATCTGCATTTAGAAGGATGTTCTGTTACTCCATCCTTGACAGTTAAAGACCTGGGTGTTATATTAGACAGCAACTTGTCCTTTGAAAATCATATTTCATATGTTACAAAAACAGCCTTCTTCCACCTCAGAAACATTGCTAAGATTCAGAATATGTTATCTATTTCTGATGCAGAAAAGTTAGTTCATGCTTTCATGACGTCTCGACTAGATTACTATAATGCATTATTAGCTGGTTGTCCTGCTTTCTCAATAAATAAGCTACAATTAGTACAAAATGCAGCTGCTAGAGTTCTTACCAGGTCAAGAAAATATGATCATATAACACCAATTTTATCATCTCTACACTGGTTACCCATTAAGTTCCGTATTGATTATAAAGTATTGCTAATGACCTATAAGGCTCTAAATGGTTTAGCTCCTGCGTACTTAACCGATCTTCTATCGCCCTACAATCCTTCACGCTCTTTAAGATCACAAAACTCTGGACTTCTGGTTGTACCTAGGATATCTAAGTCCACTAAAGGAGGGAGAGCGTTTTCACATTTGGCTCCGAAACTCTGGAATAGCCTTCCTGATAATGTTCGGGGCTCAGACTCGCTCACCCAGTTTAAATCTAGATTAAAGACGCATCTCTTTAGCCAAGCATTCACATAATGCATCTCATATCAGATCAATTGCACATGACTATCTTTGCTTAATGTTATGAACAGCAGCTACGCTAATTATTCTCCATTTGCTTTTCTGTTTTGCCTCGGGACACCCGTCCCGAGGTGACTAGAGAGGACTTCAGCTTCAGTTTGGATCCAGCCTCTTAAGAAGACCTCAGATGACCAACACCTGTGAAGAGACGGCGCCAACTCCTGTGAGGACTTCAGAAGACGCAATCATCTGGATCAACATGCACATTGCACAATTTCTATATCCTAATTATTGTTAATGTAATTTATTTTTCAGGAGCTCATTGCTTCTACGTTCAGTTAAACTGCTAACAGTGATTGTAAATTAATTGCCTAAATTATTACATTATTTGCTAACTGCATTCTTTAAATTGTAATGTTGACATGCATTCTCTGTAAAGCTGCTTTGAAATGATATGTATCGTGAAAAGCGCTATACAAATAAATGTGAATTGAATTGAAATGTGTGAAAACAACCTGAAAGACCTTGTGTCCTAAAAATGAGAGTTTTGTTGCTTTGAGGGAAATTATGCAAATGCATGTAAAGGTTCTTTTCATTTTTAGAACATATTCAGATTTAAAATGAACATTTCTTTCAAATAAAATGTCCATATCTGTTATTTTTAAGAATATATTTGGTGCTCCCAACAGACATTCTACTGTACTGACCATTAGTAACTTTGCAAGTATATGTTAACTAGCTCTTACTAATTTGCAACAACATGTCAACTAACTTTTATTAGACTTTAAGGTTAGGGTAAGTAGAATAAGTTGACATGTAGTTGAAAAGTTACTTATTGTCAGAATGTCTAAAGTGGACTATCAAAGTAAAGTGTAACCTTATATAATTATCCTGTTTGTCTGTTTTTGCTAACCGAGTCTATAATTAACTCAAGACTATTGAAAACTAGTTACACAAGATTCTTTCAGAAGATTCTAAATGTGTGTCATCAGTGAAGACGTGTTCTAGAGGACACTAGTTTGCATATATGGATGATGTTTATGTGTGTGTGTGTGTGTGTGTGTGTGTGTGTGTGTGTGTGTGTGTGTGTGTGTGTGGTGAAATATGTATAACCAATTTAACTTAACAATTGACCTTTCTTTTTGTTCTAAAAACATCTGATTTGTTTTTTTGTTTTATTTATTTTATATTTTTGTTATATTTATTTATATTTTATATAAGTAATTCTGTTTTAAAATAAAGCTGACATAACTGAAGCCAGGCTCAAAATCCAGCTGCTTCTTGCTTTATGCAGGAGCTCCATCTACTGAATATGAGGTAGAAATGTTTTCTTATCTGAGATTGTGGATGAGACTTTATAGTCTAAGTTATGTCTCTCACAGTGTTTAATTTCTTAAAAATGCTGTCATTTAAGACAAAACTAATTATAATATTAAAATACTGTCTAAACATTTAGCAGTTGCCAAATGTTTGTTACAAACTCACATTACAAACTTGTCTTGCTTAAATTGTATTAAGAGAAATTTTCCATATTTCAAAACACAAACTCTTAGAAATAAAGTTTCCATAGAACCATTTTGGCTTCCCAAATAATCTTTCAGTAAACAGTTCTTAAAAGAACCTGTTTTCATGTGAAGAGCTTTTTTTTTATGTTCAGAAACATGTTAAAAGTTCTTCATGGAACCATCAATGCCAATAAAGAACCTTTATTTTAAGAGTGGATAAGCGGTTTGAAAAGAAAAAAAAAAAAAAAAAATTGTAATTTATCAGGGAATTGAGGTAAACAGTGACAGGATTGCATGAACAAATTCCTCCTGAACTTACATTTAAAAAGTTCCTTAATATATATATATATATATATATATATATATATATATATATATGTGTGTGTGTGTGTGTGTGTGTTTATAGCTGTTATTTTACCCATCTAAACGCATAAATAAATATCCATGATTCCTATCTGAGCTGTTAGATTATTTAAACAAAGTTTGGGAATTGTAAAGGTGAATTCTTTATTGTTAATGTAATTATATGTGTTCCAGTGCAGCTTGTTTGTTTCTTCCACAGATGAAGTGATATATGACCAGTTTATGCAAAACCTCGTGTTGTTTTAAAGATGCAAAATGTTTCAGTCTGGACACACAGACACTGATTTCCATTTGGACTTTGGTTCTTTATTTAAATGGCATCGCAGAGCATGAAAATAACCAGTAACTGAGCTCATCCAGATGGAGAAATTAACTATTTGTTTAATTCAACATTTGCTCTTTTTACTAATTATTAGCTGATAATGGTTTATGTTTGCTACATCCTGAAGGGACAGGATACTTGCAAGTACAAGAAACAAAAAGCACTTAAATGTTTAAACCTTTATAGGAGGAACATCACAGAAATTGTAACATTTAAAAAAAAAAAAAAAATGTTTTGGTGGCACATTTCATCTTCGTTGATCACAGTTGCATGTAACAGTTTAAAATTTGTAGTTTCTTAAATATAAAGTGGTGTGTGTGTGTGTGTGTGTGTGTGGTGTGTGCACGCATGTGTGTGTGTGTGTGTGTATGTATATATATATATTATACACACACACACACACACACACAAAATAGCACAAAGACACAAGAGGATGACCTAACTGGTTTTAAAAATGAACAAGTAACCAAAGTAATACAGAGTAATACAAAAACTAAAAAATAATGACTTGTAATAAGGTCCGCAAAATAATCAGGTCTCTTAATGTCACAGTTACCTCGTCTCCTGAACTGCATTTCCCATAATCCTCCTGTCTCCACACCTGCACTCACTTCCTCGTCATCTCCCCATCAGCACTCATCACCTGCACCTGGACTTCATCATCATCACTCCCTTTATAATGGACTCACTCCCTTCACTCCGTCCAATCTTGTTGTGGTTTTATGTGTATACTGAGTGTATCTCCTGCATTTCTCATTAAATATCTTTATTGTGGATATCAGTTTATGTCTCGTCTCTACTGCACCCGCATACCGTAACACTTAAAGGGTTAGTTCACCAAAAAAATGGAAATTATCCCATGATTTACTCACCCTCAAGCCATCCTAGGTGTATATGACTATCTTCTTTCAGATGAACACAGTCGGAGATCTGAATATTCTGGCTCTTCCAAGCTTCATAATGGTGGTGAATAGGGAATAGGAAGCCCAAAAAAGCACATCCATCCATCATAAATAAATAATCCATATGACTCCATATGGGGTTAATAAAGGAATTCTGAAGTGATCCAATGGGTTTTTGTGTGAACTAAATAACATCACAGACCCCAATGGAAACTAATCAAATACTTTAAGCTTTAATTTCATGATGAGTGATTTTTGCTAAGAAAAGAGCAGGAAGATGCTCCATTTCCATAAGGATAATCTCAGTTACTGGCTATTTTCATGCTCTGCGATGCCATTTGAATAAGGATCATCATGTTGCAGCAATGCCAGTCTCCACACTGAATTTCTGCTCCGCAGGAGGTTTTCCTTGACAGGTAATGAATAGATAAACATTAATATTAGGAATAAAGTGAGAATGCTGAAAGAAAAAGCTTTGAAAGAACACAGAGGCTTAAGAAATCAGTCGTGCTTGATCTTCAGTCTGTCTGTTGATGCAGATCTGCTGTAATATTGATTGTATTGTACGCATTTGTCTCTTGTTTATTTGTCATCAAAGTCAAGATGCTTTTTAAAGATAAATTGTCATGGACTATATTTTATTACATTATTACAGTATGCTATATTACTCTAAATTGCTTATTCCATAACTTTTTTTTTTAACATGGCACTGCATTCATGATGCCTTTTTTATTATTTTATGAGTTTCTTGTCTTGAGATTTTTCAGTCTGGCACACTCATAAAAGGACTTCACGTTTTCATAATTTTAAAGTGAAATACAGATTAATACGCATGATTTTCTATATTCCAACTAAATTAGTTTAAATCTGCTATTATTGCTATTATATGCTATTATTATTATTATTATTTTTCCCATTTTTATCTCATAACTGATTTATTTGTTTCAGTGAACAAACCTGAGAGCAACAGAGATGATCCAAAAAACAGCTTGTCTATTTTTTTTACTAGGTAGGTTTGTTACTGTTTGTTACTTTAACTAGATAGTATTAGTTGTTTCATATTTATCCACTTAATAACAAATAATAAATGTCCTGGATTGGATAATGTGAGCGTTATCAGGAACCTAGCCTTTTTTTTTTTTTTTTACTTTAACCCTGTAAAGCCCACTGTTGCAGAATTCACAACATCACTTTCAACAATTTTTAAAAAAGGCTTGCAAATGTTTTTTTTTCTCTCAAGACCACATTTACGTAATTAATGGGTTCTATTGTTTGTCCTCACAATGCTATTGGATAGAATAAGTGTTTATAGGTCCGGTCATCTGGCCATGAAGTTACCTGCAAACTGCATCTGGCCATGAAGCTCTACCTGCAAACTTCACATCAAGCTCATCTCCTTTTTTTACATGACTGGATTTGTCAAGATTCAAGTAAGTACATTTCTTTACATATTTTTTTTTGGTGTTTATTTCAATGTGTAGAACACAGATATATTTAGTTATTTTGGAAAACATTAATCAAATTTGATTTAGAGCTTGTGAAGTCCATGTTGTAATTCTACTAAGTAGAGAGCATAATAGGCCAGTCAGACAGTATTGTTTGAATGTAGTAGTGGAATTTTGATTAGCATTTGCATTGAAATTATAATACTTTGATGGATAATATACTTAGATCTCTACCCTCGACACATGGTCTACCACTCTGTATTCTTTCAGTTTATCTACAATATAAGACCCATTTGTATTATTCACTTATTAATTTTTTTAGTTTTTCCATTTCAGAATGCCAAGATGTCATCGGAATACCCCCACTGGATGTACGCAAAGACACGATTGCACATTTCCCAGTAAAGAAGAGAGGACGCTGTAGACACTGCAATAATGGATACACAAATACATTGTATCAATTGCAACATTCGCCTGTGCTTCTCAAATGAAAAGAACTGTCTTAGGGACTATCACTGTAAAACACAGACTTCATTCAAACCACATTGAAAGTGATAGAAGAAAAAGTTTTATAAATATAATCTTTTTTTCAATATTTTTATTAATAAATGCTTATTCATAAAAAATATGATTGTTGTGTGATTATTACTCATGATATATACTGTTATGGGGCTAAGTAAGCAATCAACCCTGCAAATGAATGCTTAAATGCTCTGTATATCTGTTCAGACAAAGTGAGTACAAATACAGAAATTCTGCTCCTATCTAGGTCCAACGTTGCAATATTACAACATTTCCCTAAAAACGTACTAAAAAGTAATTGATTTAATTTCTACATCAGAGGCCTCCTAAAACAATATCTGAGAGGTCAAAAAAATGTTTGCTCTTTTTTTTTTCTATATTTGGGTTTTACAGGGTTAATGGTAAAACATAACACTTTATTTCAATAGTCCACTTAAGTAATTCTACGAACTATAAGTAATTTTGCAACTACATGCCAATTTATTTTACTATCCCTAACCCAATAGTCTACTAATACTCTGAGAGTTGGTTGACATGTAGTTGCAAATTAATGAGAGTTAGCCAACATGTACTTAGATTAACAAGCGATAGTTGACGTTTTTGCAAATTAATGAGCTAACTGAGTTGCAAAGTTACTTGTATTTATTAGTCTAAAATGGACTATCGAAAAAGTGTTACCAGACTTTACAATAAGGTCTTATTTGTTACTGTAGCAAGAACTAACAATGAACAATATATAAAGCATTTATTAATTTTTGTGAACGTTAGTTAAAATCTAATTGTTCATTGTTTGTCCATGTTATTGCATTAACCAATGTTAACACATTTAACCTTTCCAAACTCACATTATATCTGTGCTGATTTAAGATCAGTGGAATTACAGATCAGAAACTAAATTAAACCTGCTCTTGTATCTTTAATACTGTGCTGTCGACAGGACTCGTCTCCGAGACCTTGTGCTACCTCATTCTGATCCAGGAACCAAAGAACTGGACCGAAGCCCAGTCATTCTGTAGGAAGTTTCACCAGGACCTGGCCACGGTTCAGAGCGATCAGGACAGAGCTATGATTAAGGAGATCTACAACACTACAACAGAATCTTTGGCCTGGATGGGACTGTACGACGGCGTCAGCGTTTGGCGCTGGTCCTTCCAAGATCAGAACGTAGTGTTTACAAACTGGGGACTCGACGAAGACACGACCTCCAGCACTCAGAGGATGTGTGGCGTGATTAAATATACCGGAACCTGGCATACTTACTCTTGCGATGAACAAAAATACTTTTTTTGCTACAATGGTAAGTTTATTATTATTATTATTTATGGGGTTGTAATGAAATTATTTTTTTTTTTTTACATTTGTACTCATTGCAGGTATAAAAGTTTGGAATAACTTATGATTTTTTTTAAACATTTCTGAAATAAGTCTGCTCACCAAGGCTGCACTTATTTGATCAAAAACAAAATTAATGCTTTCTATGTATTTTATGTAATTTATTCCTGTGATCAAAGCTGAATTTCAGCATCATTAATTCAGTCTTCCGTATCACATGATCCTTCAGAAATTATTCCAATGTTATTATTAATTGGAGCTCAGCAATTATTAATATCAATGTTGAACACAATTTCTGCTGCTTAATAATTTTACTTAAAAAAAAAAAAGCAGCAAATCTGAAACATCAAAAATAAATGACAGACAAATAAACACAACAATAATAATCATTTTTGCTATTTTAAGTTTCAGAATAAATGGTAAACTACATCTAGTAAACATGTGAGCTGTGTGGACAGACGCACTCCAACGGGAACAAAAATGATGCTAGAATGTAAATTTGTTCGGCTAGAATATTGAGAGGCAGCTTGGTGCATAAGAACTTTATCACCTCTACGTTCCCATTTAATTTAATTACCAAAACTTTATCTTCGGTTTCCTTATATGCTCATCAAAGCCTTATATCGCAGAAGATGACTGTTATTAGTGCTGAATGTGTGAGCGTTTCTCGTCCTCTCATCACGGTGTTTCTCTGCTCTGACCAAAACTCTAAATCCTACAGGAAATAACACTGGAACAAAAAAATTCATTCTCTTCAAGATAAATTCGACGTGGCGTAATGCTCTGCAATACTGTAGGAGGTACCACAACGACCTGGCCATCATTAAAGACCTCACTGACAACAGGATCATAGAAAATCTCACTGCTACATACTCTGTGTTTGACGGCTGGATCGGGCTGTCCAAGAACCTGTGGCTGTGGTCGGACCAGAGCAGTGTGAGCTGGCTGTCTTTGAAATGGGTTTCGGGAGAGCCTAATAACGGCAACGGGAATGAAAAGTGTGGATTTGTCCGAGAGACTGGATTGATCGGGGATAAAGGATGCTTGGATCGGTTACCTTTCTTCTGCAGTGAGTGTTATTCCTGCCTATTTCTATTATAAACTGGATTTACTGGATCAGATACTGTAAAAAAAAAAAAAAAGAAATACATAAGATACTGCTTTAAAAAAACACAAAGATTTATAATTAAGAATATTGTTAACTCACACTGCATTTTTAACAGCTTTTAAGGCAGCACAAACAGTTGAAAAAAATGTTTTTGGAGTGAATATTGTATTCATATTTTTATTATGAGATCAGTGCAAGATGGTTTTCAAGTCATTTTCTGTCATAACAGCAAATTAATGTAAAAAAAGCAAAGAGTGACTAATATTCAAGAACATTGTAAGTTCACACTACATTTCTGCAGTTGTCAGCGCGAACACTATTAACATCTTTTTCACAGTAAATACTGAATTCATATTTTTTTTACTATGAAATCAATGCAAGATTATTTTCATGTCACTAATTGCTTTTTAAAAAGGCAAAGAATGACAATAATCAAGAATGTACTGTAAATTCACAAAAAAATTTTAAGGCAGCATGAACACTTTAAGTTGAAACAACTTTTAACAGTAATTGCTTGATTCATATTTTTACTATGAAATAAATGCAAGATCATTTTTAGGTCATTTTCTCTCGTAACAGCAAGTAAGGTTGTGACAATTAATAGTCAGGAATATACTGTGAATTCACACTACATTATTAACAGGTTTTAAGGCAATACGAACACTAGGTTGAATAAATAAATAATGTATTTATAATTTTACTATGAAACACATTTTCAGTTCATTTTCTACCATAACAGAAAATTACATTAAAAAAAAGCAATGAATTACAGTTTATAATCAAGAATACTGCATAAATAAATTGTTTACAGTGTCAGTTCATCTGACATCAAATGATGTATCTTTCTGTAAGCTAAAGGGAGGCAAATGCAGCAAATGCAGCAAACGCAGCTTGTGCGAGTGGCAGTGAAATCATCCGGACATCTGAATGAATCTGCAGTGACGGCGGCTGTAGAAGAGAAGGTCAGATGAACCATTGCTCTGCTGCATGTCAATCATTATTGATCTCGTTCACTAACCACTGATGAAATCTCGTCTCCAGATCAATCAGATCCTTAAGGAGCAGAATATGGACGCTGGATCCAGCTTAACATGGACAGTCCAGCCTAATGGGAAGATCTTTCAGCAGCAGAAAAATGACACAAACACAAGAACAAAGTGTTAAGAAAGATTCACTGCTGCTCTTTTGCCATAATCAAAATCCCAGATGTTTTCCCAGATGACAGATGTTTTAGATACACTTTATTTTACAGTGTCCTTGTAAATTGCAAATAATTATTATAGTATATTAGTTGCATAATTGCATGCAACCGAACCCTATAGTTAACACATGTTGTTAATTTATATTACTCAGCACTTCATTAATTGCAATCTTGGGTTGAACAAGGACACCATCGTAAGTGTAAACAATGTTTTCATTAGCTTAAAGGGTCTTAGGAATGGGCATTTCAAGTAATTTTATATCACTCATATTACATTATTAATATTATATTATTGTTAATGACACATTTTTTAAAAGATTTCAGATGAAAATATAAGCATGAAACTGTTTATTCACAAAATCTGTCACTCTTGTTTTCAAAAGCTAATTTCAACCAGTGCTGTTCTTTTGAAGTAAACACACAGATGATCCACAGTAACACACCTAAATCTAAAACATAAGATACAGAGAAGTTGAATGCTGTCATTAGCGTACTGTCCATAGTTTGCAGAAAACCTGTTTTTATTATAAATATGTCTATACATTTTCTTTTTATCAAATATTTAGAAAAATAGGTTATGAAAATGAAGTTGAAAAATTACTGTTGAACATCCGTAGTAAAACACTGAACAAACACAGTAATACTGCAGGAACTTCATGTGATAATTAGAAAATTACTTCTTACATTCTCATTATGTAATAGACATTTCAGGTCATGAACTGTTGTAGCCGATTTCAAATTTAGAATAATAATACAGAATAATATTAATAGCGTTATAAGCCTGTTTAGTTTAACCCTGTGAAATGTAGGTTTTATGCATGTTCTAACATATTTCAAAAATATTTTTTTTTTCCCATTTATTTCTCCTTTTTTGTTCATGTCATACAGTGTAAACTTGACAATATGGACATTAAGAAATACTTTATTCACATTAAACTAAACTAAAAATAAATAAATTGCATGATTTCCTTTGACTTTTTAAACCAATAGTGCACAAGGAAAAATGACATGAATAATATTAAAATATTTGCACAAAAAAAAAAAATGTTTATGTATGCATTTGAATACAAAGCAAATTTATTTTCTATTTGTATTATTTAAGTTTTTAAGTTTTAAGTCCACAACAGCTACATCTTGTCTTGTCGTTACAGTAGTGCATATATATGATTAATCATTTGAAGTGTATTGTAAGTTTTATACACATTGAATATAACCTGTATTTGGCCGAAATTCTAGAGTTGTCAGCAATCACAGCGCAGTGAATGTTTATATGGTTGTCAATGAATGGGATGCTAATATAATTTTGGTTTACCCAAAAATGAACATGATCCCATAATTTACTCGCCCTCAAGCCATCCTAGGTGTAAATGACCATAGAATGCACAAGTCATTACAATTACGTAATGATAAACACCGAAGATAGAGCACAACAAAACACCGGTCACGAATTAGAAGTCTAAAATGATCATTTTTAAAGAGAAATGTCGGAGGATTTCGATATAAGAAGAGAGGAGCTTGAATTTGTTGCACAGCCCTATTTGTTTAATCTGTGAGAAGAATCTAAACCTAATATACTACATATACTATACTACTATACTAATATACTACATCCTGCATCATACATCGCGTCATAGCCTATTTTGCACTTTCTCCTATAGGAGTGCATCGTCTTTATCTAGGCTGAAGTCTTTGCTACAGTACTACTAGTATTTATTATAAATAAGTGATTTTACTGCCCTCTTGTGGTAAGATAGAGTATGTGCTTAAATGGGTTAAAAACTTTCTCCTTGAAGGGTTATCTGGTACTGGACGCGAATTCATCACTAGTGAAGAATCAAAGACTATGAGTTGGATGCCAATTGAAGGCTCGATCAGATTACATTATGTGTCAGATATGCAGGAAATGCATGTGCATAAGTCAATGTATTTAGGAAACGTTCTGAGTTAAACATTTTTATTCCCAAATTGGGACTGACGAATTGCTGAAATCTCACTTTAACTTAAACTCAGGGTGAGATTATTCGATAACACTTTACACGGTTCATTAGTTAAACATTAATGTATTATCTAACATGAACTAACCATGAGCAATACATTTCTTACTGTATTTACTAATCTTTGTTAACATTAGTGTCACGGTTGCACACAGAAACAAGATGTTAAGATCCAAGTGCAGCGATGTTTATTAAAGGGAACTCCAAACACGTAATCCAAGACACAGGCAAAGGCAAAGGTAAACGCCACAAAAACAGTCCATAAAACAGAAAGCCAGAGAACTAAAGTGCACGTAACATTAAACAAACCACAACCAAGGACAGAAACAACTGAGTATAAATAGACAGACACTAATGATGAAACACAAAACAGCTGGGTGCAATGACAATGAGATAATGAGTCCAGGGAAGTGTCTTATGGGTAATGTAGTAGACAGGTGACAAAAGTCCTTGTTGGAGTGCCCTCTGGTGGCTAAACTTGGCACTCCAACTCATGATCATGACAATTAGTTAATGAAAATACAGTTGTTCATTGTTTGTTCATGTTAGTTCACAGTGCATTAACTAATGTTAACAATATTTTAATAATGTAGCCTATTAGTAAACGCTTAAATTAATATAAACAAAGATAAATAAATGCTGTGTAAGTGCAATTCATTATTAGTTCATCTTAACCAATGTACTTAACCAATGTACTTAATGTTAACCAATGCACCTTATTGTAAAGTGTTTCCGATTATTCTTTTATCTTATTTTATGACGGGTAAATATAAGACAGGTTAACTAATGAGGGCATATGCCACATTATTGCATTAAGTTTTGAATAAATTGTTGCTTATTGCGTGAATGTATTAATTTATTGCGGTTTGGGTTCACTTCAGTCTCTCTCAGCAGTCATGATTGACTTACGACCTACCTGAGATCATCAACAGGACAGGTATGTCCACATAGTTTCGCTCAGGTGAGTGAAAGAGGCGCGAGCTTCACCTGTTGCGCGACTGAAAACTAGTCGCTCCGTTTATTTTTTTTAATAACTAGTTTGGCGAGTGCTTTAGTTCGTCCACAGGTTTCCTGTAAGCCTCTCTGTACAGTTCACCGGCGACATGGTAAGTTTGTTTTCATTAAAATAGCTTTGCGTCAAACTTGAAACGATAAATAAGTGAATTTAGTGAGATGCACAACGTGAAGCTTCTTCCAAAACAACAACAACAACAACACTAACACGCGATGCTGTTTATCCTATATAGAAAGTTTCGTTAGCTTTACTTAGATGCTGATGCTTGATTTAGCTCATAACATTAATTTTGTTGGTAGGTATTTAGGTAGATTCGGCAATATAAAATAATATATTTTACTTGAATAGGCCACCAGATATTTTAGATGTTAGAATTGTACACAATGCTGTAAATGTGGAGTTTGAGGACTGAATCTGAGTGAAATGCGTCTCATTTTTTGAATGTTTTCGAATGTCATTAACTAATTTTCAGGCTTTATTATGGCTTTATTTTGCTATTTGATCTATTGTGACCACATGTAAGTGGTTTTTGTCGTCATCATTGACGTCGCTTATACGCGGCGTCATGCTTACGTTGCTAAAATGCAACTGCTTTTGCAACTCTTCATGATCAAGTGTAAGCAAGATTTTACCAGCTGACAGGGAATGTTCTCTTAAATCATGAACGAACGTTCTTCCAGTAACGCTAATGGAACGTTTGTTCAAAGTTAGCTGGTCTTTAAATAATGTTCTCAAAACATTATTTACACATTGTTCATGGAATGTTTTTTTTTTTTACTCAAACGTTTTGGTTGGACATTTTTAAGTGTTACTATTTGTTTCGGAATGTTCAGAGAATGTTCAAAAGTAACATTTCAATAATGTTTGAAGAATGATTAAATGGAACGTTTCCTTAACGTTCTCACGACCAAGAAAGATTTTGCAAATTGAGAGAACATTTGGAAATGTTCATACATTAGTAAAACAAGTTCTTAGAAGAACATGTTTTTGTTAGCTGGGTTTGTTGTTTTCTTTAATAAACTTATGAAATAAAACCATACAGGTATACAGTGCTCTGGAACTTATTCCATCTTTCCACCTTCTTTATTGTGTCTGTCGCAGGATGCTGATTCACTGTTTGGTGCATCAGGTCTGATTATGGAGGTGAGATTCTGATTAACGTCTTATTCTTATTAAATAATTTAATAAGAATTAACAGTAAGAATATATCAGTCCAGACAGTCCATTTTACACACAGTTCAAGGAGAGATCTTCTTTTCTGTAGTTGAGGATTATTGGTTCAGTCCATAACAGTGTGCATGTACAAATAAAACACTCTTTCAAAATGGGGTTTATGCAGTGTCAGCGATGCCATTGAAGAGCCATTTTGGTTCCCCAAAGTACCTTTCAGTGAGCAGTTCTTAAAATAACCTTTTACCCCCCTTTTAATAATCTAAATAACCTTTTGTGAAATGGAAAGAGGTTCTTCAAAAAGATAAAGAATGTTTATTTGTAAGAGAATGTGAAATGTAAATGAGAGCCAATCTAAACTCTTTAATTTCATTTTTCTCTCCACTAGAATGGGATCAACAGCTCCTGGAATCCTTTCCATTCAAACCCACAGGTATCAGTGGCCATTTCACACTTGTGTTACTGTTCAAAACTTGAGTCTGAAAGATTTTATTAAGAAAGTAATACTTTTATTCAGAAAGGATGCAAAAACAAACAAACAAACAAACAAACAAACAAAACAGAAAAGTGGTTTTCAGCATAACAGATAATCTGTTATGAGATGTCTTTTAAGAAACGTGCGTGAAAGAACACACACACACACACACACACACACACAAAAAAAAAACGTACTAACTCCAAACATTTTGACTCTGGACCACAAAACAGCTTTTCTGATAAAAAAAATAAAAAAATAAATAAATATATATATATATATATATATATATATATATATATATATATATATATATATATAATTAGATTTATAAATCATCCAAAATAAATAAGCTTTCCATTGATGTATGGTTTGTTAGGATAGGACAATAATTCGGCTGAGATAAAACCATTTGAAAAACTTGAATCTGAGGGTGCAAAAAATAAATAAATAAATACATAAAAATATATTGAGAAAAACGCCTTTAAAATTGTCCAAATTAAATCCTTAGCAATGCATATCCACTCAAACATACATTTTTTTTATATATATATTTACGTTACGAAATTTACAAAATATCTTAATGGAACTTTACTTAAAGGATTAGTTCACTTTCAAATGAAAATTAGCCCAAGCTTTACTCACCCGCAAGCCATCCGAGGTGAGCATAATTGAAGAAATATTAATAAATATCTTGACGTATCCAAGCTTTATAATGGTGTCTCTATCCACATCCATCCATCATAAATGTACACCACATGACTTCGGGGGGTTAATAAAGTCCTTCTGAAGTGAAGTGATGTGTTTGTGTAAAAAAAAAAAAAAAAAAATCTACATTTAAACAAGTTATGAAGCCAAATATCGAGCTTCTGCCAGACCACCTTCCGTATTCAACATACGCAGAAAGTGTAAACCTCTTGCAGTTCACAAAGCTTGCGCTTCGTCCTACGTCTTCCCTATTCAACTTACAGAAAAAGTGTAATTTACACTTTCTCCGTAACTTGTATAAGGAAGGTGGTCTGGTGGAAGCTCGATATTTACCTAATAACTTGTTCACTCCAGAAGGCCTTTATTAACCCCCCGGAGCCGTGTGGAGTACGTTTATTATGGATGGATGTGGATGGAAGCACTTTCTTCAGCTCATACTCGTGAACCCCATTCACTGCCATAATAAAGCGCTGATGCGTCAGGATATTTATTAATATTTCTTCAATTATGTTCATCAGAAAGAAGAAAGTCATATACACCTAGGATGGCTTGAGGGTGAGTAAAGCTTGGGCTAATTTTCATTTAAAAAGTGCACTAATCCTTTAATATCGTAATGATTTTTGGCATAAAAGAAAAATCGATAATTTTGACCCTATTGCTACAAATATACCCATGCGACTTATGACTGGTTTTGTGGTCCAGGGTCACATTTAAGTTGCATTTGTTTCCTTGCATATAATAAAATGCATTGTTTTGGTTATGATGTCACGCAGTCTTAGTAATTGAGAAAAAAATCATTCTGATTCTCAGAGTCCAGTGAATGGAGATCAAGATGATATTAACTCGATCAGAGAAAACCACACGACTCAGGTGACCTTGACATAAAATAAAGAGAAAACGTTATATTGTGTTTAAAAGTTCATGGCAATCCTCATGTTCTTTTGAATGCGCTTGTATTTGCAGGACTACGATGTGGAAACGGTTGAAGAGGAAAACAGTGTGTTACCTAATGTAACAGGACAAAGCAATGGCATTCATCAGACGCCTCCGTTTTCAGACTTTACTGTGGATCCTTTTGCGGCTCCAGACTGGGTTGGGTTTCCTCCACCTGAGTTTTATAGTGATAACACACCTGATGTGTTTCGAACCACATCAGCATCAGGCATTTGGGGTGAAGAAACAGACATCTTCCAGCCTTTTAAAGAAAAAGTGGACACTGATGTGACGCAAAGCAGTTCAACCAATCAGAACACAGAATCCTCGTCTTCATCCAATCAGAGGGATCCTCTGCTAGATTTCATCCTCTCCAGACAGAAGAAATTCCAAGCCACACCCTCCTTCACATCACCGTCCGATCCTGCCGATGTTTTCCAAGAAACATCCACTAAAACAGACAGTTTCTTCGAGACACCATACGTCTCTAACACTGACCTAGTATTTGATGATATTTTCAAGACACCCTCGTCCACGGCAGGAACCTCTGACATCAAAGCATTCGATCCTCTGTTCGACCCTCAGAATGAAGTTCAGTCCGATCGGAATAGCAATTATGATCTGCTGCTCACCGGTCAAGATACAAAGCAGGATGATCTTATGTCTCATGTTGGTTTGCAGAATGGAGACGTTCAAGAGATTCTTTCCTCAAACACCTCCAATGGAGACCTGGTGAGAATGTCTTTCCACTAAAGACCACATGAATCAGGTTTATGGTGTTTAGTCCATATCTGTTGGTTTTGAGCTCATCTCTCTATTGTGTATCTAAAAGTTCACAAATTTAATATACTATGATAGATAGAAAAGTTATACACAGATCTAATAAAATACAATCTTTCTCTTCCAAATCAAAATATCGTTGACTCATGACTCACATACATTTCTGTCCAATAAAATGATCGCTAGACAATTATCTCCGACTTCCTGTTTCAGCAGGAAATATGTCAACACAGGATTAAATCAAATCATTTTATGGGGTCTTTAGGGCTTTATTAGACACATTTATTTCTCACCCAAAACAAATTGTCAATTATTTTGTTTTTGTAGATGTTCAGGAGACGTCCGCCGAAACCTGCTCCTCGCAGTAAAGCCGCTAAGAGCGCCCATCAGACTCAGGTATCCCTCCTTCAGCAGAAACATTTCTCATTATTCCTTCTCATCCCTTTCCTTTTCCTCATATTAGTGTTCTGTGGGAGATGGACCATAGTGGATGTTCATCTGGATGTGATTTGGTGATAATATTAGTCTGAATACAGACTAACTCTCTCTTTATTACTACAGTAACACTACATGTAGCGTCCAGTCGAAAGATGTCAGCCAGAACTGATGGTTTAGTGACTTTTTAATGAGTTTCCTTGCAGGTCATAAACCAACGTAAGAGCTGAACACAGAATAAACAAAACAACGTGTCACTCTCACTCATAAACATTAGCCATTTTCATTAACATTTTATCAGTATGTACCAAAGCTTAACAGACACAGCATACCTTGTTGCCACTTTAGACTGAGGCTATACTCCTTATCTCTTTAACCTTTGTTGCCGTTTCACCTTCTCTTTATCACTAGCGATCTTTTCATTTTCCCTTTTTTTTGTATTAGATTCCCCCGCGCATACCATTCTTTCAAAATAAAAGCCAATTTCGGCTGAACAGGAAGTGTCAAAATAAAGCATATAAATCCATGCAATCGTCATACTTTGAGGTCCTTTACACTACATGTAAACAACACAATTAAGATGAAAAAAAAAAAACATTAATTTGCAACTGCATGTCAACTAACTCATTATTTTGCAACTACATGTCAACTAACTCATTATTTTGCAACTACATGTCAACTAACTCTCATTATTTTGCAACTACATGTCAACTAACTCATTATTTTGCAACTGCATGTCAACTAACTCTCATTATTTTGCAACTACATGTCAACTAACACTCATTCATGTGCAACTACATGTCAACTAACTCTCATTAATTTGCAACTACATGTCAACTAACTCATTATTTTGCAACTACATGTCAACTAACTCTCATTATTTTGCAACTACATGTCAACTAACTCTCATTATTTTGCAACTGCATGTCAACTAACTCTCATTATTTTGCAACTACATGTCAACTAACTCTCATTCATCTGCAACTACATGTCAACTAACTCTCATTAATTTGCAACTACATGTCAACTAACTCTCATTAATTTGCAACTACATGTCAACTAACTCATTAAATTGCAACTACATGTCAACTAACTCTCATTCATCTGCAACTACATGGCAACTAGCTCTCATTAATCTGCAACTTTGTGTCAACTAACGCTCATTATTTTGCAACTACATGTCAACTAACTCTCATTATTTTGCAACTACATGTCAACTAATCTCATTATTTTGCAACTACATGTCAACTAACTCTCATTCATCTGCAACTACATGTCAACTAACTCTCATTATTTTGCAACTACATGTCAACTAACTCTCATTATTTTGCAACTACATGTCAACTAACTCATTAAATTGCAACTACATGTCAACTAACTCTCATTCATCTGCAACTACATGTCAACTAACTCTCATTAATTTGCAACTACATGTCAACTAACTCTCATTAATTTGCAACTACATGTCAACTAATCATTAAATTGCAACTACATGTCAACTAACTCTCATTCATCTGCAACTACATGGCAACTAGCTCTCATTAATCTGCAACTTTGTGTCAACTAACGCTCATTGTTTTGCAACTACATGTCAACTAACTCTCATTATTTTGCAACTACATGTCAACTAACTCTCATTATTTTGCAACTACATGTCAACTAACTCTCATTCATCTGCAACTACATGTCAACTAACTCTCATTATTTTGCAACTACATGTCAACTAACTCTCATTATTTTGCAACTACATGTCAACTAACTCTCATTCATCTGCAACTACATGTCAACTAACTCTCATTATTTTGCAACTACATGTCAACTAACTCTCATTCATCTGCAACTACATGTCAACTAACTCTCATTAATTTGCAACTACATGTCAACTAACTTTCATTAATTTGCAACTACATGTCAACTAACTCTCATTCATCTGCAACTACATGGCAACTAGCTCTCATTAATCTGCAACTTTGTGTCAACTAACGCTCATTATTTTGCAACTACATGTCAACTAACTCATTTTTTTGCAACTACATGTCAACTAACTCATTAATTTGCAACTACATGTCAACTAACTCATTAAATTGCAACTACATGTCAACTAACTCTCATTAATCTGCAACTACATGTCAACTAGCTCTCATTAATCTGCAACTTTGTGTCAACTAACGCTCATTATTTTGCAACTACATGTCAACTAAGTCTCATTCATCTGCAACTACATGTCAACTAACTCTCATTATTTTGCAACTACATGTCAATTTACTCAGAGTTTTAGTAGATTGTAGTAGACTGTTGGGTCAAGGTTCGAGTTAGTAGAATAAGTTGACGTAGTTGCAAAGTTACTTACCTAGCCCTATCACCTAACGACTACAGCCCCATTGACTCCCTGTGCCAGTGCATTGATGAAATTAAAAATTGGATGTGTCTAAACTTCCTTCAGTTAAACAAAGACAAAAGTGAAATCATTGCGTTTGGAAACAAAGATGAAGTTCTCAAAGTGAACATGTACCTTCACTCTAGGGGTCAAACAACTAAAAATCAAGTCAGGAATCTTGGTGTGATTTTGGAGTCAGACCTGAGTTTCAGTAGCCATGTAAAGACAGTAACTAAATCAGCATATTATCATCTCAAAAATATTGCAAGAATTAGATGCTTTGTCTCCAGTCAAGACTTAGAGAAACTTGTTCATGCTTTCATCACCAGCCGGGTGGATTATTGTAATGGACTCCTCACTGGTCTTCCCAAAAAGACCATAAGACAGCTGCAGCTCGTACAGAACGCTGCTGCCAGGATTCTGAGCAGAACCCGAAAACATGAACACATCACACCAGTCCTCAGGTCCTTGCACTGGCTTCCAGTTGCATTTAGAATTGATTTTAAAGTACTGTTACTTGTTTATAAATCACTCAATGGTCTAGGACCTCAATACATTGCAGATATGCTCATAGAATATAAACCTAACAGATCACTCAGATCATCAGGATCAAGTCATTTAGAAATACCAAGGGTTCACTCAAAGCAAGGAGAGTCTGCTTTTAGCTGTTACGCCAGCCGCAGCTGGAACCAGCTTCCAGAAGAGATCAGGTGTGCTCCAACAGTAGCCACATTCAAATCAAGACTCAAAACACATCTTTTTATCTATGCATTTACTGATTGAGCACTGTGCTATGTCCGAACTGTTTGCACTTTATTTTATACGTATTATCTTTTTATTCTTTTAATTCATTTTCCTGTTTTTATTTCATTTTTAATGTATTTTATATCTTTTAATGTATCATCTTGTTATTCTAACTTTTAATGCATTTTAAATACTGCTGTCTGGTTGAAAGAGCTGGGAGAATTAGGAAGAAAGTGATTAGGTTAAAATTTGGTAAATTTGGATAAGGGGACAAACCATGGGGAAATTTGAGCTGTAGTGCATGGTTAAGATATCTCTGGATTACAGTCAGGACACTTTCCAAAGGGGGAAATTTCCAAAGGGGAAATTTGAACTGCATTGCATAGGTAAGATATCTCCGGAAGCTGTGTGGTGCAGTTTGAGGTGTCTTGGCAAAAGGGGAGATTGAAACTGTGTTTATCAGTTTGAAGTGCCTTAACAGGTAGCAGTCCTGTCGTGTGAGGAAGATCCATTCTGATCCGCTCTGATGGATAGATCCATTTAGATCCAACTCTGATGGACGACAACAACAACAACAACAACAACAACAAACTCCCTGAGACTTCCTAGCTCTTCCATCCAGATAGCAAAATTCTCTGTTTTTACTGTTATTTCTATTCCTTATGTTCTATTTTTATTATTCTTTTTTATGTAAAGCACTTTGAATTACCATTGTGTATAAAATGTGCTATACAAATAAAATTGCCTTGCCTTGCCTTGCCTTATACCCCCAGTTTCACAGACAAAATGCATGTTGGAGCTGTTTTAAGTGAAAGAAACTTGTACTGATATATCTTAAAATATGTCAGTGCCATTGTTTTGTCTTAAGATGCACACCAGTAAACCATCAAAATAAAGTGTTACTGTACCTGCATTTTACTTTCACTCCACTATTATTGAGTTTAAATGCAATCTTCATGTGTTATCTGCTGTCTGTTATCTGTTCACTACTATAATGAAATGTTTTGATCTGGCAGAACACGATGGCTGAGCTCGAGAACGATCTGCCGGTTTATGAGGATGTTCTTCTTATCGGTCAGGTATGTGTGCTGCATTCCTGTCTGCAAACTTTTGTGGATGATTCACCAACTCTATTTAATTTTACAATAGATTGCAACAGTGCCCGGCACTTTTTCAGTGGCATTGGTTCCAGAAGTATTTTTTTTTCCATTTGTCTTCGTTAAAGTGTCATAATCAGCAAAACAATCCACCTAGCTATGAGGAGGATCATAATATTACAAACTTTAATTTGAAGCAAAAATAAAAATAAAATTGGACAAAAATACAAAGGTACAAGACTGTGAATGGCTTTAGTGAGGAAAATAACTACATTCCCATGAAGCATTGCGAACAGCATATTCAAATTAAAAATAAATTTAAAATTTGCACAGAATCATGGGTAATGTAGTCTTCACCAAAACTTCTGCTGTTAAACGATTATTTTAAAACTAAGCTGAAATAATACAGGCTAAAAGATACTATTGATTAACAACCTCATAGTTCACTGTACGGCTGACTTTATTGGCTTATAAAGAAATGTTAAAAATCAATTTCCCTATGGAGAAAATGAAAGGAGTTTTTACTTCTGGAACCTGACTTTTGAAATCTATAGTTGATGTTTTATAATTGTTAGAATACTTCTATAAATATTTATTTATTTATTTAAAATGTAATTTTAAATGTGTGGAATATGGTTGAATTTCATACATTTTGCATAATTTGACAGACTGTAGATAAAAGGCATTTATAAATAAAATGCTGAAGGCCATGGTAAAACATCTCCAAGACAGGTTGTAATTTGACCTTGACCATGTTACAACAAAGAAAAAATTCATTTTAATAATAATAACAAAAAAAAAAAAGGTGCCTGTAGTTGCAGAAACACCCTCATATGAATTCCTATCCCTGTTGAGTGCCATGCATGATATGTAAAAAAAAAAAAAAAAAAAAAAATACACCTACACAACTGAAACATGACTTACAGGAAAGGTGTGTGGAGGATTGGCCCGAACACAGTCCAGAACTCGATCCAGAATGGAAACCGGTAAGTTCTTATAGTGTGAAACAGTACAGCAAACTTGTGCACAAAAATACTAGTGCTTTATCTGCTCTTTCTCTGTTGCAGTCTGGGAAATTCAGGCTTCGGAGAGACTCTATACGGGTGAGTCAGACCTTCAGATTACTAAAATTGTTAACTGAAACTATTTTCTGTAGTTTTGTTGATATTGTTGGGATGCTGAGGGTGTGGAATGCACTTAAAACCACAGAACTCATTAGAAACCACATAGCAATACCTTGGAAACCATCAAAATCACATGTGTCATGCTGGAGAGTTTCTCACACTGTAAAAACTGGTTTCATTATATTGTCAACTCATCATTAGGTTGCAGAAGCATCTGATGGAGTTGATGGGATTGCGAAGAAGAATGGAAAGCAGGTATGATGCGAATTATTAAACTTAGTGTTTTTGCTACTGTTTGTCCTTCTTCACGTGTTCGTGTCATCCTGTTGATCTTTATAGTCTCTGGGAAAGAAACTGCGACACTCTCTGCTGATCAGGAGGAGCTCAAAGGTAAATGACTGAAAACTTTTGAAAACCAGTTTTAAATTGGCCCTATTATGATTTTTCAGATATTCATGTTTATGTAGTGTGTAATAGAGCTGTTTGTGAATGTAAAAGGTCTGCAAAGTTTCAAAGAATAAAGTGCAGATAGAGAGTTCGATGTGCAATCGATTCTGAACTGATGAAACAAGTTGTCAGTACTTCCAGTCTCACTTCCTGCTGAATCTAATGCCAGCCCATTGGCTGCTGGCAAAAAACATCTGCTTTGCCCCGCCCTCAAACACTGTAGTTGTATCTGAGACTGGAAGAGTTTGGTTCATTTTGGTTATGTCGAGAAGACGCTGTTTTCTGCTGCCAAAGCAAATTCACTTTATAAAACTGTTTGTGAATCAAGTGCTGAGATTCAGATATGCTAATGACTGTTTGATTTCCAACCAATCACAACATACCGAGCCATCTGACCAATCAGAGCAGAGTAGAACAATCGCAATTGATTTAAAATATATACAGTCCTGACTGAAAATCGCACTGTTAGCTGATCGGGATGAAAGTCTTTCACTGCTAATTCTGGGGAAATCAAGCTCTGATTGTCCCTGATGTTAACCTGGGAAAAATATTTTAACTTCGATCAACTCAATATTTGTCCGCTGTCATTGACAAAATCTTTGATTTCAGGATAAAATTGGAGATGAAGTGAAGAACTCTGAGATGAACTCAAACACGCTGGATCGAGGGTCAAAGGTGAATATCTTCATGTACGATCGACCTCAAATAAAAGAGGAATAAATGTCAGCAGCAGTTATTGTTTTAGTGTTCAGTTCATTTGCAGATCATATTAGTTTTTTCTCTAATGATTTGTGTATTTGCCTTCAGCTCATCGTCGACGGCACGGATGAGTTTTTCGCTCTAGATGAAGAGCAGAATGAAGCCGGCGAGATTAAATCAGTATGAAGCTCTTTATTTCTGAATCATGTTTCAGTCATTTCAGATTCATGTCTTTCATCGCAGATTTTGTTGCTCTCAACAGAAGAAATCATCAAAACCCAAGATTATTTCACAGCGCAGAGGATCGAAGGTGAAACATCACGATTACAGTCATCTGAAGGGCTCAATAACTGTGTTTTATTAGTAATACAAGATTAAAAGAATATATATTTACTTGATAAAATAATGATCTTCATAATCTTTGTTTTTTAATAATAAAATAATATATACAAATTAATTTAAATAAATAATTAAAAATACAAATAATATAATGTTTATTATTTTAAAATAATATTTTATAAATTATATTATAAAATAAAATTATTTTAATAATATAAATAATAATGAATTTACATTGCAATATTTCCCAACATTATTCTAAAAAAATAAAAAATAATTTGCTTAATAAAAAATGAATGATCTTCATAATCTTTACTTTTTTGATAATAATATAATATTTTATAATATTGTTTAAAACAAAATAATTTATTCTTAATAGAATAGTTTTAATAATTTTAAAATAATTTACAAATAATTTTATTAAAATAAAATATTTTTATTATATAATATTTTAGAATTTATAACATAGGAATGTATGCATTATAATATAAATAATGTACATTTCTATATTCCCCAATATTATTCTAAACAAATTATAAAATAATATAATATTTACTTGATAAAATAATGAATCATCTTCATAAACTTTACTTATTAATTAAATAAAATTATTTATATATTTTTTTAAATAAAATCATTTTCATTTATATTAATGAATGTATTACTATGTATATATTATATTTATATTAATTATAATACATTGAATTATTATAGCTTACAATTATAATATAAATAATGCAACATTATTCTAAACTAAAATATCCTGTGCTGTTTGTTTAACCATTAGAGAAAAGGCTGCTCATTTCCAATTCCTCACACAATTTTTAAACATTTTTTAATAACAAGCTTGTTTAAATTTTCCGTTAACACTTTCATTGATGTTTCTGGTATTTAAACACACAATGCATTCATCATGTAATACACGTGCTGCAAGAAACGTTCATGTTTGTCATGTTTTACGGCATAAACTGTGTAAAATATTGGCAGATGGGATAACTGTCTGTGTCTAAAATGTGCCATTATTTTGTCTAGCCAACTTTGATATTATATCTTCAGTGTTTCTGATGTTCTTTTATACCTTTAGGGGAAACACACTGAAGCTTCATCTAAAGGATTCACTCCAGACTATCAGGTTTAACACTGTACTTCAATAATCAGTTTATTATGTTGTTAAAGATGGGTAACATTTGAACTCTCATGACACTGAATTGTCTTATTAGGATGATTTAAAGTCCTCATCCAAAACCGCTGATCTCACATCTCTGGGAGAGAAGGATGAAGATGTGGACTGCAAACCGGTACAGACACACGTTTCTCTTTGCGCTGCGATTTGACCTCAGTGTCTGCTCTTTAACATATTTATTTTATTATTATTTATTTTCCAGAAGCAAACACAGAAATTCAAGCCTCCTGTGCCACATCGACCATCAAAGGTATGAGAAATATAACAAAAATGCATGGTTTTAATGCTTGAATGATCATAAAACACATTAATTCCCGCATATTCTCCATTGTTGAATCTGCTCTCTTCCCAGTCTGTCAGTAACGCTCTGATTAGTTCCCGTCTCCTGTCCCATTACCATAACCTCCAGTTTCAACACACTACTAACCAACTCAACCAGGCCCCGCCCCTTTATTCTGCATATTAATTATTTAAATGAGGAATGTTGTGAAGAAAACTCAAGACTGCAGTGGATGCGTTTCAGGGTGTTCAGAAACACTGACACTGATATAGAGAAGAACTCCCGCTGGAGGGATTTTGGAAACTTTTTTCATGCTCAAGCAGCAACATTACACACTAAAGAAAGCAGAATAGGTGCTCTTTAATCTACAAATCTTTGCTCATTTCTGTAGGATGTTTCTGCAGTTGCTCTGAAATCATTGCCTGGTCCTCCTCCATTGATGCAGTCAAAGGTATTTTCATTGGCCTTTTGCAGAGATGAAGACAGATATTCAAATGATGGCAGGAAAAACATACTAGAAAGCTACTAGGTTTCTGCTGCTGTGTTTTGAACTCTATCCCCAGATAGCATGCAACAATTGAAACAACATCAAATCAATGTTAATGTGTCATTGTTAACTTCATTGATTCAACATCACTTTTGCACCCGTAATTAATGTTGAAAAAATGTTGAAATTTCATCCAAAAATCAATGGTAATGGCATTGAATCAATGTTACAATGTGATGTTGGTTAAATATCATGCTACTCTCAGAAAATGAAACACTACCACACAGCCTAAAATCAACCGAAGATAAAAGAAGACAATAAATCTTTCGAGATCACAGCAGAAGTGCTTTTTGAGACTGAACAAAGGTTTAGATGTTAATGTTATGAACATGTTCACCGTTATGGTGATCAGTGTTTCATTTATTTGGGCAGTTTGACTCTTTTTATGTGAGTTGATTCAATGCAGTTAACATTGACATTAACATTGATTTAATGTTGTTTCGATGGCTGGGTCTGTACCGTGATCTCAGTTTACTGATCAAGCCTATTTGAATTTAAATCTTACAATATCGTATTATTTAAAAATACATGTGTACTGTTTGCAGTCCTTTTCCAATGATCCCTTTTTGGAAGGAGACGTGGATCTCGGCTATTCACTCCATGACAGACATCAGGTAAATCCATTTCCCATTTGTAGTTTCTTGTTTAGTTTGTTCGGCAATCTTTAACTTTATACTGACATCAAACATCAGTCCACTGAACTCACACAACAGAGTGTCTGATAATAATTACTGAGATTGACTATCAGGCTGAAATGAGGGAGAAATCAAAACATTCATTCCAAATGTATCTAAGAAAACACACACACACTGTAAAAAATGAAAAGTTGAGAAAACTTTAAGTTTAAGGCAACAAACTTCAGCAGATTTTTGTGTTTTCTCAACTTGTTGTATTCAACAAAACACAAACATTTATCACATAAATGCACAATTTTGCAAAAATTCTGACGGGTGTATTTAAGGGTATTGCAGATGAACCTTAAATAAAATACATAATTTCCAAAGCAATGCAGTTTGACTTTTATTTATTGTTTTCATTGCACCTCTGTGACCAGCAGATGTCAGTGTTATTTTAGTGTCTTTGAGATACTATTACAGGTTTTATTAAAATACTAAATTATTTTTTTTATTTTTATTTTCGGTCTTCATTTTAATTTAGTTAAAGTTTTAGTAATTTTGTCATTTTTAATAGTTTTTGTTTCCCAATAGTGTTTATATATATATATATATATATATATATATAATTTTTTTTTTTTTTTTTTTTTTTTTTTCCCCAAAACATTGATATCTTGGCAATACAAACTCTATGTTGGTGTGAGAAAGCCTAGCCAGAAAGTTTGAGATAGTTTGAAAAAATTAAAAAGTAGTAATAAAAGTAGTTTTGACTTTGAAGCAGTTTAAAAAAAGCTCAAATTTGAAGGTTTTAGGGCCATGCGGTCACTCTAGTGGTTGCTAGGGTATTCTGGGTGGTTGTTAAGGTGTTGCTATGTTGTTGCTAGAGTGCCCAGTCTTGATAGTCCAAAGCGACAGACTTTGAGTAACACATGATTTTCTGTTGTAGAAGCTGGCAGAGATCGAGACGCATCCGGATGATGAAGACAGAAACATAGAGGGGATCAGTGGGAATGCTGACGGACAGGTAGAGAGAGCAGATCTGTCATCTTTCTGTCCTGTCTGTTATTTTCTCATTAATGCATTATTTTAATCACTGCTATTCTTTTTTTGTCAGAAACACAAAAAGAAAGTCAAAGTCAAATTTGTTCCTCAAAGAGGGTTTGTGATCGGCTTATCCAAGGTGAGTGTCTGTGTCTGTTTTCACACTTCTGTGAGTGTTTATATCAGATCTGAGATGTTTTGTATTTGTTATCTTGTATAAGTTGACAAGGCAAATAATGAAACAAAGGAAGAAATGCCACATTTTAAGGTATTTTCAGAAGAGAATACTGTAGCTTTACTTACTGTATACTGTACAGCATTTAATGCAATTAATACATTCAACACATTATAGAAAGATAAACATTGGTAACAGTAATACACTTCATTCTTTAAAGCATCTCGTCACTTCAGTGCTTAATTCAGCAGTTTTCATCTTATTTTTAAGCCAATTTAGTGTAAAAATTTCTTTTGGCCAGTGTTATTTTTCTATTACTGATACAATTATTTTAATATTAAAAAAAAGATCTTGCTTTGTCGCTTAATCGTGCTCAGTGTGAAAGGCCCTTAAGATTCGTTCTGTATACTGCAGAAGTGTGGTAGTATGCGGCTCTGTCCGATGAACATTATAACAGTATGTTCAGATCTCTGGATCTGTGTTACAGGAGAATGACGATGCTGAACTGAAGGGAGCTTGTGGTTTCACACCTCATCCAGAACTTAAGGTTTGTTCGACTCGTACGGATGTTTGTGGAAAGCTCAGATATGTATCTGGGATTATTAACACAGATCAGCTGTGGTTTTAGGATCACGACGGGCTGGATGAGCTGAAGGGAATGAGCAGCTACACGCCTCAGGAGCTCAAGGTAGAGAAACATGTCAGTGCATGAGTCTCATATCATGCATCTGTTCTCTTAATATCTTTATATATATATATATATATATATATATATATATATATATATGTTTCTAGGAAGACACATTACAGAGAACCGAAGCCAGACGCAGTTATTCACCAAACAATTTCAAGGTTCAAACTAAACCATATTCTGTTTCTGCTCACTTTTTTTTTTGATTATTATTGCTTATATGAATTGTTTTTTTTTTCCAGAGTTCATATTCCAATGGGTTTATGGCTCCATCTTCATGGGATTCAAAGGTAGGGCTCTTGATAAGAAGTAATACACAAGACCTGATTCAGAAGCCAAAGAGAAGCATCACTGGTTTTGTTTGATATTTTCAGGCAGCCGATTGGGAGAAAGACGGCTATAAAGCAGCAGATCTCTTTACATCTTCAGACTTCAGTGAGAAACATCAGGAATTGCAAGACTGTCGACCTGTACGTTCACAAAACGCTCTCATGATCTCTGTGAAGCTTTCAATCGCATTTGAATTTTAAATGCCATTTTTCTGTTTGTACAGAAGAAAGCAGGGAAGTTTAAAGTCCTTCGTTTACACCGCAGACAGTCAAAGGTAAATCATCAAACTCAGGCTTTTATTGCAGTTTTAGTTATTTTAGTCTTTCGAGTTAAACTTTGTTAAACCAAAAATGAGAAATGTTCTATTGGCAAGTAGAACAATTAAATATTTTATTTTTATATTTCCCATTTTTATTTTAATTAAAGTTTTTGTAATTTTGTTAGTCTTATTTCTGTTTTGTTTGTTTTTTGTGTTTTTTTTTTATTAATTTTTATTTAGGTTTTAATTTAATATAGTTTTTTATTAATATTTTGAATGAATTTTTTATATATACTTTTTATATCTTCCATTTCATTTGAATTTTGTTGTTCTTGTCAATTTTATTATTTCTTTTAAATCTAAACTATTAAATATAGTTTTATATCATTTTTAAATACCACAAAGATCGAAAGTTTTTTCATAAAATGTTGTTTTGTATGTTTAGTTTTTCAGAAAAAAAATTATATATTTTAAAAAAATTTTCATTCAGTTTTAGTTATTTTAGTACTTTTAGTAAAATAAATGTTGCCTTGGCAACAAGCTTAAATAAAATGAGTTTACGTTTTTTAATATTATATATTTTTATATATTTATATATTTTATAAAAACATTTTATTTCAGTTAGCATTTATTTTATTTCAAGCATGCATGCTATATAAATAATGTATTAGTATAGTTATTAATATTTTAAATTAGTTTTTAGATTTATATCTTCAATTTTCATTTTAATTTTGTCATTTTATTAGTTTTTTTTTATATAATACATTATATTAGTATATAGTATATTTTAAATATTTAAAAAACACATATATATATATATATATATATATATATATATATATAGTATATTTTAAATATTTAAAAAAACATTTTATTTTAGCTATATTTCATGTCAGTTAACGTTTATTTTATTTCAACAAATGAAATGTTTTTTTTTTTTGTTTTTTTAATGGTTTTAGTTGATGATAATAACCCTGGCTTCAGTTTGCATAATTATTGGTGTATTTAAAAATCAGTTCTGACCATTTTTTTGAACATTAAATGATCTACAAAAGCAATAATTAGTACTTCCTACTGAAGTGGGCAGCTGAATTCGACACACTGTTTGTGTTTGTGTTTTATAGAGCATTGAAGAATCTGAGATCAGGACAACTAAAGATTATGATGAGGTGAAAATTATTTTCTGTTCAGTCAACAAATGCCACATATGCTGTTGATTAGTTTTGACCGTCGTCCGTTTTGTTACATTTTACACTTTTCTTTGCAGATGAAGAAGCCTCCTATTCTTAAAGTGCCGCCGCTGTCTCGCCGAGACTCAAAGGTGCGATTCTGACTTTCTTCTCAACTTACTATTTAAATATTAAAATTGATCTGAAAACGTTGTTGACGTCTGAAATCTCTAGAGCGTTGAGGAAGACGAGGTCCCTCAGAAGGGTGCAGATCTGTTCAAGGCCCGAGACGCCGAGCTGCCGGAGGACGTCGGCTGGGAGGAATACACACCGGTATCTATTATCCTTTCACTTTCATGCTTTTCTGTTGTTCACACAAATGAGTTTAGCACTGATGGTCCCTCTCACACAGGACAATAAACCACAGAAACCTAAAGAAACTGACTCGGATCGCAGAGGGTCGAAGGTAAGTGTGCGTTCATCTCAGTCTACAGTCAACTCATTCACTACCACTTCATCTGGTGTAAATCCTGCTTTTTCAGGATACTTTTCCCGAAGACTTTCTGGACTCTCCGGGTGCCACGTCTGGAGATTATCACCTGTCTGACGCTGCTAAGGTAATGATCAACAATATAGTAGGGACAGTAAAAATGTCTGTGTGATTATAGTCAGTAAAACTGATTAAATTGCTGATTATGGTTTCTGTCACTGGTGTTTCGTCTCATTCTCCATCACGTCTCTCTGTAAGGCTGAGTGGATGTCGGCTCAGATGGACATGAGGCGACTGAGAGATCAAGAGGAAGAGCAGAAGCGTGAGGAAGAGGAGGATGAAGGGGTAGATTCTTTACTGTTTATTCTGTGCTGTCTGTGTAGCCGTAAAGAAGCCTTTCGCTTTCTCTTGATGTGATTTTGAAGTGTGTTTGTCATAAATGTGTGTTTGATCGGCAGGACACCGACAGTCTGATGGAGTGGTGGAATACAGTCGAGTGTGAGTCAAGATTAATTCACTAATTCACCCGGCGCTCATCCAATCGAACGCATTTCACATCAATCTCTGTGTTTTTCAGTTTGGGATGAACTTCCTTCCAATGAGACGATCAGCTCTAAAGAGGAAGAGACCATGTAAGATTCACAATGACATATTGATAAGTCACGTTTTTTGAGGAATGGCCAAAATGAAGTGTGTTTATGCTTAAAACGAGAACAAATCTGGTGCAAATCCCAGTCTGGTGCAAAAAATAAACTAATTAAAATGAAAAAAAGTAATGATTTCTCTGACCCTATTGGTGAATTTATGCTTAAAAGATGAAGATCTGCACTTCTTGATTTAAAGGGTTAGTTCACAGAAAAATAAATATTATCCCATGATTTACTCACCCTCAAGCCATCCTAGTTGTATATGACTATCTTTATACGCACATATAAAGCTTGCCACAGTGCACCAGAAGAAGTAATGATTATGAATGTGTCGTGGGAAAAACAGCAAGAGAGACTGCTTAAACATTTTAATAGTTAATTGATAAATAGTGTTTTGTGTGTTTTCGGCTGCAGTGATGAAGTTGATTATGCTGACTCGTCATCTCTGCAGTAGTAGACATGCCTATATGCACATTTCATGCGGTTTACATAACCTAAAAATATATGTTGTTTTCCATTTGAATTGGTTCATTTAAAAGTAGACATTTCGCTTTCTATAGATATATTTTTAAAGGTGCCGTAGAACGTCTTTTCAAAAGATGTAATATAAGTCTAAGGTGTCCCCTGAATGTGTCTGTAAAGTTTTTAGCTCAAAATACCCCATAGATTTTTTTAATTAATTTTTTTAACTGCCTATTTTGGGGCATCATTAACTATGCACCGATTCAGGCTGCAGCCCCTTTAAATCTCTCGCTCCCTGCCCTCCTGAGCTCTTGACTATAATACATACTATAATGCATTTACAAAGTTCACACAGCTAATATAACCCTCAAATGGATCTTTACAAGATGTTTGTCATGCATGCTGCATGCATGCATCGATTCCTGTGAGTATAGTATTTATTTGGATGTTTACATTTGATTCTGAATGAGTTTGAGGCTATATGCTCTGTGGCTAACGGCTAATGCTACACTGTTGGAGAGATTTATAAAGAATGAAGTTGTGTTTATGAATTATACAGACTGCAAGTGAAAATAGTGACGGCTCTTGTCTCCACGAATACAGTAATAAACTATGGTAACTTTAACCACATTTAACAGTACATTAGCAACATGCTAACAAAATATTTAAAAAGACAATTTACAAATATCACTAAAAATATCATGTAATCATGGATCATGTCAGTTATTATTGCTCCATCTGCCATTTTTCGCTATTGTCCTTGCTTGCTTACCTAGTCTGATGATTCAGCTGTGCACAGATCCAGACGTTACTGGCTGCCCTTGTCTAATGCCTTGAACATGAGCTGGCATATGCAAATATTGGGGGCGTACATATTAATGATCCCGACTGTTACATAACAGTCGGTGTTATGTTGAGATTCGCCTGTTTTCCGGAGGTCTTTTAAACAAATGAGATATATATAAGAAGGAGGAAGCAATGGAGTTTGAAACTCAACGTATGTCTTTTCCATGTACTGAACTCTTGTTATTTAGCTATACCGAGGTAAATTCAATTTTTGATTCTAGGGCACCTTTAATGTCTGTGAGGCAAGTTTACATGGAGTTTCGGCACACTCAAGTTCACAGAGAGAGATGGCAAAAAGCAGACCCTGTTTGCTTTCATTATTTTACAAAAGCACATTTTGTTGTTATTGTGAGTGCACACAAATAAAAGTAGACTCTTCACAGATTCAAAAGATGCATTACTCTTATCTGTTTGACCAAAATGACGGAGTATTTTAAGTGCAAGTGATCGCACCGGCACCTCTATGTTAGCCGCCATGCAGTAATCGTGCTACTATTCAGCTTTTCACACTCTGCATTTCTAGGTTAACGTTAAAGCGAGTGACCATGTCTATTTAGAGGTTTCAGATGATAAGCCATACTTGAGCTCGATGAATGATAGGCAACAAAGTGACTAAAATTTTGGTGGACTAAGCCTCTTCTCATCAACTAAGTCGACTAAGTCGACTATTAGGGGGCAGCCCTACATGAAAATAAAGTAAAAGTAAAAGTCCATATTTATAACTTAATAAACTATAATAACTGGCTTCCAGCAACGGACATACGCAAGTCGAGTTCTGGCAGAAGAGTAACCGCTGACCCGACGCTTGACGTATTGACGAATGTGGAAGCGCAGAGGATAGAGCAAAACAAAACTCCAGTCACAGATTAGAAGTCTAAAATAAGAATTTTTAAAGAGAAATGTTGAAGGATTTCGATATAAGAAAAGAGGAGCTTGAGTTTGAACCACGAGAGGTATCTAAGCTTATGATACTCCTACATCCTACTTCATGCTTTCACTTCAGAAGGCCTTTATTAACCCCCTGGTATTGTATGGATTACTTTTATTATGGATGGATGTGCTTTTTTTGGGCTTCAAAATCTCAAGCCCCATTCACTTCTGTTTTAAATCTTGGAAGAGCCTGAATATTTTTGATATAACTCCGATTGGGTTTGGCTGAAAGAAGAAAGTCATCACTTGAGGGTGAGCAAATTATGGGATAATTTTCTACTTTTGGGTGAACTATCCCTTTAATAACATTTAGATATTTTCCTGGAAAACAAGATCAAAATCTCTTTTTGCAGTGTTCAATTTTAACACTTTCCACCATCCAGTCAATCAGTTCGTCATTAATAAAAACCTAAAGTCCTGCCGTTTGTCTTTGTTTGGGTCTTAGAGAGTCAGGTTTTGACTTAAGCATCACACATATTGAAACTTCACTAACTGGTCCTCTTTCTCTCCTGTCAGATCGTTTAAAGCGGTCGCCGATAAGGTCCATCGTGGCCTCAGAGTGTACCTGAAGCTCTTCATGGAGCGAGCCGAGCTGCTCTACCAGCACGTGCTGATCTTATACGGCATCGCAGACGACATCAGCAACTTCCACCATCGTACTAAAATCGCCAACATCACGGGCGGCACGACCACAGCCGTCGGCGGAGCCGCGGCCATCGCGGGACTGGCGCTGATTCCTGTTACGTTTGGCGCTTCCATCATCGTCTCGGCCATCGGACTGGGCGTGGCCACGGCGGGCGGCATCACGGCGGCTTCAGCCAGCATTTCAGACAATATCCACAACATGCATGTACGTTCTGCTTCATTGTTAGGAGGTTAAACATATGTGCCTGTTATATGATTACAAATGATACATTATGTCGACTCTTTAATAAAATTGGCTTAGCTGGTCTTTATATCAAGCCTTGCAGTAAAGTTTGACAAACTGTGATGTTGGCTTGACAAAGCCTTGTCTGAAAGTTTGAAATAACTTTGAAAAGCTTTGCAGATTTTACTTAGAATCAATAGAATAGAATGTCAATAGAATGTTATTAACATGTTCTAGCAATCTGCTAGCATATTTTAACAGATTGTTAACATGTTTTAACAGGTTGCTAACATGTTTTAGCATGATTTAGCATGCTGTAGGCATGTTTCTATCAAGAATTAGCAGATTGCTAACATGATTTGACATGTTCCTAACATGATTTAGCTTGTATCTAGCATGATTCTAGCATGATTTAACACATTGCTGACATGTTTTAGCCCATTTATATAATGTTTTAACATGTTGTTAGTATGTTTCTAGCATGAATTAACACATAGCTAGCATATTTTACTTTTTGATAGCATGATTTAATGAATTATTAAAATGTTTATAGCATGAATAGCATGTTTTAGCATGTTGCTAACATGATTTAGTACAGTGCTAGCACGATTTAACACTGCTATAATGTTTTAACATGTTGTTTGTTACCATGATTCATGTTTCTGCCATTATTTACCATTTGTTAACATGTTGCTGGCATGTTTCTTACATGAGTAGCACATTGCTAGCATGTTTTAACATCTTGCAAGCATGATTTAATACATTACTAAAATGTTTATAACATTAATAGCATGCATTAATAACATTAATAGCATGTTAATAACATTAATAGCAATAGCATGTTTGTGTTAGCACGATTTAGCACTGCTAGAATGTTTTAACATGTTGCTAGCATGTTTAGTACATTGCTAGCATGTTTTTGCATGATTTAACACATTGCTAGCATGTTTCTAACATGACTTAACACATTGCTAACATGTATTAGTATTATTTACCATGTTATGTTAATATGCAAGGTTAATGTTGATAGCATGAATTAGCACAAAGCTAGTATGTTTTAACATCTTGCAAGCATGATTTAATGCATTACTAAAATGTTTATAACATTAATTAGCATGTTTTAGTAAGGTGTTCACACGATTTAGCACTGCTTGAATGTTGCTAGCATGTTTAGTACATTGCTAGCATGTTTCTAGCATGATTTAACATGTTATGTTAATACGCATGGTTAATTTGTTGATAACATGAATTAACACATAGCTAGCATGTTTTAACATCTTGTTAGCATGATTTAACACTATGTTTTATGTAACGATTTAACAGCATGTTTCTAGCTTGAATTAGCACTTTGCTAACATGATTTAACCCATTTTTAGCATGATTAGAGTATGATTTAGCATACTATTAACATGTTTTAGCACATTGCTAGCATGTTTCTAACATGATTTAGAATGTTGCTAGCATGTTTCCAGCATGATTCAGCACATTGAAGGCTTGAATTAGATCTGTGTGATGTTTTTTTAGCAAAGTTTTTATCATGTTGATCATTTAGAGGCCTTAGAAATTCATGTATCAAATTTAATACAATTGAAGTGTTGTTTTTCCTCACGCAGGACCGTAAGAAGATCGAGATAATTATTCAGGACTACGAGGCTCAGCTGGTGGAAATGCAGCGCTGCTTGCGATTCATCATCGAAGGTCTTTGTCGATTGCGCGCTCATCCGCTGCTGCGACGCAACAACTACTACACCGGCGACTGGGAAGTGCGACGGGCGCTCCAAACCATCAGTCTAGTTACTGACCCGGTCGAGCGAGCTGTAGAAATCACTAACAACACTCTGGCCAAGTTGGCCGGTCTGCATACAGGAATAGACAAGTACTTCACTAAAGACATGAAGGAGGTGAAGAAGGGCTGTAAGAAGGAGGTGACGGCGGAGGTGCGAAGCCTGGCCAAACAACTGCACGAAGGTTTAGTGGAGCTCAACTCCATCAGAGAGCAGCTGCTCGATGCCAGCGGAAACATCTGAAGTAATCAGTTGCTTTTGGTTCCAACCATCTGCACTCCCATTGGCTGCTTTGCTTTGCTGCTCATTTGCATAGAATGAAACTCCTTAACCAGCTGGAGATCCCCAACTCTCAGTCAGGCTGCAAATCGCTGACAGCGTGACACATCTTACAAAAACATTTTCTCACAATTGCAAATTTATATCGTGCAATTCTGTCTTGTGAAATACAAACTCTGAATTGAGAGTTGCAGTTACCTTTTTTTATTTTTATTTTTTTTATTTTGTGGCAGGAATAAGCTTCCATATGAGCATTTTCTGCATAAAAATTAAAAGATTTCCCAGACAGGGTTTAAATTAAGCCAGGAGTAGGCCTTAATTTAGAATAGTTAATCATGTCTTAAAATGGCTTTCAGAAACACATCTCAACTCCTAAACTTCATTTAGGAGTCACACTCAGGACCTTCGTGGTCAAAAGTGACCAGACCCCTGAAATCAAATATTTTTTCCCCCCAGTAAAATCAATGTAATATATTTTTATTCAATAATATTTTTTCTTTTGAATTTTGAATTTTGAGAGAATTTTGTGGTAATAATTAATATTTATGCAATAATTATGATCTATTTTTCCCCATTGAAAAAAAAAAAAAAAAAATATATATATATATATATATATATATATAAATCATTTTCATTATTTTTCAATTAATGCTGTATTTCAGGTTAAAATAGAGACTAGGCCTTTAAAATTATTTTTTTAAGTCAGATTGGTGCCACCTGGTGAGAGTAGTGAGCAATAATTCCATGCAATACCATAGTAAACCACTAGATTGATGTACAGCTCTCTATAGAAAGGCTTGTGAATTCCCTAGTTGTTTTTGCACATATTTTCTACTTTTTTTTAGATTGTTGATTTGAATATATATTTAGAGATTCTCAAAGACTACTTTTGTCAAGTTTTTTGTTTCTTTGTTTGGTTTAAATGGTCATTTGAAGTGCCAGTTTTACTTTATAATGCGTGTGTGTGTGTGTGTGTGTGTGTGTAGGTGTGTGTGTGTGTGTGTGACTGTGTTTGTCTGTTTTGCACTCTTGATGTTTTAGAGATTCACCCCTTCACTGTTGTGTACTTTTTTTTAGGCATCGTGGCTGATTTGTAGATTGTACGCACAAAAAAATCTCAGTATTTTTGCCAATTTCCCATTCATTTCCTATGGCGGTCACTTTTGACCGCAAAGACCCTGAGTGTGACTTTTTTTTTTTTTTACGACCACTTAGCCTTGTCTAATCCTGTCCCCAATTTTTTGTGTGTTCATAAACCAAGTACAATAAAAGTCACAAAGTTTCGTACCATTCTGATGAAGCTACGATTTTTTAAATTTTTTATTTGAAAACTTTTCGTTCAAAAGTGACCGAAGAATCCCAGAGGTTCTAAAACCTGGACTATAGAGTCCTGAATTAAAATAAACAAGATTAATTTAAAACTGACTGTGAGGTGCCTATAAAACTTGTTACCCATAAATAAACAACAATTGAAGGGAATTAAAGGGTTAGTTCACCCAAAAATGAAAATTCTGTCATTTATTACTCACCCTCATGCCGTTCCACACCCGTAAGACCTTCGTTTATCTTCAGAACACAAATTAAGATATTTTTGATTAATTTCTGAGAGGTACACTGCCCTCCAAAAGTTTGGAAATGCTCTAGAAAAGTGGGGTTTTGGACAATATTGGCATGGACTGTTTTTAATTTGTGATAATTTTGCACTGGTAAGGGACAACACAAACTACGAAAACATATTTTATTACATAAACAGTTTATACATAGAAAAGACTTAAATTTTCGATTCATCAAAATATCCAGCATTAGCAGCTATCTGACCTAAACTGGGTTCTGATTGGTTCATTGTATTTTAAACTTAACTGGCAATCAATTGTTGAAGCTATTAAGGTGTGCTGACCCAAAAATCTTTTACAAACCTGGGCCAAGTTTAAACCAGTAACCAGCATCACAGCTGGCAAAGGGGCATGTCTGACTTTGACATGTATATATTGCCATTATTATGTAATCAAAATGAAAATTATTATTGCTGGTTTTCAATGATAATGTCAAGTTACTGTAATGTATTTGCACCAAAAACTGATAAGGATTTATGCTGATATTGTCCAAAACCACACTCTGCCAGAGGTGTTTCCAAACTTTTGGAGGGCAGTGTATATGATTCATTCATAGACAGCAATATAATCAACACTTTCAAGGTTCAGACTTCCAGGTTCTACATCAGAACGTCGACTCATTATTGGCTCCTGCATCAGCATCACACGCAAATGTGTCGTGCTTCTCATGTGACCATCATCGACCAACACTGAGCCAGCGCAGAACCTGGAAGCCTGCACTGTGTTTACTCTGTAATAATCTAATCAATAATCTAATCACAGAGGAAAGAGGACAATAAATCATAAAAAATTTAATAATTTCCTTTCTTTCATTCATCAGCACTGCTTTATGAAAGTAACACCGTGTCTACACCAGACGCGAGCAGTGCGACGCGTCAAAAGATAATAGAAGAACCCATTATAATCAGTGATATTGGACACTGGAATGTGACGGATTCCCCGTTCTATTTCTGACATAGTCCAAGTGCAAGACAAATCCAATCTAGAGAACTATTAGGTTCCATTTCTGGAGGGAATTGACAAAATAATATGGGAAAAGAAACTAGTACTTTACAGAACATTGAACTATTGATGGTGTATGATTACCCATAATCAATTTGATTGATATTGAGGTCCTTATTGATTGTGACAGCTGTGATATTTTAAGAGAAAAGTTGTTTCTTTTCTTTTTTTTTTTTTTTATTTATTTAATTTTGACATTAAAATGACCGCTCTGTGTATATTTGTGGGGGGCAAAAAAAGAGTGCACTCAAGGGAAAGTTTTCATTGTTAATCTTTATTGTATATTGTTTGTATGATATTGTAATTAAGTTGGCTTGAAAAATTATTTTAAATGATTATTACTATTATTATTATTCTGACTCTAAAATACACAACTCTATCTACTCCAAGAGTTCAACTCTCCAAACTCGACTCAGACCTTCAGACTGTGCTGTTGGAGTGTGCTATATTTTTCTAACTGATCAGACTTACAGGTTTCCTAAAAATGCTGATTAATAACTCTGAAAAATCCCACTGATTTTCATTAATGGAATGTTCAGATGAGCCAAAACTGTTCAAACTCCAAGTGTCAAAATTCAAATTTAATCCTGCCAGAATCCCATTAGACTCCATTTAAAACTGCCATTATATGTATCTATCTGATGCAAAAACTTGAGAAAATGAGATCCAGTCCAGCAATGATTATGTCAGAGATTAAATTTGAATAAGGAATAACAAATGTATTAATTAAAAATTATAGAGACAAACAAATTAATTAAGTAATTAATAGTTAATAATAAAATTTAGAGTATTGTAAAATCTAGAGTATTGTATCTAATAGATGAAGATCAGAATATACAGAAAGAAGGAACAAAATTAAGACACTTGCAGAATGAAATGAGAGATAGAAGAGGAGAAGCATAAAGGCAAAGGGAAGCAAAGCAAAGGAAAAAGCTAAACTATCAACGACTCAGTCCATTTTATACCATAAGCATAGGGAAATTTACATCCCACTCAAACTTATGTTTTGTTCTTATCAGAAAAGGTCAAATGGATTTACCCATTATGTCATAGACTGGCCAGATGTCAAAAATAGATATAGAGGTTGTTTTGACCCCCCTTAAAGGGTTAGTTCACCCAAAAATGAAAATTCTGTCATTTATTACTCACCCTCATGTCGTTCCACACCCGTAAGACCTTCATTCATCTTCAGAACACAAATTAAGATATTTTTGATGAAATCCGATGGCTCCGTGAGGCCTGCATAGCCAGCAATGACATTTCCTCTCTCAAGATCCATTAATGTACTAAAAACATATTTAAATCAGTTCATGTGAGTACAGTGGTTCAATATTAATATTATAAAGTGACGAGAATATTTTTGGTGCGGCGAAAAAACTTATTTAGTGATGGCCGATTTCAAAACACTGCTTCAGGAAGAATCGGATCATAAATGAATCAGTGTGTCGAATCAGCGGTTCGGAGCGCCAAAGTCACGTGATTTCAGCTGTTTGACACGCGATCTGAATCATGATTCGACACACTGATTCATTTATGCTCCGAAGCTTCCTGAAACAGTGTTTTGAAATCGGCCATCACTAAATAAGTCGTTATTTTGTTTTTTTGCCGCACAAAAATTTTTTTCGTGGCTTTCACTGAGCCATCGGATTTCAACTAAAATATCTTAATTTGTGTTCTGAAGATTAACGAAGGTCTTACGGGTGTGGAACGACATGAGGGAGAGTAATTAATGACAGAATTTTCATTTTTGGGGTGAACTAACCCTTTAATGGAAATGTATCTAACCACAAACGTGTCAACATGACCTGTCACATTGAAACACCTTGAAGAACAATTGAATATAGCAAGCATACATACTCTTAAAGATATTAGAAGAATAACCATAAGGGTACAATAAAAAGTAAATACTTGAAAATATGATGAGAATATATGGATTAGGAGTGTCACGATCACGTCTGTTCCTGTCACATCCCGGACTACATTTCCCATGATCCTCCATTGCTTATCACCTGCACTCACTTCACAATCACTCCACACTAATCACCACACCCAGCTGCCACACATTACCTGGACTATAAAAGACTCATACACACACCACCTCACAGCGAGGTCTTGTTTTCCCTGCGATACATTTCCAAGCATTTATATCTTGTCTGCCTGTCTGTTTCCCGTCTACGATCCTGTGCCGCCTGTCCTGACCTTTGCTTTGTATACTGACCTGTGATTGATATCTGCCAGCCCTGACCCTCTGCTTGTTCCTGACTACGATTCTGCCTGTTCCTTGCTGTACCTGTTTGCTGTTATCTGACCCCTGCCTGTACGACCACGCTCACCTTTTAATAAAGCTGCATTTGGATCTTACCTTGAGTCCCGCTTCGTTACAAGGAGTACATGAATATATGAAATCAAAAATAATATTGATAAATCATAAGCCATAAATTATTAACATAAAATATGAATAAAATGCATGAATATTGACCATTTTGGATCCACCACAGTCTATCACTATTCCTCTTTACAATTTTTAGCACACAAGGGTGAAATTGTCCAGCTATGGCTTCCTACCATTAATATGAAGGAATAAAAAGGTCAAATTCCCTTAAAATATATGTTAGAACATAGTGTGAAAATTTCCATTACAAATATCAGGGCAATAATTAAGAAGTTTCAATCTGCAGGAAATGTTACGAATCTGCCTGTAAGAGGACATGTGTCTATAGCCTCGTTTCCACCAAAATTACCCAGAACAGTTTGTCCCAGGAACTTTTTTTCTCAGGAACTTTTCTTCCCCACAGATATGTTGCTGTTTTGCATTTCCATAGCGGTTTAGAGTACCGTGAAGAAGAGTCCGGTGGCGTAGGACTGCCCGTGATTTTCCAGTTCCCATTGGATTTTGTCCTCTGCGTTTAAGCTCAGTTAAGCCCGAACCTTGTCCTTAGTCCATCAGTCATATTTTTAAACTTCAATGTTGATTTAAAATAGCAAACAACTCTTACTGCACACACTGGGCGATTTTTTTTTTTACCCTGAACTTTATTCAGACCCTGGTTCTTGTGCTCGAAAACACACAGAGTACCACCCCAAAGTACCTAGTTCCTGGGAAAATTCCTGTGGTGGAAACGGGGCTTATATTGTCTTAATACAAGGTGAGGAGGAGAGTTTGAGTGGCCAAAGATTCTCCAAGGATTACAGCTGGAGACTTGTATACACAAACACACACATTTATGTCATGACAGCTCTTGAAGAGATTGACATGGTAATAGATGTTGGAGGTTCCATCCTGAATGTCCATTGTAGTCTCCTGGATGAGAACTGGATGAGAATTTCCCCAGCTCTCTTGTTGTTGCCTCTGTCAGGAAGCTGGTGATCCGCTGTCAGACTAGGTTGGGCACAGAGAGCTGAGTCAGTTTGGCTGTTAGAAAATCAGGCATGATGGTATTGAATGCTAAACTGAAGTCCACAAAGAGGATCCTTGCACAGGTCTCAGGTCTCAAGATGTTTTAGGATGTAATGTAGTCCCATGTTGACTGCATCATCCATAGACCAGTTTGCTTTGTGAGGATCCAGCAGGGGTCCAGTGATGTTCTTCAGGTAGACCATAATTCATGACCACAAATGTGAGCACTACAGGTCTTTAATCGTTAAGTCCAGTGATTTGAGTTTTTTTGGGGACTGGAATGGTGGAGAACTTCACACTGCTCCAGTGATCTGTTGAAGATCTGTGTGAAGTTTGGGCCTGAAGTTTTCCTAGTGTTTCCAAAACACTGCTTTTTGAAGACTTGGCTCACGTCCTCCATACAGACCTTAAGCGGAGATTGAGTAGCAGGAGGGGGAGGTGAATGTGTGAAGTGCACTTGATGCTCCTCTAACCTGTTCAGACTGATGCCAGATCATTGGATGAAAACTGCTTTTTTCAGCTTTTCAGTGAATTGTAACAGTTCACAAACATGACGGTTCACCTCAACATTGAAGTCACAGTTCAGTATGGATTTGGTACAGCAGGGGGGAGAAAAAATCTATCTCAGCTAATAATGTAAACTATAAACGGGGAACTTTCTTGTACATTATGTAAGGGATAATGTACATCCAGCTGGTTGTTATCTCAGAATAAACCCTGACAGGGTGATCAGGATCATCAGCCTGAAGGGGTTTATTTTGAGATAACCAGCTGGATGTACATTATCCCGCTTATTACACAGCCACTTGCCACATGAGTAAATAATTAGATGCAAAATGTTGAAATATTTTATTAGCTCACCAAACACAAAACTTAAAGAAAAAAGCATTCTTAGCAAGCGTGTAGCACTGCAGTAATCTCAGTAATCCGAACGAGCCTGTGTTATCCTTTTCAGCAGTTGTTATCTGGGAATAAAATACCACTGAATGCTGCGATTGACCAATCAGAAAGTATTCTACGTAGCCGTGTAATAATATAATATTAAATGCTTTTAGTTAGACTATAAGAATACATAATATCAGCTGAGAATAAATGGATCTGAATAGCATTTTTGATTTACAGTTATGCCACAACTTTTAATGCTGTCAGTAAGTGATCAAACTCAAGTTTATGTCTTTTTAATTATGATTAGGTTGCTGAATATATATTTTAAATGTACATTTATGTTTTTATATTCAAACCAGTGATTTCAGCAAGTTCATTTCTTCGTGAGCATTGCTGTTGCAATTTCAAGCATATTTTTTGCATCCTCCAGCGCAGTTTGTGCTTTCTTTATCAAAGTTATCGGATTCTCGTTGCTGGTCATTGCACCACCTTTGTTACTTACAGACTACAACCTTCAAAAGTTTAGACCATGTTCATTGACATAATTGGCACCATAAGCCATTGCATTACGCACAGCAATTCCTAGAAAACCTTTTTGACTTATTGGAAGTTTATCTATTGCTGCTGTAATCACACCGTAAAAAGCAGCAGCCAGTGAAACTTTTGCTACTCCTTTAACCAGTCCCAGAAATGTTTCATAAACCTTGTTCTTTGCTTCTTCTGGTTTTCCTGCATTCTTCCTCATCTCTTCTTGAAGGTTTTTCTCCAATTTTTCAAGCAGCTTATTGCAATAGCAGCCGTACTCTTCCACTATCTTGTTGATGGTGTTCAGCAGTTTTTCTATTTTTCTTTTTCTTTTTCTTTTTCTTTCTCTCTTTTCTTTATTCAGATGTCTACTGTCAACCACAAGACAGCGTTTTTCACATTTGTTGAAAAGCTCCTCTATTTGTGAATTGGTCTTCACAAATTCTTCAATTTTTTGGCCTTCTAGTTGTTTACCAAAAGTGAATAAGATCACTGTGTGTTTTAAGAAATCCTCAGTCAGTGTGTTCAGAAGTTGCTGCAACATGTCTTTTTCATGTTTTGTGTATCTTCCGACCTTTAATACGAGCACAAAGGCATGAATGCCTTCAGCGCATTCAACCAAAGCTCTGACGATCTCAGCTTTCATCTGTGCTTCATTGTTTTCTGTGTCAAAGAAATCAGGCGTGTCGATAACTGTGATTTTTCTTCCGTTAACCTTTTTCTCACCTCTCTGACATTTAGTTGTAACAGAATCAGCTGAAACTTCAGTAAAGAATGTTTTTTTTCCAAGAATCATGTTCCCAGCACTGCTTTTGCCATGTCCTGTGCTCCCAATAAGGACGATATTTATATTTTCCTTTTCCTTACCATCTATAAAAAAAGAAACATTAAAATGTGAGTCCTTAATTCTAATCCTTATATTGTTTTTGAATCTTTTAAGCATCTTGTGATTGACTGACCTATCTCTAATCAGCATTGGAAATAACATTTTAAACAGTAAATTTGACATTGTGCAGCAATCATAACTTACAGAATTTTCCCATGATCCTTGTCTGTTGATGATATCAGTGTCTGCAAGGTAAATAACATGCTGGTTATTCTTGACTCTGGGCCCTCCTACATACCTAGAAACATTCATGAATATTAATCATTTATGATGATTCTCCAACCACCATTACATTTGTCTGAGCACCTTCAAATGCATCTTTCCTTACTCGTCTTTTTCAATAAAATGGTGACTCAAAACAGTTGTTCTTCACAGGGTGGGGGTAAAGGAAATCTTTTTAAAAAATGTTAAAGGTAAAAAAAATAAATTTGATAAACAATGTTACTGTCAGTTATTTTCAGTATTGTAATATTAAAATATTTATAAAAACTATATACTGTATTATAAATGGCAATTTCATCTATAATTTTCTGACACAGATACAAATCCATCTCAGCTGATGATAGATGAAGCTACTAAGATACGCCATTATGGGGGTTGCAGAGTATGCCACATGATATGTGCCCATATCACTAATTACCCTAATTTTCCTTGTTTTTTAAGTTGCTGTGTTTGTATCACTCTTCCGGTATGTTTCTGTTGTTCATCTTGTTAGTACTGCTTTCTGAGTGAGTTATTAAAGACATAAATGTATATATGTTTTTGAGGACTCATCTATTCTGGTATTGTTCTTAAATTCTTGTTCATTTTGATATGATGTAGGTCTATTGCTCTTCAAAAGGATTAATAAAATTCTTAAAGTTTAAGCTCACTGAGGTTGCATTTATTTGATCAAATATAGGCAAAACCGTAATATTGCGATTTGTTTTCTATTTTAATATATTTTAAATGGCTGTTTATTCCTGTTACTCCTTCAGAAATCATTCTAATATGCTGCTTTGCTGCTCAAGAAACATTCTTAGCTATTATCAGTGCTGAAAACAGGAAACCATGATACAGTGCCTGATGATTCACAGAACAGCAAGAAATCTTTTGTAACATTAGAAATCTCTTTTTTTCCTTTTTTTTTTTTTTGTTAAAAATCTATTTAATTAATCCTTGTTGAATAAACTTAATCCTTGTGAAATTACTTTAAAATTACTTAAAAAAAAAAAAAAAAAAAAAAAAACTACAGTGATTCCAGACATTCAAATAGTATTTAATGAAAATGCATTTGTGCAAATTATTTGGGGGCCACTGTCTGTAAAAAGATGTTTTGTTGTTATAAAAATAGTTTTAAATAAATAAAAAAGTCTTTAAAATTCAAAGAGTGGTAAAAATGTCAAAATCTTTAAGACTAAAAACGCATTTTTTGATCTGAGAATAGCTTTCTTATGTGTCATATTTTCATATATTAAGGGACTGATACAGTAGCTAAAGTTTGTTGTTGGCAAGTCCATGCCCATCTTTTTATACAAAATGTCTTTAAATGTCTCACACAATATCATATGTTCACTCCATCAGACATTATACAAAGCATCTATTAATCAAAAGCAAATCAAGACCATATTCACATCTTTATTGCAGGATTTGTGATGTATATTTTGACATAGATAGTTTTTTCTTTCAAAATTTCATGAGGCCAAATGTGCCACTAATTAAAACCTCATGAAGAACATGCATGTTTATGAACATTAATGACCAGTGAATTCAGGTTGACTGGGACACTTTTGGCCATTGATATGACTGGGAAAAAGTTTCCCGATCAACCTGAATATATACCAAATAATGAATGTATCAGAATAAATTGTCCATTTATATCAGTGATCATCATTGCATATCCAGGTACACAAGTCACACATGGTCAAAAGAAAGCATGATAATAACAAAAGGCTGCAAAAAATTTTATTAGGCCACTGATTTTAGACATTATTTCTTTCATTTCCAGAGGGATGACCCCGTTTTAAATCTTCATAAGGTGAGGTAACAGAAGAACATAGCAATACATAATTGAAATGGCAGCTGCATGTTTTGTAACAATATGTTATTTATTTAGGCTATTTTCCCATTTATTTGTTATATGAAATCAGTATGATCTACTTCAACACATTCAGGTGTTTTGGGATGCTTGGTTTTATTGTGCAATTGAAAAATTAAAGCTTGAGGTGTCAGTGTATCTTTCTTTAATATATATAAAGGGAAACCATGAAAAGACAATATAGTTTCAGCAATATTTTCAGAATTTGTCACCAACCGGAAAACCACAGAATGTTAGTCTGAGCAGGTAAGCTAACACATGTATAATCACACCAGGAGTCTGTAGGTTACAACAATATTATGTCCACACAGGCACATTTATATAGGCCTATCAGCTGTTGCATCGCAGGGTAACAGTTTATAATGTTTTCACTGTTGCATACTAATGAAAATATTATAAACTGTTACCTAGAAGTAAACAACTGTAGTTTAGGCATAAGTCAGCCGCGACGCTGAGAATATAGTTACTTTTATGGAATAATAATGTCCTGAGATACAATGTGAGCTAAAATTCTCAGTTGCATGTGCAATCGCGACGCGCATGCCTGGGAAACTCATTCTGAAACCGAAAATCTCAGAAATTTCGTAACATCCTTTTTTTTTTTAATGTGGTCCGGTCATATATACAAGGGTGTAACTTTGGTTTGAAAAGTGGGGGGGACACACACCCTCTAGGGGGGTCCGGGGGCATGCCCCCCCGTAAGAAAATGTTGTACATTTTAAAGATAAATTCATTAATCTGGTGAACTTTGAGAGTTCAAAATAAAGAGCTCCAACCCATGTAGAGCATCCAAATTGAGCAAAGAAAAAGTCTGTGCATTGAGTTGTACCTGAATCCACTGTTAAAAATAAATCATCCACCTGCCAAACGCCCAATGATATTCTCTGATTTAGATATCTGAACCTGATCACGCCATTACAATTATTCACATGCCCCCTGCAGGAAAATTTTGTACATTTTAAATTTAAATGCATAAATCTGGTGCATTCTGAGAGCAAAATTAAGTGACTAGATCAATGAAGAAATTTGTTCTCTTGTAAACAATTTTGTGCTCTAATAGTATCTATTTATTGGTGATGGTAGAGCACATTAGTCACATATACAGCATGTAGTAGGCTAAAAGATAGTTCATAAGTGGTCAAACATGTAGAGTACACATTTAAACCATTAAAAATATGTAGCAAAAGAGGTTACCTTTGTTGAATTCATTTATTAGCAGGAGGGGCCTGTATCTATACATCTGTATTAGTGCAACTAATGGTCACTCTTTGACAATCCAGAAAACAACAAATGAATACAAATATATAATTATAAGCTGACCAATAAATAAATAAATAAACTAGGTGAGTATATAATTCAGCAGCAAACTAATTTTATAAAATCCAAATGTTAACAAAAAGTTTAAAATTACTATTTGTATTCTTATAAAATGAAGAAAAAAATAGATTATATTTATGTATAGAATTATATGTATTTATATTAATGTAGGATTAAAAGACATTTATTTTTAAATGTATTGTGCAGCTTTTTAATGGGGCAACAAGATATGATAGACACGACAGAACAAAATATGCTATTAATAATCTTTCAGTGTGCAAAACCTTAATAATATGAAACGCTTCAAAACAGCAGCAAAAACCGCTTGAAGCAATATCGAGTCAGAGCGCGCAGTTGTGCTGCGCATTAGAAATGTTTGGCACAAAGAGAATCCCTGTGTACATCTGCATCTAACAGTCATGACATCGTTTAGAAACAGCAATAAACTCCAGCAAGATCAAGTTAGTTTATGCCAATCCACAGCCCTTTATCTACATATCCAGTATTATAATGGGAATATATCATATTGGAGAGTTTTACCGTGCTGACTGTCGTTACCGAACGCGACGCGCTGTTTGAGTGCTGAACAGAGAATGATTGACAGCTGCAGCGGAGGGAAGACGAGTTTACGACGTGAACTTAAAAGTTAACGATGTACATATTCTTCTGTCCCTCACATGAAGCTATGGAATGGCTTCAGATGACTTTGAATATAGTGCACGAAAACTTAATTGGTGCTAGTCTATTTCTTTAGTTCAATTACTCCCACTTTTGTCGCATAAAATAGCGCAATTATCAGACTTTATTTAAATATCGCGACAAGCCTAATTTCGGTTTCATTTTGAGTCTGTGGCGGGCCGCCACAGTCTAGTTAATGTAGGTAACGTTATCACACTGGTGTATGTTAACGTTAGCTCAGTCAAGGTTAACATCAACAGGTGTAGACAGAAAATATGATTATCCTGACCTGAGCTAATTTACTGAATCAACCAACTCACATCTCCTTTCTTTAATTTCATGAAGTCATCTGTTGCCGTTTCTGGCGTTTCATTCATGCTGACTGTGCCGCAACGGCCATACCTGCTCATTAGAACCTTCACTGAGCTATTTTTAGAGTGTGCACGCAACGTTCTTGGACGCGAACGCCCGCATCGACACAGACAGGCTCTCTGTGTTCTGTTCCTCCATGACGGCTTGCGGTTAAAAAAAATCATAAATTAATTTGAAAGTGGGGGGGACACAAACGGAATTTTGAAAAGTGGGGGGGGGGACATGTCCCCCCTGTCCCCAGTGGAAATTACGCCCTTGCATATATATATATTAGTTTTTACATGCCGACAGCCTATAGGACCGATTTTTTTTATTGCTAGCATGATTTCACTATGGTTATAATAATAATAATAATAATAATAATAATAATAACAAATGTTAAGAAACCGAACGCCGAACGGCCCGCTCCCTTTAGTTACTGTTGCGTATATCCAACAAGCCACGGCGCTCTCACGCCACACATCAGCTCTGTCAGAGTGAAAAATACATTGGAGCAAAGAGAACACTGACAATGTGTCGACAGACAAGAGAAATGTAAACAATAAATACCGTTTTGTGGCTGAAGTCTTCAAGCAGTGAGCACAATTTAGTTGTCCTCTCTCTTCTTAAAAAGAGAAAGAAAGGAAATATTGGGATCATCCAATCCCGATATTGCATAAAGAGAAAAGAGAGTTCACCTTATCAAGGAGCTGTGGGATTATCCAGAGAGTTTCAAAGTTTACTTCAGGATGTCAGTGGCTCAGTTTGATGCTTTGCTACTGGCACAATCTGACTTTATATTCTGTTTCTTTGTATTCCGCACGTTGTTTGTCATTCAGTGCTACTCCTTTGTGTTGTAGACGAAGTGGATCAACGTGTCTTCTTCTTTTTCTTTTTCTTTTAATTTTCTTCTTCTTCTTGTGACGTTTATTGGCGGTGGACAAGCCAACTTTTGGTGCCTAACAGCAGTGGCGGAGGCAGAAAGTGGATGGTGGGTGGGCCTCTAAAATTGTGGGTGGGTCATAATAATTCGCCTCATCCCATGTTTTTCAACTGGCTTAATTTGGGAGGGGAAAAAATGATGGACAGTCCCTCAGTGGCGTCAATTCACAAAAAGTCAAGGTATGGCAAGATCAAATTACGTTATTTAATATAATATTACGTGACAATAGCAATGCAAGTAAATCTACGAGATAAGAACAATTAAGATTAACAATTAATTTGTTTGTTAATTAATTAATTAACAATTAATTTGTCTTAAAACAAAACTGCAATTACAACATGAACCAACCGATTAAAAAAATAACCTATAATAATAATAATAATAATAATAATAGGCCTAATCACATATTTTGGAAATAACAAACGCGTCAACACGATCACATGAAAATGCGTATAAATAGTACGAGTTTGTAATCTCGTAGAATATATACGCCAAAATGAGTTTTGGCGTGCTTATGGTACGCAGTTTTTCGTGTGCATATAATACGCACTTTATGGCGTGTATATGATACGCTCTTGGGTAGGATAGGGGTGGTGGGGTAGGGGTTTCGTACATATAATGCGCCATAAAGTGCGTACCATAAGCATGCCAAAACTCATTTTGGCGTATATATTCTACGAGATTACACACTCGCAGGGCCGGATTATCCATAGACGGGATTATCCTACTCAGCGCCGCCGCTCCCACCACGCGCATCACGCACGGTGCGTAGGGCACCAAGTGCTGAGGGGGCACCCAAAATAGCCTAATGAATTTTTTTTTTAAATGCCGGTATTATTTCATTAGCCTATAGAAATATTAGGCACATTTTAACCATGTATATGTAACAAAAAAGGGGGAACAAGAAAGATATTTAATAATTGCTCTAGTCTAGTCTAGTCCCCCCCCCCCCCCCCCCCCCCGTGCCGGATGGTCCATTCCGGTTGTTCGCGCGGGCGCCTGCCTGGCGCAGTTTGACAGATTTGAGCATGGCTCCGAAAAGACAGCAGGAGTTGGGTGCTGAGAAACGAAAGAAGAAGAAACTGCGAGATGATGCCCGTGCATCACTTTCAGGTAAGTCCATGTTTAATCATTCATAAATACGGGAAATGTGCTGCATGTGCGTGCTGCTGCTAATCGTAATGCGCCTCGAACTTGCTGACGTTAATGTTAGCATTAGCAAACTATGTTATTATAACTTACAACTTCGGTGCAAGCTAAATTGAGATTTTACTGTTAAACATTACCTATTTTAAAAATAACTGACCTGACGCCAGCTAGCTGTTACTTTTTCTTTAGATATTGAGCAGTACCCAGATAGCAAACTGACTCCGCAACGGATCCGCCCCGGAGGTATCACAAGCTCCGGAACGGATCCGCAAAACGGGTCCGGAACGGAGTCCACTTGCACATCGCAGCGGATCCGGAACAGATAAGGATTGTGGATCCAGTTCAGATCCGGAGCAGACCCGCCCCGTGTCCGCCGATAAAGTAGTTCATCCGCCGCGGATCCGATCTGGACCCGTTTATGAAGCAGCTGATCCGCCGCGGATCCAATCCGGACCCGTTTATGAAGCAGCTGATCCGCCGCGGATCCAATCCGGACCCGTTTATGAAACTGCGGTCAAGCCAGCCGCCACCCAGAAATGAGCGGTCAATCTAGCCGCCCCTATATTTCACGGTCCGCGCATACACTTGGTATTACGGTAAGACTGTCTGTGAACCGATCTGAACGTGATTTCACATTCATTCATTTATTCAGTCAGTCAGTCAATCTGTATGAATGAATAAAAATAACTAAAAAAAAAATTTCACAGCTCAATTTCACCTGAAAATGATAGTAAACCTCAAAGCCTGACATTGTATGCTGCTGAATTCCAAAATTAAAGCCCTCCAACACTCATACGCTGTTTTGTCGATACACTGTGAAACTGAATACATTTCACAGACCTATTTTACCTCATGTGGAGAGGACACCTTATCACAGTGTTAACGGCACCGTTTCAGCAGGATATTCTGATGTTGGATTCCAAAATAAGAGCCCCCCCAAAACTCATGTTTGTGCTGTTTTGCTCATATTTTTAGAAATTTATAAAAAATAAATTTCTAGTTTCCACAGACTAATTTCACCTCAGATGGACAGTACACTTTGTCACAGTGTCAACTGCACCGTTTCAGGACATTCTGATGTTGCATTCCAAAATAAGAGCCCCTCAAAACTCATGTTTCTGCTGTTTTGCTCATATTTTCAGAAATTCATAAAAAATAAAATCCTAGTTTCCACAGACCAATTTCACCTCAGCTGGAGAGGACACCTTCTCACAGTGTCAACTGCACTGTTTCAGGACATTCTGATGTTGCATTCCAAAATAAGAGCCCCTCAAATCTCATGTTTCTGCTGTTTTGCTCATATTTTCAGAAATTCATAAAAAATAAAATCCTAGTTTCCACAGACCAATTTCACCTCAGGTGGAGAGGACACATTCTCACAGTGTCAACTGCACCGTTTCAAGACATTCTGATGTTGCATTCCAAAATAAGAGCCCCCCAAAACTCATGTTTCTGCTGTTTTGCTCAAATTTTCAGAAATTCATAAAAAATAAAATCCTAGTTTCCACAGACTAATTTCACCTCAGGTGGAGAGGACACATTCTCACAGTGTCAACTGCACCGTTTCAGGACATTCTGATGTGGCATTCAAAAATAAGAGCCCCCCAGAACTCATGTTTCTGCTGTTTTGCTCATATTTTCAGAAATTCATAAAAAATAAAATCCTAGTTTCCACAGACCAATTTCACCTCAGCTGGAGAGGACACATTCTTACAGTGCCAACTGCACCGTTTCAGGACATTCTGATGTTGCATTCCAAAATAAGAGCCCCTCAAAACTCATGTTTCTGCTGTTTTGCTCATATTTTCAGAAATTCATAAAAAAAATAAAATCCTAGTTTCCACAGACCAGTTTCACCTCAGGTGGAGAGGACACATTCTCACAGTGTCAACTGCACCGTTTCAGGACATTCTGATGTGGCATTCAAAAATAAGAGCCCCCCAGAACTCATGTTTCTGCTGTTTTGCTCATATTTTCAGAAATTCATAAAAAATAAAATCCTAGTTTCCACAGACCAATTTCACCTCAGCTGGAGAGGACACATTCTTACAGTGCCAACTGCACCGTTTCAGGACATTCTGATGTTGCATTCCAAAATAAGAGCCCCTCAAAACTCATGTTTCTGCTGTTTTGCTCATATTTTCAGAAATTCATAAAAAAAATAAAATCCTAGTTTCCACAGACCAGTTTCACCTCAGGTGGAGAGGACACATTCTCACAGTGTCAACTGCACCGTTTCAGGACATTCTGATGTGGCATTCCAAAATAAGAGCCCCTCAAAACTCATGTTTCTGCTGTTTTGCTCATATTTTCATATTTTCAGAAATTCATAAAAAATAAAATCCTAGTTTCCACAGACTAATTTCACCTCAGCTGGAGAGGACACATTCTCACAGTGTCAACTGCACCGTTTCAGGACATTCTGATGTTGTATTCCAAAATAAGAGCCCCCCAAACTTCATATCTATGCACTGTTTTGTCTATACATTCAGAAAATCATAAAAATAAAAGTCTTAGTTTCCACAGACCAATTTCACCACAGATGGACAGTACACCTTCTCATAGTGTCAACTACACCGTTTCAGGACATTCTGATGTTGTTTTCCAAAATAAGAGCCCCCCAAAACTCATGTTTTGGCAGGTTTTGTCTATACATTCAGAAAATCATAAAAATAAAAGTTCTAGTTTCCACAAATCAATTGCACCTCAGCTGGAGAGTACACCTTCTCACAGTTTCAGCTACACTGTTTCAGGACATTCTGATGTTGTATTCCAAAATAGGAGCCCCCCAAAATCTCATATATACACGTTGTCTATACATTCAGAAAATCATTTAAAAGAAAAGTCCTAGGTTCCACAGAACAATTTAATGTCAGATGGGGTGTATACCTTATCACAGTGTCAAATACACCGTTACAGTACATTCTGATGTTGTATTCCAAAATAAGTGTATGAAGTTTTCTCACAAACTTCATACACAGTTTGTATTCCAAACTGTGTATGAAGTTTGGGGGCTCTAATTTTGGAATACAACATCAGAATGTCCTGAAACGATGTAGGTGACACTATGAGAAGGTTTATTCTCCATCTTAGGTGAATTTGTTTTGTGGAAACTAGGACTTTTCTTTTTATGATTTTCTGAATGTATAGACAAAATAGCACATAGATATGAAGTTTGGGGGGCTTTTATTTTAGAATACAACATCAGAATGTCCTAAAACGGTGTAGTTGACACTATGAGCAGGTGTACTGTGCATCTGAGGTGAATTTGGTTTGTGGAAACTAGGACTTTTATTTTTATGATTTTCTAAATGTATAGTCAAAACAGCTGACACGAGTTTTGGGGGGGCTCTTATTTTGGAATACAATATCAGAATGTCCTGAAACGGTGCAGTTGACACTGTGAGAATGTGTACTGTCCATCTGAGGTGAAATTAGTCTGTGGAAACTAAGACTTTTATTTTTATGATTTTCTGAATGTATAGACAAAACAGGGCATAGATATGAAGTTTGGGGGGGCTCTTATTTTGGAATACAACATCAGAATGTCCTGAAACTGTGTAGTTGACACCGTGACAAGGTGTACTGTCCGTCTGAGGTGAATTTGGTTTGTGGAAACTAGGACTTTTATTTTTATGATTTTCTGAATGTATAGACAAAACAGCGCATAGATATGAAGTTTGGGGGGCTCTTATTTTGGAATGCAACATCAGAATATCCTGAAACGGTGTAGTTGACACCGTGACAAGGTGTACTGTACATCTGAGGTGAATTTGGTTTGTGGAAACTAGGACTTTTATTTATATGACTTTCTGAATGTATAGTCAAAACAGATGACACACGAGTTTTGGGGGGGCTCTTATTTTGGAATACAATATCAGAATGTCCTGAAACGGTGCAGTTGACACTGTGAGAATGTGTCCTCTCCAGCTGAGGTGAAATTGGTCTGTGGAAACTAGGATTTTATTTTTTATGAATTTCTGAAAATATGAAAATATGAGCAAAACAGCAGAAACATGAGTTTTGAGGGGCTCTTATTTTGGAATGCAACATCAGAATGTCTTGAAACGGTGCAGTTGACACTGTGAGAATGTGTCCTATCCACCTGAGGTGAAATTAGTCTGTGGAAACTAGGATTTTATTTTTTATGAATTTCTGAAAATATGAGCAAAACAGCAGAAACATGAGTTTTGGGGGCTCTTATTTTGGAATGCAACATCAGAATGTCTTGAAAAGGTGCAGTTGACACTGCGAGAATGTGTCCTCTCCACATGAGGTGAAATTAGTCTGTGGAAACTAGGATTTTATTTTTTATGAATTTCTGAAAATATGAGCAAAACAGCAGAAACATGAGTTTTGGGGGGCTCTTATTTTGGAATGCAACATCAGAATGTCTTGAAACGGTGCAGTTGACACTGTGAGAATGTGTCCTCTCCAGCTGAGGTGAAATTAGTCTGTGGAAACTAGGATTTTATTTTTTATGAATTTCTGAATATATGAAAATTTGAGCAAAACAGCAGAAACATGAGTTTTGGGGGGCTCTTATTTTGGAATGCAACATCAGAATGTCTTGAAACGGTGCAGTTGACACTGTAAGAATGGGTCCTCTCCAGCTGAGGTGAAATTGGTCAGTGGAAAGTAGGATTTTATTTTTTATGAATTTCTGAAAATATGAGCAAAACAGCAGAAACATGAGTTTTGAGGGGCTCTTATTTTGGAATGCAACATCAGAATGTCTTGAAAAGGTGCAGTTGACACTGCGAGAATGTTTCCTCTCCACCTGAGGTGAAATTACTCTGTGGAAACTAGGATTTTATTTTTTTATGAATTTCTGAAAATATGAAAATTTGAGCAAAACAGCAGAAACATGAGTTTTGGGGGGCTCTTATTTTGGAATGCAACATCAGAATGTCTTGAAACGGTGCAGTTGACACTGTAAGAATGTGTCCTCTCCAGCTGAGGTGAAATTGGTCTGTGGAAACTAGGATTTTATTTTTTATGAATTTCTGAAAATATGAAAATTTGAGCAAAACAGCAGAAACATGAGTTTTGGGGGGCTCTTATTTTGGAATGCAACATCAGAATGTCTTGAAACGGTGCAGTTGACACTGTAAGAATGTGTCCTCTCCAGCTGAGGTGAAATTGGTCTGTGGAAAACTAGGATTTTATTTTTTATGAATTTCTGAAAATATGAGCAAAACAGCAGAAACATGAGTTTTGGGGGGCTCTTATTTTGGAATGCAACATCAGAATGTCTGGAAACGGTGCAGTTGACACTGTGAGAATGTGTCCTATCCACCTGAGGTGAAATTAGTCTGTGGAAACTAGGATTTTATTTTTTTTATGAATTTCTGAAAATATGAAAATTTGAGCAAAACAGCAGAAACATGAGTTTTGGGGCGCTCTTATTTTGGAATGCAACATCAGAATGTCTTGAAACGGTGCAGTTGACACTGTAAGAATGTGTCCTCTCCCGCTGAGGTGAAATTGGTCTGTGGAAACTAGGATTTTATTTTTTATGAATTTCTGAAAATTTGAGCAAAACAGCAGAAACATGAGTTTTGGGGGGGCTCTTATTTTGGAATGAAACATCAGAATGTCTTGAAACGGTGCAGTTGACACTGTGAGAATGTGTCCTCTCCAGCTGAGGTGTAATTAGTCTGTGGAAACTAGGATTTTATTTTTTATGAATTTCTGAAAATTTGAGCAAAACAGCAGAAACATGAGTTTTGGGGGGCTCTTATTTTGGAATGCAACATCAGAATGTCTTGAAACGGTGCAGTTGACACTGTGAGAAAGTGTCCTCTCCAGCTGAGGTGAAACTGGTCTGTGGAAACTAGGATTTTATTTTTTATGAATTTCTGAAAATATGAGCAAAACAGCAGAAACATGAGTTTTGAGGGGCTCTTATTTTGGAATGCAACATCAGAATGTCCTGAAACGGTGCAGTTGACACTGTGACAAGGTGTACTGTCCATCTGAGGTGAAATTAGTCTGTGGAAACTAGAAATTTATTTTTGATAAATTTCTAAAAATATGAACAAAACAGCACAAACATGAGTTTTTGGGGGGCTCTTATTTTGGAATGCAACATCAGAATGTCCTGAAACGGTGCAGTTGACACTGTGAGAAGGTGTCCTCTCCACCTGAGGTGAAATTGGTCTGTGGAAACTAGGATTTCATTTTTTATGAATTTCTGAAAATATGAAAATATGAGCAAAACAGCAGAAACATGAGTTTTGAGGGGCTCTTATTTTGGAATGCAACATCAGAATGTCCTGAAACGGTGCAGTTGACACTGTGACAAGGTGTCCTCTCCAGCTGAGGTGAAATTAGTCTGTGGAAACTAGGATTTTATTTTTTATGAATTTCTGAAAATTTGAGCAAAACAGCAGAAACATGAGTTTTGGGGGGGCTCTTATTTTGGAATGAAACATCAGAATGTCTTGAAACGGTGCAGTTGACACTGTGAGAATGTGTCCTCTCCAGCTGAGGTGAAATTAGTCTGTGGAAACTAGGATTTTATTTTTTATGAATTTCTGAAAATTTGAGCAAAACAGCAGAAACATGAGTTTTGGGGGGCTCTTATTTTGGAATGCAACATCAGAATGTCTTGAAACGGTGCAGTTGACACTGTGAGAAAGTGTCCTCTCCAGCTGAGGTGAAACTGGTCTGTGGAAACTAGGATTTTATTTTTTATGAATTTCTGAAAATATGAGCAAAACAGCAGAAACATGCGTTTTGAGGGGCTCTTATTTTGGAATGCAACATCAGAATGTCCTGAAACGGTGCGGTTGACACTGTGACAAGGTGTACTGTCCATCTGAGGTGAAATTAGTCTGTGGAAACTAGAAATTTATTTTTGATAAATTTCTAAAAATATGAACAAAACAGCACAAACATGAGTTTTGGGGGGGCTCTTATTTTGGAATCCAACATCAGAATATCCTGCTGAAACGGTGCCGTTAACACTGTGATAAGGTGTCCTCTCCACACGAGGTAAAATAGGTCTGTGAAATGTATTCAGTTTCACAATGTATGGACAAAACAGCGTATGAGTGTTGGAGGGCTTTAATTTTGGAATTCAGCAACATACAATGTCAGGCTTTGAGGTTTACTATCATTTTCAGGTGAAATTGAGCTGTGAAATATTTGTTTTTTTTTAGTTATTTTTATTGACTGACTGACTGAATAAATGAATGAATGTGAAATCACGTTCAGATCGGTTCACAGACAGTCTTACCGTAATACCAAGTGTATGCGCGGACCGCGAAATATAGGGGCGGCTAGATTGACCGCTCATTTCTGGGTTGCGGCTGGCTTGACCGCAGTTTTATGAAGCAGCTGATCCGCCGCGGATCCAATCCGGACCCGTTTATGAAGCAGCTGATCCGCCGCAGATCCGATCTGGACCCGTTTATGTGGTTCATTTGGTCTGGATACCTTTCAGATCACTCTCGAAATAGTATTCTGGCCAAAACTGGCTACACAGAAACATTTAAAATCTATTGGACCAACATCAGATAGACTGGATTGCTCTATAAAAGCTTGAATATTTAATGTTTACCTTTATTAATATTAATGAAACATGATGAAATCATTCAAAACTTTAGCCAGTTACAATAAAACTATAAAAATAGTTTGTAAAAAAAAATTTACAGTATGTAATTACTAATACTATTTTTATAGTTTTATTATTTATGTACATTAATAGGTAGAATAGAATTACAGAAAATGAAATGCAACCATAAATTGTACCAAAAACACTTTTTATTTAATGAAAAATAACACTTGAGTAAATATTCGAGCAACATTTTTTTGTTATTAATGTTGTAAACGGTTGTACTGCTTAATTTTTTTGTAGAAACTGGATTTTTTTTTGAAGATTCTTTGAATAGAAACAAATAGATTCTTTGAATAGAAATAACAATTAAAACATTTATTTAAAAATAAACTTGTACCTTCTTTATTTTATTTAACTGTTGCGATTTTAAATGAACACTTCAAAACACTGAAGTTAACATTGGCTACGTTTACATGCACCCAAATAATCCATTTGTAATCGGATTGACTGCTCAATCGGATTGAAAAACGTTCATGTAAACACCTTAATCGATCTGAATGAAATTTCGATCGGATTGGAAGGGGTGGTTTATTCCTTTTCTAATCCGATCAAACAGCAAAAAATAACCATGTAAACGCTTGAATCCAACTACTTTCTCAATCGTATTCAGAAGCCTCTGGGGCACAACAGTGCAATGCTGACACACATTTAAATTTAACGTTCATGTCTTTAGTTGTAAAGATGTATGCCATCAGGCAGTGGCGTATGTATCTCTTCGTCACAATATTGGAAATCCTCTGTTTTAAGACAAGAAGGGGAGCCAGTGGATATCACACAAGAAGCAACGTCCAAACTTTGCGCAAGAGTTATGCTGATGAAAAAGTCTCAAACTCAGTCAGTATTCACCACAAAAAGTGAATGTATAAAGTGACAGAGCTGTCTGACGCTGCATTAACACAGCATATTCTCAGAGACGAATTTCAACATAAAATGCTGTTAACGGTAGCCTATGTAAAAGTCTAAATTTATTCCATTTTTTCTCTTGTGGCCGTACATATAGGCTAGTGAAACAAATGAGAATAATAGTATTTTGTGTTAAACAGGTGGTTTGTGCTTGAAGTAAAGCTGCGCTTAATTTTCATTGACATTCTTAATAACTTTAATTATAGGCCTATAATTCATTGTATAAGACCTAAAAAAAGTTTAAATCATTTTCAATGATAGCTAATAGCCTAATCTTATAAGTTATATTATCCTCAGAGCACGTCAGTTATGCAGTGATGCGCTATGAAATTATTGTGGCAAATTTATTATAATATTAATTTAATAATAAAAGAAAGAAGCCTAACCTAATAGTAATAATAATAAACAAGAAGTATGTAACAGGCTTACATTCATTGGAAATACCAAATCCTCTTAATATTGCCAAGAATGTATATAAAACAAATATAAACGGACATTTGAATCAGATTACAATGTTTATAGTACATGACATGTACACAGATCTGCAATCAGATTCAATTCATTCGGATTGACGAAAATTGGTGCATGTAAACGTAGCCAATGAAACTCTGAAACTCTACTGTTGGGTGCTCACAGTGGGACGGTTCCTTGAGCTTCCCCTATCAGCTGCCAGGCTGAACCATCGTATTGTGTGTTTTGTAATGTCTTCATCAGTGGCGGTACGTGATACATGGTTCTTTCTCACAGCACCTGTAATACACAAGCAGATTTTCATTTAAAAAATTAATTCACTTTGAAGCTACCATTTTTTTTTTTTTTTTAAATAAGGATAATAACCACATAACCACTGCTTTAAAAACAAAAGTGTACAATCTGACATTTATAGGTACACTATGTAACTTTTGGTGCTCTAGCGGTTAATAAACAGAACTGCATGCGTCTTGCGGAAGAACATTATAGCCGGAGCTACTTCTCTCTGTTTATGTCTATGACGAGTCACGCAGATACTGTGCTACTCCACAGTGCTGCCGACCAGAACCAGTCTGAAATAGTCCCAATATGAACTTGTTCGTTACATACATTTTGAACAACAACAAAAAAAGTTATGTGTTGGCAAAAAAAAAAAAAAAGTGCTTAAATTTTTTAGCCAGGCAATACTTATTACATTTACTTACACAGGAGGAACTTCTTGGACTCCATCTGGTTGAATGCGGGAAAGGATGTTCCATGTGACACATTTTGTGTCATGGCCCCCAACAGTTGCACGGGATAAAATATAAAATGTAACAAAAATCTTGTCAATTTCTTATAGTTGAAGGGTTAGTTCACCCAAAAATGAAAATAATGTCATTTATTACTCACCTTCATGTCGTTCTACACCCGTAATGCCTTCGTTCATCTTCAGAACACAAATTAAGATATTTTGATTGAATCTGATGGCTCAGTGAGGCCTGCATTCAAAGCAATGACTCTTCCTCTCTATGATATGAAATAGTGATCTGAAACAACATCACATGAGGTGGAGAATTGTCAAATGTAAACAAAAATAGACTCAAACTTGTACACTAGAACTAAAGTTTACTGATACAAGTGGGTTTTTAAACTTTTACCCAATTTTTTGAAATGGCACAATTATTACATGTTAAAAGCTGTAGTTGTGCACCATTATCAGTATTTGACAAAATAACTGGCTAAAAGTTTAAAACAGTTTTTAATCTTACTTTCCTCAGACGTTTGGTAAAGATGAAATAGAAAGAAGAATACTCCAAAAACACACTGGTGGCACTTGAATGAGCTGTAAGCTGCAACAGAACACACACACACACACACACACACACACACACACACACACACTTATTAATTATGAATTAATATATGAAATAATGATCTGAAACAACATTACATGAGGTGGAGAATTGTCAAATGTAAACAAAAATACACAAACTAGTATACTAGAACTAAAGTTTACTGATACAAGTGTTTTTTTTAAACTTTAACCCATCAATTAGCTATAGGTATAAATCTTTTAAAACGGCACATTTATTACATGTTAAAAGCTGTAGTTGTGGACCATTATCAATATCTGACAAAAGAACTGGCTAAATCAAGTTTAAAACAGTTTTTAATCTTACTTTCCTCAGATGAAAGATGAAATAGAAAGAATACTCCAAAAACACACTGGCGGCACTTGATGCTGCAACAGAACACACACACACGCACACACACACACGGTAATTTATTAATCATGAATTAATATGATATGAAATAATGATCTGAAACAACTTTACATATATTCTCCACCTCATGTAAACAAAAAATAGACTCAAACAACTAGAAGTTCAGTGAAAAGAACAGGTAACGTTAGGCCTAACATTAGCTTATCTCGCTTGCTAAATTATTTTACTGGAAAGGAGTGAAAATTTGCGTTTAGGATTGGACCGAAACCCGAACAGCTTATTAAAATCAGCCCACCTCCCAGAAAGATAAAGAAATTCTGTCCAAATAGCGTTTTACTCAATTTTATTTGCCAAATTATTTTTTTTACTCAAATCTAAGTAACGTTAACGTTAATGACACTATAAAGATCTAACTTGGCCACAGTCATTTTTAAAAACATCAAACAAAGCAATGAACGGTAATGTTACTGGATACAGCTGAACAAATAAAGCATATTTTAACTATTCTTACCGTGTTTAGTGTTCACCGACCTGCCGGCTCCAGCTTTTCCACGGTGAGGAGAAGGATTCAGTGACGACATCAGTTGAAAAAAGGCGCGTCCGATCAGTGAATCCGCCCAGCATCTGTAACGAGTCCGCGAGTTGACAGTGCGCTGTGCGGAGGCGGGGCATATTCTGTGCGCGTTGACGAATTGAATCTGAGCGTACAGCGGAGCTGGCGACTTGAAGGCGGATCCGCCCCGGAGTCTGTTGCTATCAGGGTAGTTTATGGTTTATTTTGACGTGACGGTGGTTAATACTTTCTCAGTAATGTTAACAGTTAGCAGTCAGTGCAGTGCACATGGTAGGCTAACAATTCCTGTTAAATATATATATATATATATAAAATTATAAAATGTCATTATGAATGATATAAAGCAAACATTACTGTTGATTTGTGTGCATTATTGCACCTCATTCTATTATGCTTTATATTAGATTAGATTTAGATTTAGATTTATTTATTCATTTAGCAGATGCTTTTATCTAAAGCGACTTACAAATGAGAACAATAGAAGCAGTTAAACTAACAGTAGGACAACAATATGCAAGTGCTATGCCTATGACCCTTCTCAGTTTAATCTAACGCAGAATTTTTTATAGCCTACTGTGTTTACAAAGTAAGTAAAGTTGTGACTTTTAGTCCTCTAAATCTTTGTTTTATTTAAGAAGACTGACTATTCTTGTTTGTACTTATTGATGATTATTTAATTTAATTTATTCAAAGTGACATTGAATTTGCAAAAAAAAAAAAAAAAAAGTCTGGATTATTTTGATAATTTGTTTTATTTTGCTATTCTGTTTACTGTTTACAAAGTCAGCAAAGCTGTGAAGATTTTACTTTCTCTTTTTAGTGTTCTTAAGTTTTATACTGTGATGCTGCTATTGTGTGTTATTGGTATTGAGTTATGTTTGGTAATAAAAAGTTAAACTGGCAAAAACAAACGTTTTTTTTTTTTTCCTCGGGGTCGGGGTGGGGGGCATCATAAAGGAATTATGGGCACCAAAATGGCTAGCAGCGGCACTGATCCTACTGATAAAACATACAAATAAATATTTATTCTCCGGAAGCCGGGCTAAACGAGTAATTACTGTTACTGCATTCCTGGCATGGGCCAGACCATCAGTCACTCCTCATTGCATGTAATCATAGACACCAGGATATATACACTGGTTTTTAGAAAAAATATAATTTCCAATTCATTATATAATACAAGGTGATGGATCGTAAATCCACTCCTTTCACTATACACCTTAGATAACTTTTAATATTAAAAACAAAATTGTGGTCTAACTCAAAATAAAAGCAACAACAACAAAAAAAAAAAAAAAAAAAAAAAGACCCATCATAATCCATCTAGGTATTTTAAGTTTCTTAAATCATTGTTCAGTTTACAATCTATAGACATATTATGCACCACCTTAATTGCAGAACATCTTTTAAATTTCTCTTCTTTTTTTTTTTTAACACCTTTTAAAAATAGAAATAAAAGAAAACTAATTTGCATGGCCATTTCAATTATTATTTTCAAAAAAACATAGAATTGCTACTTTTCACTTAATAATACTTTTGTTAAGATCTTTTTATAGCCCACAAAAAATAAAATAAAATAAATTAACATAAATAACCATAAACCTAAACCTTTTAATCTTAAAATATTTCATCAAAATGACATAAGCATCAAAACATATAATTTCAATTATTGTAACAATTTGTTTGTCTTGACTGACATATATCTTCATCATGGCATCACTGTTAATCATACTCAATACCTAATTATTTTTTATCTGAAACTCAATTTTTTTACACAACAGTTCACAGTATTTTCAGACTGTCAAAGTACAGCATTCGAAATCAAATAATTAAGACTTCCTTTAAAGTCAGTTTTAAACTCAAATGTCTTGTCAATTATAACTGCTTAGGCTAAATGATCTTAACCCTCTTCTTTGGCAGTGATCTTTTTCATCTCATTAATCTTGCCACTGCACCAAAATTGTCATAAACATAAACACAGATGGATAGATGTATTTTTTTATATATATAATCTTCCATATCACTTATAAATTATACAAATTTGTACTATAAGACATTATCAATTTCTTTAAAAAGGATTTTACACTTTTTTTTTTCATCACAATAATTTCAACTGTTTTTTGTATATAAACAATAATTTTGTCACTCTATCCCATCAAATTTTGTCTCAGTCCCTCTTATCTCTACTGTTTTGCAGAAACCAAAGTATTATTTAATTCAATTCTCAAATCCCTAAGTTTACACAGACAGCCTTATAGCTTCTTTCACCTTCAACCCTTATTACATAAATTATATTTCTCTAGACATCTAATGTCATGCATCCATTTAATGGATGAAAAATAAAACTTTTATCAGTTATATTCACTCCTCCTTTGTTTGCCCATCTGCCTTCTATAAATTTTTGAGGGGTTTCTCCGGATAATTTACTAGTGACTTAGCCAATGTGTCACTTTTCTCTGCCGTCAAATCTTATAACATTCAGATCAAACAAAGGAGACAGTGTTTAAATTTAGACCCTCAGTTGAGTTTAGACAAGGGTTTTTAACCCATGGACGGCAATCTTCAATTCCACAATTCCAATAAATGTTCTTAAACATACTAATCCAGAGAATGATTAAAATCAACATCATAAATGACAAAAGTCATAATTACCATTAGCAGACAGAGCTGGATATCCAATCCACTTAAAGCTCGTCCCATGTTCTGTATCGTCTGTTCATAAGATTCAATCAAATAAAACACTCATTCCAGAGGTTAATGACATATACACACTGAGGACAGATTATTTCCCCAAACTAACACATACAAAACATAAAGTCCAGTCACCATCACACACACACTCACACTAGACACATGAATATGAACCGCTCATTGTCTAGGTTTACTTTTTTTTTAATTCTAAAAACATATTTAAACTTAACATTTTTCCTGTAGCGTTTTACTCTTAGTCAGTCTCAAAGCATGTCTCTTCACTATAATTTGTTTTTAGAAAAGTCAGCTGGGTTGTTTTGGTTCCAATCTCATTGTTTTAAGCTTTATCAGGCTGATAACAGACAGACAGAGTTCAATCCTTCCCTCCGCCCCAACAGTCTCTCTCTCTTACTGTGTCATGATCACCGTCTGTTCCTGTCAGTTCCCGGACATCATTTCCCATAATCCTCCCTGCCAGTCACATGCACACACTCCACTCCAATCATCATCTGCCACATACACCTGAAGCTTGTTATCTGGACTATAAATGACTCACACACACACACCTCCTGATCGCGAAGTCTTGTTTACCCCGTGTGACATTTCTGAGCGTTCCCCTGTATTTATTGTCTGCCTGTTTGTTGTTACCGTTCCTGCCTGTTTCCTGTTTATTGACCCGTTGCTGCCTGTCCTGACCCTTGCTTTGTATACAGACCTGTGAGTGATATCTGCCAGTCCTGACCTCTGCCTGTATCTGGATTACGATTCTGTCTACCCTCTGCTGTACCTGTTTGCTCCTGATTGACCCTGCTTGTACGCACACGCTTACCTTTAATAAAACGCTGCATTTGGATCCCCTGCCTGAGTCTCCCTACGTTACAGAAGACTTCGCCACACAAAGATCCAGCAGCTTCTACGAGCGTTACCGGCCTCAGCATGGACCCAGCAATGTGTCTCGTCAACCTTCGCCAAGGTAACTCTAACCTCGAGGATCATATTCAGCAGTTTCTGGATATAGCTTATTTATCTGACCTGCCGGACTGTGCCCTCATTGACTTGGGGTCGCTTCGCACCCAAGCCAGCCGGCCGCTACGCACCCAAGCCAGCCGCCCGCTCCGCTTTCAAGCCCAGCGGCTGCTTCGCACTCAAACCAGGCGGCCGCTTCGCACTCAAGCCAGCCGGCCGCTTCGCACTCAAGCCAGTCGGCCACTTCGCTCTCAAGCCCTCTGGACGCTTCGCACGCGAGCTCGCTGGTTGCAACGCATTCTAGCTCTCCGGTTGCAACGCACTCAAGGGCGAGTCTGCCGGTTGCCAAGCACTCAAGTTCGAGTCTGCCGGTTGCTACGCACTCAAGTTCGAGTCCGCCGGTTGCTACGCCCTCAAGTTCGAGTCCACGGGTTGCTACACACTCAAGTTCTCTGGATGCTATGGACGAGATGGCCGTTTCTCCAGTGCCCTCGGGCAAGATGGCCGCCCCTTCAGTGTCTGGGAAAAAAGGGGTCGTTCCAGCCATTTAGTCCGCTCCAGAGCCCAAACTGCTCGCCCTGCCTGCGCCGCCCAAGCGTCTTGCCCTGCCGGCGCCACCTGTGCTCCTTGCTCTGCCAGCACCGCCCAAGCTCCTTGCTCTGCCGGAGCCACCCGAACTCCTTGCCCACGAGCCCGCAACGGACCCCGTTGAAATCCCCAAGAACTTTTTTTTGGGAGGGTGGGGAGCTTGTGGGTGGGGACCTTGCCCGACCACTGCCGTCAGGGGCCTTTGAACTGTTATGGCCACCTTTGGACTGCAATTTAGTATGGCCACTAATGGACTCTGACCCACTGGGGTCATCTATGGACTCTGTCCTGCCGTGGCTGCTCAAACCACCTGACCTGCCGCGGCAATATCACAGAAATGTGATATTTCAAAAGAATTATTATTTTTGGTTTTCATTTAAGAGTTAAGCAACAAAATGTTTATTTCATAGTTAATGTTCCTATCCAGTTAGGTGAACTAAAAAAAAGAAGTCCTGCGTGACTTACGTTAATATACGCATTTACACTACAGTGATGTGAAGAAAAATAAATCCTGCTGCGTTGTTTGAATCAGCATAACGTCTCCAGTCTATTCCTTGCTCGAGGGACAAGTTATTATATAATGGCGACGAGGATTAAAGTTTTGGAGTTACTTTGCGGAGTTGATGAGGAAACTGGATTGTTTTCGTTGTTTGTTCACACCAAGTAATCGTCGTCCAGGCTTTAACAGTTATGGCTCTCGCGGTTGGGACACTCACTCCTTTCGACAGTAAGCTGCAGTCATGGGATGAATATTGCGAGGTACTGTCTCATTTTTTTTTATGCAAATGAGATTGAAGATGCTGCAAAGAAAATTCTACTTAGTTCGGTTGGGAGTCAGACATATAGTCTGATGAGAAATTTGCTGAACCCCGACAAACCTGGGGATAAAAGTTTCAGTGAGTTAGTGGAATTGTTGAAAAACCACTATAATCCCAAACCGAGTGAGATTGTGCAGCGATTTAAATTTAATTCTCGGAATAGACAGCCTAATGAGACTGTGGCAGATTATGTCACGGTGCTTCGTGAACTCGCACAACATTGCAATTACGGAGACAAGTTGAAAGAAATGCTCCGTGACAGACTTGTGTGTGGAACTGAGGCCGATGGAATACAGCGTCGGTTGTTGGCGGAACCTGAGCTGACTTTTGAAAAAGCGCTGAAGCTGGCGCAAGCCATAGAGACTGCAAAAAAAGACGTGCTGGATTTACAGTTACAGAACAAGGCGTCCGCGGATGTGCATGCTAAACAGTCAACGCAGGCGGTGCTCAAGTTTGAAACAAGAAGCAAAGGGACGCATAAAGAGCCACGCCCATACTGCTACAGATGCGGTGGTGATCACAAACAGCATGAATGTCATTTTCTGCAAGAGCAGTGCCACAAGTGTGGTAAGAAAGGGCACATTAGGAAAATGTGTAGAGTTGGTTTGCCCTCCACCAAGTTTAAGCCTAAAGGGGGAGGAGGGAAATACAAGCAACAGCAGTCTAGCACACAGAAACATGGATCAGCTCATCACATTAGTGACACGCCGGAAACCAGTGCCAGTGACCGGCAGGAAGTCTTCACTATGTACAGTGTGGTGGAAACTAAAATTCCAAAAGTTTCTCCGATCACCTTGCTTTTAAAAGTGAATGACACTGAGGTAAATTTTGAAGTGGACACGGGCTGCAGTGTCACTATTATGTCGAACGCGGAATATGTTAAGTTGTGGAATGTGGGTCAAGTTCCTGATTTGAAAGATTGTTCTCTTAACCTGAAAACTTATACTGGTGAGTCAGTAAAGACACTTCAGGAGGTGTTGACCAGACATGAAGCTGTGTTCAAAGAAGGCTTAGGGACCTGGACAGGCCCCCCAGTGAAAATTCATGTTGACAAGGATGCGGTGCCAAGGTACTATAAGCCCAGGCCGGTACCTTATGCATTGAAAAAAAAGTGGAAGTGGAGTTAGAGCGGTTACTCAATGACAAAATCTTAGAACCTGTCAAATTTTCAGAGTGGGCGGCACCAATCGTACCTGTCCTTAAACCAGATAATTCAGTGAGGATCTGTGGAGATTACAAGCTTACCGTTAATCAGGCATCCAAACTGGAACAGTACCCCATTCCCAACTGGAGGACCTGTTGGAAAAGTTAGCAGGAGGGGAAAAGTACAGTAAGCTTGATCTCAGTCATGCTTATCAGCAAGTGAGGACTCTAAGAGATATGTAACGCTGAACACTCACAAGGGATTATTCACGGTCAATAGACTGCCTTTTGGTGTGGCTTCCAGTCCTGCCATTTTTCAACGAATCATGGAGGGCTTACTACAGGGTATTCCTTGGGTAGCGATATATCTAGATGACATTCTCATAACAGGCCGAAATGATCAGGAACATCTGCACACGCTCAGTGAGGTTCTGTAGCCATCTGAAGCGGCTAATGGATGACGGAATGAGGCTAAAAAGAGAAAAGTGTGCATTTATGCAGCGAGAGGCAGAGTTTTTGGGCCATAGAGTGGACTCTACAGGTCTTCGTCCACTTTTGAACAAGGTGGAAGCTCTTCAAAAAACACCAGCTCCCCGAAATGTGACCGAATTGAAGGCATATTTGGAGTTGCTCAATTATTACCACAGGTTCCTGCCAAATTTGTCAACCTTGCTGGCCCCCTTACATAATCTCTTGAGAAAAAGTGTGAAATGGCATTGGAGTAGTGAACAGCGCGAGGCGTTTGAGAAATCCAAACAGCTCATTCAGTCTCCTGAGGTGCTGGTTCATTATGATACTCAAAAAGACCTCATCTTGGCCTGTGATGCGTCTCCTTATGGGGTGGGGGCTGTTTTGTCACATCGAATGGAGGATGGCCAAGAGAGACCCATCAGTTTCATGTCTAGAACTCTCACTCCATCAGAACGCAATTATTCACAGCTCGACAAAGAGGGGCTCGCTGTTATTTTTGGAATTCAGTGTTTCCACAAATATCTGTTTGGAAGAAAGTTCACAATTTGCACAGATCACAAGCCGCTGATATCCCTCTTGAGTGAAATGAGAGCTGTTCCACAATTTGTGTCACCGCGAATTCAGAGGTGGGCAGTTATGATGCAGGCTTATGAATATACTATTGTTTATAAGCCTGGGAAGGAGCACTCCAACGTTGATGCCTTGAGTAGGTGTCCGGTTCGCGATGTTTCTCCAGAAACCTGTTCAGAGGACCGAATATTAATGATGGAAGACATTCCCTTGGTATCAGCCAAGAATGTTTGCACCTGGACTGGTAAGGATCCCATTCTGGCTTGCATACGTGGTATCAAATGGACAGCCCTGAATTTAGACCCTATGCAGCCAGACAAACAGAACTGAGTGTACAGGATGGCTGCATCTTGTGGGGTGCCCGAGTCATCATACCTCCACAGGGTCGCAAAGATGTCTTACAGCAATTGCATCAATGTCATCCTGGTATCTCTCGCATGAAAGCGCTGGTGAGGAGTTATTTCTGGTGGCCGAAGCTAGATGACGACATTGAGGCTTTGGCAAAAAGTTGTTTAACATGTCAGGAACACAGAAAAGCTCCCGCCACTGCACCACTTCATCCATGGGAGTGGCCAGAGAAACTGTGGGAAAGGATACACATAGATTATGCAGGTCCATTCCTTGGTCACATGTTTTTGATTCTCATTGATGCTCACTCGAAGTGAATGGACGTATATCCTGTTTCCACTACTTCATCTGGAACTACTATTGATTGCCTAAGAAAGAGTTTCAGCAATCATGGACTGCCAGAAATGTTAGTTTCTGACAATGCTGCCTACTTTGTGAGTACTGAGTTCAAGGACTTCATGAATAATAAATGGCATCAAACATGTCACTTCTGCCCCTTTTCACGCTTCATCCAATGGCTTGGCTGAATGAACCATTCAAACATTCAAAACTATGATGAAAAAGGCAGGAGAGGGCAGTGTAGCAACCAAAGTGGCGCGTGTACTGTTCAGCTACAGGATCTCCCCACAGTCCACTACAGGGTTGAGTCCTGCATAAATGCTGTTGGGACGTAAACTGCGTTCCACTCTTGATTTATTGCATCCAGACTTGCAACAGAAGGTGTGAGAAAAACAAATCAAACAAAAGCAGTATCATGACAACAAATGGCAAAGAAGATGTTTTCAAGTTGGTGATACAGTTGACACAGAACTTTAGTTATGGTCCCAAGTGGATTCCGGGGTTCATTACCAAAGTGACAGGCCCTCTCTCGTACCAGGTCATGCTCGGCAAAGTTCAATCCCAGAGGTCCGTAGGTCCCAAAGGACTGTTAACACTCTGAGGTCTGAAGGTATCGCCGGCGATACCACCGTGGTTTTTTTCTTATCAGTGTGAAAGAGACTCAAATACTCCGTCAATGTTGCACATACAATTAAGAGTTATACACCATTTTAATCTGTGGAATATCTTCTTTCATTTGTGTACACTCAGAGTAAAAACAAAATGTTGTGCTTTTTGTAAAATAAAGAAAACTAACATGATGCGTGATCTCTCCTCTCCCTCTGAACGAAGTCCAATCTGATAGTTCTTAGAAAATGAACTGTAACTTAGTGAATACTAATGACAAAAAATTACACTTATGTCTAAAAAAAACGTTAAGATGTCAGGTTTTAAAACATATAAGTCAAATCGAAAACAAACCTTCTGTGTTTATGTAATCTGTATGAAAAGAGAGCCATGTCAGAAGTCTGTGATTCAGCTCATTATCCGCTAATGCGGCCACGCCCACGGAGCCAGCGCTATTCAGACGCAAATTCAGTCAATACATGCATTCGTCATCTCAATCGTGTATTTATTGTCTTCAAAAGTGTTTTGAATAGCCATATTTAGCGATCTCTTGCCTCTGTTAGTTCCTTGATTGTCACATGATATGCCTCTTCTTTTACTGAGGCATTTGTGGACAAAAGGGGCAGAGCGCCCTCCAGCTTTGAGTATGAATTAAAAACACAGCATCCAGCGCTCATAATGATGACAATAAATATAGAATAATAAATATTACTCCTCTGTATAAAAAATTGATATAAACATATGAGAATCCATCAATATTTCTCCAAATGTGTATGCTTTTAATCATATTAAGAAATTATGGTCAATATAAGATTTTAATATAAGTCAAAATGTGAAGCTTGAGTCTTAGATCTTTTTAATGATGTATAGTTTGTCAACTGCACATCAACATTTAGGCTCTATAATATAACAAATATAGTAGCCTATATGAAATGCCCTAGAGGTAGGAATGTTCAGACGCTTTGCATCACATAAATACATTATATTTTAAAGCAGTGGTTCCCAACCACATTCCTGGAGTACCCCCAACACTGCACATTTTGCATGTCTCCTTGATCAAGCACACCTGAATCAAGTCATCAATTCATTAGCAGAGACTCCAAGACCAGAAATGGGTGTGTCAGACAAAGGAGACATGGAAAATGTGCAGTGTTGGGGGTACTCCAGGAATGTGGTTGGGAACCACTGTTTTAAAGTATATTAAAATAGAAAACCATTATTTGGTTAGAGACTTGAGACTTCTTTTAAAAACATTATAATGGCAATGTGTTCAATCTTTTGACTGGTAGTGTAATTTAACATAGGCCTATACAAAATTTTCTTCATATCATGTGCAATAATACGTGCATGCATGAGATCACAAAAATCATGTTTTTTTTTTTGTCCTGAGTGGACTTTAATCCTGTTATCAGCATGATCACAGAGGGTTTTTTCACAGCCTACCTGACTGAAAGGCCTCATTAATATGCAAGTCATTTCAGGTCATTATTATTCAATTCTTTTGTCTTCTCAGGTGAGAATCACCCATTATACATGATGATTCACGCCTCCATGCATACTGTGTTTCTTGACCAAAAGTGTCTTAGAAAATTTAAATCTCTCTATTGTTTTATATGAAGGAGTAGGCAGCATAATTTTTACATAATTCTGAAGCAAAAACTCTAGTCTACAACCTCCAATACCCAGAAGTCTTATGAACACAGATTTAATATACTTTTTTTGGCCTTATTTCAGTGACTTAAGTTTTTTGTTTTTTCAATAACCACGCATAAACATTATTCCTTCAAAAATACAAACATGTACGTACATGTTCCTCACATATTATGGTAGCCTAGTTTGTGCTGAATACAGTGTAATGACACTTTTGTCATTTATATGTTTATGAACAACTGAAAAAAGCACAAATGTCAGGGCATGTCAAAACTTCTCCAAGCCCCAAATCAGCCTCAGACTCCAGAGGGTTAAAAGACCCAAACACCTAGAAGACTTTGTGTTGTAAAAAAAAAAAAGGAAAAAAAAAGAAAAAGGAAGTTGTGAGGGGAAGGGTTATATATATATATATATATATATATATATATATATATATATATATATATATACACTGTGTGCAGAATTATTAGGCAAGTTGATTTTCTGATCATATTTTTTTCCAAGCACATTTTACCAATTCCAATCCACATCAATCTTAATAACTACTATTAATATTGTTTTTAATCATTTATAAGTGATATATAATTGTTCATGAAGGCTGTAAATGAAAAATGCCTTATATTCAGGTGTGCAGAATTATTAGGCAGGTTTTCTTTTACAGGCAAAATGAGCCAAAAAGAGATTTAACTCAGACTGAAAAGTCAAAAATTATGAAATACTCATGAGAAGGATGCAATACTAATGCAATACTAGAAATTACAAAGTTAAAGCATGACCAAGGAACAGCAAAATGCTCATTGGGTCAGCGGGGTCATACAAAAACAGGTGGAAAAGAAAAGACATGTTAACTGCAAAATAATTAAGAATTAAGGTGAAGAATTAAGTGTGAAACCATCAGGAACCCTTTAGTCTCCAGCGCCACCATCTTCCAGAACTGCAACCTACCTGGAGTCTCCAGAAGTGCAAGGTGTCAGGGTCTCAGAGACTTAGGTTAGCTAAAGAATCCTAAAAAATTACCCACTCTTAATAAGAATCACAAGCTGAAGTGTTATAAAATACATGAAAACTAGGTTTTTATAGGCCTTATAGACAGACAGCTTGAGAGTGACTCCTGAAGGACCAGCACCACATCCTCTTGTACCACTGTTTGAAGAATTTATCTTCCAGAATCTGGCAGTAAGGTGTGGGAGTTCACTTTTAGTCCATCTCTTATCCTGAAATGTCCGTCTTGCAGATATGGACTAAAAATGATCTTCCAAAACTTATTGCCAGATTCTGGAAGATAAATTCTTCAAACAGTGGTACAAGAGGATGTGGTGCTGGTCCTTCAGGAGTCACTCTCAAGCTGTCTGTCTATAAGGCCTATAAAAACCCAGTCTTCATGTATTTTATAACACTTCAGCTTGTGATTCTTAATAAATGCGGGTCATTTTTTAGGATTCTTTAGCTAACCTAAGTCTCTGAGACCCTGACACCTTGCACTTCTGGAGACTCCTGGTAGGTTGCAGTTCTGGAAGATGGTGGCGCTGGAGACTAAAGGGTTCCTGATGGTTTCACACTTAATTCTTCACCTCAATTCTTAATTCTTTTGCAGTTAACATGTATTTTCTTTTCCACCTGACCCCGGTGACCCAATGAGCATTTTGCTGTTCCTTGGTCATGCTTTAACTTTGCAATTTCTAGTATTACATTAGTATTGCATCCTTCTCATGAGTATTTAATAATTTTTGACTTTTCAGTCTGAGTTAAATCTCTTTTTTGGCTCATTTTGCCTGTAAAAGAAAACCTGCCTAATAATTCTGCACACCTGAATATAAGGCATTTTTCATTTCCAGCCTTCATGAACAATTATATATCACTTATAAATGATTAAAAACAATATTAATAGTAGTTATTAAGATTGATGTGGATTGGAATTGGTAAAATGTGCTTGGAAAAAAAATATGATCAGAAAATCAACTTGCCTAATAATTCTGCACACAGTGTATATGTGTGTGTGTGTGTGTGTGTGTGTGTGTGTGTGTGTGTGTGAAAAAAAACAATATATATGGATGATGATGTTATCTTTAAAGGGGGGAAAGAATGTAGTAATTTGGAAATGTGATATTTCAAAAGAATTATTATTTTTGGTTTTCATTTAAGAGTTAAGCAACGAAATGTTTATTTCATAGTTAATGTTCCTATCCAGTTAGGTGAACTAAAAAAAAGAAGTCCTGCGTGACTTACGTTAATATACGCATTTGCACTACAGTGATGTGAAGAAAAATAAATCCTGCTGCGTTGTTTGAATCAGCATAACGTCTCCAGTCTATTCCTTGCTCGAGGGACAAGTTATTACAGTAATCTTCTTCTCCTCAGGGTCTTGTCCCCTGGCATAGTTGTGGACTTGTCACAATGAAAAACAAGCCATCATAGGAATGCGATTTCTGGTGAGTGGTATAGAGGAGCATTTTTGGGGCAGACTGCTGTCCTTTTGCTGTCCTTTTCACAGGTCATCCCCCGTTAATGATGCTGCTGACCTTACAGACATCCGCTCCACTCTCATACCCATCTCACATAAACACCTCCCATCAGGGTAGATGCCCAGTGGCGGCGGTAACCCCCTGCCTTAGGTTGTCCTCTGTCTGGCCAAAGAGGATCTTACCCATCATTGAGAAATCACCTCGTGCACACTGGTACCCGCTCTTTCCCATTCCAGATCTTTGACAGTTTTCTTCAACAGAATCAGTTGTTTTCTGGAGCTTAGGGAAGTTGCATTCAAAAGCCACCAGAGCCATTGGACTGACTAATAGTGTTAAAACATGGAGACAGGTTAATGACAGCAGTATTTAATCACTAAAATCTGTGATTAAAAAACTGTGCATTCTCTCAGCAGCAACATATCAGTGCTGAGATTGTTCTCAGTGAATTTAATTCTCACTGTCCATTCAGTGTAATGTTCTGCCACATCTGTAACCGGAGTCATCGGCCCTGCATACATGGTGGTGACAAAGATCAGACAAAAAATTTACTGGTCATAGAATAAATTCATCAAAATAGTCACTTATATCATTCATGGTCTGTGTCATGATCACCGTCTGTTCCTGTCACTTCCCGGACTTCATTCCCCATAATCCTCTCTGCCAATTACCTGCACTCACTCCACCAATCACTACACTAATCACCACACCCAGCTGCCACGCATTAACAGGACTATAAAGGACTTTCACTCACACCACCTCACCGCGAAGTCTTGTTTTCACTTGTGTTACATTTATGAGCGTTTCCCTGTATCCTGTCTGCCTATCTGTTCTTGATCCTGTCTGGTTACCCGTTTGATTCCTTGCTGCATACCTCTGGACTGTTTATTGTTTCCTGGACTGTGAATGATATCTGCCTGCCTCGATCTACTGCCTGTACCCTGACCACGATTCTGCCTAGCCCTTGCTGTTCCTGTTTGCCCCTGCTTAGACCCTGCCTGTACGACCACGCTTACTTTTGTAATAAAGCTTGCAAATGGATCTCTGCCTGAGTCTCCCATCGTTACAGTCTGTATTACCATTTTAAAGACCTTTTGATACTCACTGAGTTTTACTTTGACACATTTCACAACAAATGGGATTCTTATGGCAATCATTTCTTTTAGCATCTCTGTGTCCATGATTTTCAACTCTGACTACTGTGCTTTTATAAATAGCCTGTTTATCACTTATGACACAAGCTTAGATAGCAGCATTTAGCTGACTTTGAATGAGAGAGACTCTGAGGATTTCAGGACTGGTACTCTTTTTATAACTTTTAACATCAAACTTTACCTAGATCTTTTAACTCTGGCCCAACTTAAGACTTTGCCAGAATTTACATTCGTTTTTCAAACATAATTTTTATATTTGTCATTTACCCATATATCAGGGAATTTAGGCATTACAAACTTCCGATCAGGTCGAGTCTCCGTGACACTGGCAGTCTCATTTTTGCCATTTAAGGGATACAGTAGAGTCACACCACTTATTATACCACATAAATAATTATACGGATAAGAGATATTGATATGAGATGAAACTGTTTTAAAATCATGCCTGTTTGTTAAATAATCCAACTGTATACAAAACAACAGTCGCAAAATGATACGGACATAATTAAATAACTGTACATAAAATATTGATTTGACTGTGTTTTAATATTTAATTAGCTCACCAAGCGTGCAAACGTGTAGCACTGCAGTAATCTCAGTAATCCGGACGAGCCTGTGGTATCCTTTTCAGCAGTTGTTATCCAGGAATAAAATACCACTGGATGGTGCGATTGACCAATTAGAAAGTATTCTACGTAGCCATGTAATAATATAATATTTTAGTTAGACTTTTAGTTAGACTATAAGAATACATAATGTCAGCTGAGACTAAATGGATCTGAAGAGCATTTTTGATTTACAGTTATGCCACAACATTTAATGCTGTCAATAAGTGATCAAACTCAAGTTTATGTCTTTTTAATTATGATTAGGTTACTGAATATATATTTTAAATGTACATTTATGTTTTTATATTCGAACCAGTGATTTCAGCAAGTTCATTTCTTTGTGAGCATTGCTGTTGCAATTTTTTTTTTTTTTTCTTTTGCATCCTCCAGCGCAGTTTGTGCTTTCTTCATCAAAGTTAGCGGATTCTCATTGTTGGTCTTTGCACCACCTTCATTACTTACAGAACCACAACCTTCAAAAGCTTAGACCATGTTCAGTGGCATAATTGGCACCATAAGCCATTGCATTAAGCACAGCAATTCCTAGAAAACCTTTTTGACTTATTGGAAGTTTATCTATTGCTGCTGTAATCACACCGTAAAAAGCAGCAGCCAGTAAAACTTTTGCTACTCCTTTAACCAGTCCCAGAAATGTTTCATAAACCTTGTTCTTTGCTTCTTCTGGTTTTCCTGCATTCTTCCTCATCTCTTCTTGAAGGTTTTCCTCCAATTTTTTAAGCAGCTTATTGCTATAGTAGCTGTACTTTTCCACTATCTTGTTGATGGTGTTCAGCAGTTTTTCTATTTTTCTTTTTTTTTCTTTCTCTCTTTTCTTTATTCAGATGTTTACTGTCAACCACAAGACAGCGTTTTTCACATTTGTTGAAAAGCTCCTTTATTTGTGAATTGGTCTGCACAAATTCTTCAATTTTTTGGCCTTCTAGTTGTTTACCAAATGTGAATAAGATCACTGTGTGTTTTAAGAAATCCTCAGTCAGTGTGTTCAGAAGTTGCTGCAACATGTCTTTTTCATGTTTTGTGTATCTTCCGACCTTTAATACGAGCACAAAGGCATGAATGCCTTCAGCGCATTCAACCAAAACTCTGACGATCTCAGCTTTCATCTGTGCTTCATTGTTTTCTGTGTCAAAGAAATCAGGTGTGTCGATAACTGTGATTTTTCTTCCGTTAACCTCATTCTCACTTCTCTGACATTTAGTTGTAACAGAATCAGCTGAAACTTTAGTAAAGAATTGGTTTTCTCCAAGAATCATGTTCCCAGCACTGCTTTTGCCATGTCCTGTGCTCCCAATAAGGACAATATTTATATCTTTCTTTTCCTTACTATCTATAAAAAAAAAGAAACGTTAAAATGTGAGTCCTTAATTCTAATCCTTATATTGTTTTTGAATCTTTTAAGCATCTTGTGATTGACTGATTTATCTCTAATCAGCATTGGAAATAACATTTTAAACAGTAAATTTGACATTGTGCAGCAATCATAACTTACCAGTATTTCCCATGATCCTTGTCTGTTGATGATATCAGTCTCTGCAAGGTAAATAACATGCTGGTTATTCTTGACTCTGGGCCCTCCTACATACCTAGAAACATTCATGAATATTAATCATTTATGATGATTCTCCAACCACCATTACATTTGTCTGAGCACCTTCAAATGCATATTTTCTTATACTCGTCTTTTTCAATAAAATGGTGACTCAAAACAGTTGTTCTTCACAGGGTGGGGGTAAAGGAAATCTTTTTAAAAAATGTTAAAGGTAAAAAAATAAATTTGATAAACAATGTTACTGTCAGTTATTTTCAGTATTGTAATATTAAAATATTTATAAAAACTATATACTGTATTATAAATGGCAATTTCATCTATAATTTTCTGACACAGATACAAATCCATCTCAGCTGATGATAGATGAAGCTACTAAGATGCGCCATTATGGGGGTTGCAGAGTATGCCAGGCATATGGGCCCAGTTCCCAACCTTTTTTCCAGGAGACCTCTATTTTAACAAAAAACAAAACAAAACAAAACAAAACAAACAAAAAAACAGCAAAACAGCAATGCAATCTCAAAGATTAAAATAATAGTATTAACAACAACAGCCAGATTTGACTTGCAACATAATGTTATCTTGTATTACATGTTCAAATAAAGTATTGACCAAAATGTTTTAGAAAATGATAAACCTACTATACCTTTAAACTGTTTTTAAGAAACAGGATTAGAATCAGAATTGTTTCATTACCTAGCTTGTTTTCCATTAACTTGACATGACTTCTAAATTTACAACAGCTGATAAATTGTGGTCTGAGTTTCACAAACAAAAACCGCAGACAGGCTGAATGAAAATGTAAATCCATTCCCTATGAGTGTGTAGTGCTTTTTTAACAGCAGAATAGAGCTGTTTCCCCAGTAACCTCATAAACATTATAAACACTACTTTTCTCAAGGAAGTCAGTTCCCTTCAGAGATACATTCATAGAATTTATTTATACTTTACAGTTTTTCCTCAATTGATTTGATACATTTCTCCAAACTCAGGTCACTGTTCTCAAAACAGTTAACACAGTAATCTGAACACTTTGTAATTGTAGAGGAAATCTTTTTTATTTTATTTATTTTTTTAATGGTAAAAAAATGTGATAAACAATGTTACTGTCAGTTATTTTCAGTTTGTTTTAGTTTTCATGGACATTCAGTTTGTTTTCATTAGTTCTTGTCATGGTAACAGATGTGATTAGCATTCAGTTCAGCTGTGTATCACTAATTACCCTCATTGTCCTTGTTTTTTAAGTTGCTGTGTTTGTATCACTCCTCCGGTTTGTTTCTGTTGCTAATCTTTTTAGCATTGCTTTCTGAGTGAGTTATTAAAGACATTCTACCAGATCTTCATCTTCATCGTGTGTTCCTTCCAACCGTTGGTGACAGTTACATTTCCCTCCATGACATCTGTCAAATATTTACCATATTATAAATTGTAGTTTCATCTATCATCTGCTGAGACGGATTTGTATCTGTGTCAGCACATTATACATGCAATTGCCATTTATAATACAGTACACTTTTTTTTTTTTTTTATAAATATTTTAATATTATACTATAGTAATGTTAATGTTTCAGATTTCTCTGCAACACTGTGTACAGATTCATCATTCAAAAACGTCCTCATATTGTGAAAACCTGTTAAACACCAACTAGTGAGAAGGACATGACCAGTTTAATAAGCTTATAAACTGGCCAAATCTTCAATAAAGATTGTCTTTCTCACATTGCCTTGACTACATACATATAAGATAGATCAGTATCTGTGTATATACACTAAACATATAGATTCACCTTAATAGCCTATACATCATCTGTATACGTTTATATTACATACAACAAGGTAAATGGTCTTAAACATATGGCACATCTAATTTGACTTGGGGCCAGTTGCATAAACTCAGTCACTATATTAAGACTGCGTCTTAAGATGTATGCATGGAGAAAATTTGTCCACCCATTTTGACACTCAGACAAAAATTAATTTCTGGCTACGCCACTGCTGGAGCATGAGATCTTTAAAAAAGAACAAGCGTGACATTTTGGACAAATAAATTACAATATTTTGAATGTCTAATTTCGGTTTAATTTCGTCCAAGCGTTTTTATTTCGCTGCATCATTAGTCCACTAAATTACTACCACAACTCCAACTATACCTTAGTAGCGCAAACTTTACAGTCCAACCTTGTAGTCTTGATGAACGACGCGATTACAGTGGAGCTCGAGCTGGTCGCAACAGAAAATAACTATCTTGCACGAAACCAATCCATTCACGTTAGTTTAAAACCATTCGTGTGAAACACAAACAAGGCGTAAATCTATCCGAAGTGAAGTTAAAGCAAAGACAGAAAACTTTCAGCTTGTAGCTCCTGAGTCCTCACTCCTTCTTCTTCCCGTTATTTTTCAGCCGTTGTACAGAAATCTGACTGCCCATTCGGGTGCACGCGCCCACACATTAATATGCAGTGCAGCTGTTTAAATGCACTTGGTTCAGAACAGTTCCGATTATGTATTCAGCAAGCACCGAGAACCGCTCGTAAACGAAAGCATTGTCTACGCTTAAATGAGTAAGCAGAAATTGAATAGTGTGGATGTGGATGAAGGATGCAAAAACACGGCAGACCGATGCAATGCAAATACAGGCTGTGCGCTCATACTGAGCCATTCCACTAAATGGGTAACATTTCTGTCCACAGGACATTGTATGTATAAATATGTATGGAAATTAAAATACATTTTAATGGGTTGATTATTAAGCAAAGTGTCTAACTGCAAATTTAAAATATATAATTTAAAACATATTAATAAAAACTACTGAGAACACTTAAAGAATAGCATTTGTTAGGCTACATGTCCCCACTATCTAAACCTAAACTTTATCATGAAATATAATCATTAAAATCTTTTAGAAATTGATTTCTGAGCTCTTCCTAAGGTTAAAAATTAATATGAACTTGTTTTCATTATTTGAGGTCTGAAAATGATAATTCTGCAGTGGTCTCTTATTTTTTTTAATTTATTTTTTTCCAATTAAATCTAAAAACAAACATATTAAATCTAAAAAGTGGCAACCTCTGCTGCCTTAAAGAGCAGTTTCTACCTGATTTAGCCTGGTTCAGTGATGTTAAATAATATTTTTGACTTCAGTAAAACCAGTTAGATTTGAGGTTACCATTTTTCAGTGTACACCACAAAACACAAATCTCAAACACAAAGATGATTAAAAAATGTCACACACATCCTGTTATTTGTCTTTTGCCAAGATTAATATCTTTTTATTAAAACTGAATATACATGTAAGGTTTAGGAAATATGAACTTATTAGGAAACAAAATTCTGTGTGAATTATTTAACTGACTATTATCTGAATTTTACCTGAATTTTGTCCTGCTAGTGTTTAATGAATCAGACCCATTTATATCCAGATAGCAAGCAACCATTGAAACAACGTTAAATCAATGTGAATTACACTGAGTCATGCACATGACATGCAGGAAAAAAAAATAGTAGGCTAAATCGCACACACACTGTATAAGTCGTTCCCTCGATTTATAAATCGTGCGCACAATTCACCTTTGTTTTCCTGCATGTCATGTGTGGGGCTCAGTACAGAATTAATGTTGAGAAAATGAAATTTCATCCACAAATCAATGGTAATGGCACCGAATCAGTATTACAGTGTGATGTTGGTTGAACAACATTCTACTCTGAAATCAACTGAAGATAAAAGAAGACAATAAATCTCTCAAGATCATAGCAGAAGTTCTTTTTGTGAATTAACAGAGGTTATGTTTGTATGTTACAGCTAGGTGCATGCTATGTTACAAACATAGGGTCTGAAAAACAACAGCAACATAAACTTGCATTTTAATATATTCAACAAAATATTAATTCCATTTAGCAAAACAAACAAACAAACAAACAAACAAACAAAAAAGCTATAAATAGCTGTAAAACAGCATAATATAGCTATATCCCATATAATTTTAACTTTCTTATAGGATACTGACATGTTCAAAAGCATTATCTGTTAAACCAACACTGAAGTGACTGAAGCTGAATAATGACACTATTTGCTTGCTACAGCTGTTTTATAGCAGAATGTTGGATTTGCTTCATTTTCGAACTTTGCATCATTGATTCTGTTACTTTCCTTTTTATTGCTGTGAATCTGCTGTATAAAGTTCTATAGAAATAAATGTGCCTTGACTTGATTAACTATAATGAGATGCCGGGCACTAGTTGAATTGTTTGTTCAGGTGGATCGAGTAACAACTTGTGTTATAGCCGTTTTCAGGTTGTATCCTAATAAACTGCTAGTTTATCTTTTGTTTTCTCAAGTTCAACAACAATGTTTTGTATCTGATTAATTAATTTCCTCATTTTAACAATGAATTTCCCAGCATTTGTCTTCATCTCACTTTCATCTAGTTCTTTATCTATGGGTGTTTTTACTAGTCTGTTCATGTCCTTGACCATCCTGGTATTTTCAGCTGAGACCATGTTGAACACAAGGCTGAACCCACCATGGATTTCTGCTTTTTTTGCAATCAATATCATAGTTTCAGACATCTGCTTAATCAGTTCAGCAGTGTCTTCAGCAATCCGTATGCAATCTTGATCTCTCAATAAGTTCTCAGTACACTCATGAATGTCTTTCATCTTTTCAGCCATAGGGTTGATTTTATCCTGAAATTCTTTCAGTACAGCTTCAATGTTTTTTCCTAATTGTGTCATCTGGTGCTTTTTATCAGAGCTGTAGCTTACACTCAAAAATTGAACACCTATGAGTATCCATGTAGCGAAAGCAAGAACAATAACAGCAGCAACAAAAAAAGCCCCTAGAGTAAATGGAGCAAAAGCTAATCCTGCAACAAAACCAGCACCTCCGATTATTCCCCCCAATCCTGCATCTCTGGAGCCTTCAGTAGCACATCTGTAACCTTTTTCAAATGTTTTGAGGATATGACGCAGTCTCTCTGTGCACTCCTGGAGTTGAGGTTGATCTCTCTCATAGAGTTCAATAAATTCATCTTTTAGACAAATAACTCCAGCTCTGGAGAAAAGAAATATTAAGTTTATAATTATATATTTTAAAATTAAGAAATGGTTTTATTTAATGGTAACCATTCTTGTTGCTATGCAGATGATACTTTACAATACTTTGTTTTACATATATTAAATGAGTTCAAGAGGTATTTTAATATATTGCACCATAATATAATAATGTAATTTTTGTTAAAACTCCTAATTTTGCAATGTTCTGAATCAATGTGTAACAATGTTTTCTCACATTATTTCAGGAGGTTCATCCATGCTTTTGCGCCGGTGGTGATGAGTGAATGATGCCATTGCTACTGTAATAAAAAAACAAAAAATTAATATATTATCATCTTGCATCAGATTATCCCATAAACAAAACAGAATTAACATAGAGATTCTTATATATATATATATATATATATATATATATATATATATATATATATTGTTAATAATAATCCAGTCTGTTTAAAACAAATTTTTAGAATTTTTTGTAGTCCACACATTACCAAAATTGAAAATATTTGAGATCTGCTTGGTTACAAACATTCTTCAAAATATATTTTTGGTGTACAGCAGAGCAAATAAATTTATACAGGTCTGGAACAAATTGAGGGGGAGTAAATGATGACTGAATTTTCATTTTTTTGGGTGAACTATCCCTTTAACTAATGAACCTTATTGGAAAGTGTTACCATAAAGTGTTATAATAATGTGTCGGTTTCAGTTTAATGCATTCTTGTGATTCCTAATTTGGTCCTATTTTACTGCAAATTAGATTCTGAGAGTTAAAATTAGAGATATTATATATTCAGTAATGTCATAATGGCACTTTTGTAAGTGAATTATTTTCTCTAAAAAATTATCTTCTGTTCTACTTTTTCATCTAGTATTTTCAGACTTGTTGCATTTATTCATTTTTACCAGTTTCACGATTGTCAAATTGGTTATTTTTTTCCCCAGTGAAATCCATCACATGCCGTAAAGCCCCCTTGTTTTTCTGCTTTTCTCCAGCTTTCCTCCGATCCTCCAGGTTCTTCATCCATTCATCTTCTCCCTCCTCCTTCAGTCTGGGAATCAAGAAATCCAGATGTTGAAGAGTGAAAGCGCTGTCTGGTTTTAATGCGATTTCAGACAGACTCACAATGATGATAAAAGCTTCCTGCAGCAGTTTGGACTTTTCATTTTTAATCTTCTCCAGATCATTGATCAATTGTTCTTCTATTTCTGTGTTATTCTCAGACTCTTTCATGTTACTTTCATGTTCCTTTGTAATATTTTTGTATATTTTTTTTATCAAAGTTTGTTTTAGGCTTTTCACCAGTGCGTTCATACTCCTGTTTAAGATCACCAAATGTCATACTGACTGTCTTTGTTTCTATCACATATTTTTTATTTCCTCTGACATGTTTGCTGTAATGACACTTCCCAGTACACACAGTGCAGTGTGTACTGGGAAGTGACTTCACAGGTTGAGGGATGAATATCCCACCAGCAATTCACATGACAGTTTTCCTGACAGACAAAACAGCAGGTTGCGTTTCTGTTCCACCACCATTCATCTTCAGTGGAGACATTTTCTTTGACAGTTTTGTTGACTGTAAACTTAAAGTTTTCACATTTCTCAATCTTGTCTCTGTTCTGTCTGATGGCTTCCTGAATCTCAGTCAGTTCTTCAGTTTTTACCTCTTTCTCATTGATTTGCTCCTTCAGATTAGAGACACAGGCTTCAAGTCGTCTTCGCTGTTTTAAAACATCTAATGTCATCTGAACACTTTTTCTGTTCTTTTCTTCCAGGAGTTTAAAGAACCTATTCATGCTTTCATTTCCCATTTCCCAGGCTGATTTCAAAACACATTTATCATCTCTTTTCTCTTTCTGTCGGTTGTTGAATAAGAAGTGAACAGGTTGTTTTTTCTCATCTCTTCTGCAGGGGATTTTTGCTTTCTTAATGGCACTGAGAGCATCTGTTGGAGGTCCTCCATCTGAGTGTGTCAGTAAAAACACGATGTTGTTCTCAATATCTCTACCAAACAGAGACAGAACTGAGTGAAATATGTACAGCTGTTTGTCAGAGAGACGAATCGGAGATGCCTTCATCACAAAACACACTGCATCAATATAATGAATCCCATCCTCATCTGAAAATAATCTGATCAGACACTCAGAAATCTCTCTGTCTTTCTCGTATCCTTCAGTGTTTCCGTATCCTGGAGTGTCAATGATGGTCAGAGATGTTGGTTTCTCTTCAACAAACACCTCATAAACTGTGACTGCAGATGTCTGGGTTATTGTTTCATCAATATGTTCAGTTTCTTCTGTGATTTGATAAAACTCTTGATCCTGAAACTTCACTCCCAGTAAGTAGTTGATCATGGTGTTGATGATGGTGGTTTTCCCAGCGCCGGTTTCTCCCACCATCAGTGCGACCTTGTTCTGCTTGTTTCTGTCTTTTTGTCCATATGTCCATCTTCTGAGCTTTTTCTGATTCCCATCAATATATTTTCTTTCCATGTTCAGTTGGTAAAGTGCTGGAGAACCTGGATTCATTTGGGTTGCATCATGACGTGATCTGCAGAAGAGAAAATTGATTCAGCATCAACATGTTATGATCTCAATCAGTTTTAAAATTTACAGTGCCTGTGTGTCGCAGTTTTGCTGTGTATAACCCGAAGGCATGAGACAAAGAGTGAAAACAAAAGGAGTTTTACTGAACACAGGAGCTAAGAAAAAACACAACTACCACAATATTAAAGCAGAACAATGAACTGGGGAAGCTGAAGGCTTAAATACATTGAAACAGGTAATCAACAGGACAATGAACAGGTGAGTAAATGAATATGAACAATCTCTTACGCCATTCTGGGAGGAAAATCCATGCTGCTTCGCCGACAGTGGTCAATAAATGATGACATCGTTGCTGTGAAGAAAACACAAGTGGATACATTATCTGTTTGCATATATCTATCTTGCTTCTTTTGCAGCATCTCACCAAACAGCATTATAAATATGTATGCTCAAGTTAAAAAACAGATTGCATCTCATAATCTTGCCTTTTTCGCATTCCACTGCCCGTGTCTCATTTTTTTTTCCAACACAATAATGCGTTCTGTGTGAACAGGTGCTTAAATGCTGATTTATACTTGGGTGAGACGTCAGACCTACACCATAGCCTCTGCAGCATAGGCTATGCGTGCGTTGATTTTCATTTATACTTCTACGCCGTTGTCCATGTCAACATGCAATTACTTGCAGCAATGCTCCATTTTTAGCATTTAAGTAACAGCATGAATCTTTTTACTGTAAACTTTTGTAAAGTAGACACAATGTAACATTATTAAAAACTACATTACCTAAAAACACAATATCATTTGATCATCTGAATGTATTAAGAACTACAGAAGCCCTCAAGCTCATGCATTATTTTGTTATAGTGATCACAACATTGTGATCTGTTGTTTAATCTGCATCTCTCAATCATTTTTCTATAACCATGCAGAAGTTCCGCTGCCTCAGAAAGTTCTCTGAAGTACCGTATGTCTGTGGCAAATAAATTATCCTCTCATATATTGGACACTAATCAGAGACTCACTCAAGCAGAAATATATTTTCAAAAGAAAGTATAATGAATTCCCACATCCATAATGTAGCAGTATTTATAATCGGCTTAAAAAGTATTTGTCACACTCACACCCAGACCAAAAACAAACAGCAAGATTAAAAAACATCTCAGTAACTATTATGACCCAAAGTCAGTTCACAGACAAAAAAAGACAAAAGAAATTGTCTTACCTAGACAGTGAAAACAGATGATACTGATGACATTTTTCAATACATTTCCATCTGTTTTCTAGCCATATATTGTCAGTAATCAGATGTATATCCACTAATACCCACTTGTGTCTGAGAAATCTGTTAGGGCATAGTTAATACTCTGATAACTTTTTTTCAGTTTGTCATATGATTGTAACAATGGTGTGGTTGGTTAATAATCTACAACAATCAAACAATATCACACTCACTATCATGATTAGTTGTTATTATGTCTTGTGCAGGAAGAGAAAGCAGGCAGAGCAGGCACATTAAAGTCCAAGGACAGACACAGGGCACATGTGACAGATTGGTTCCTGTGCAAGGCCAAAGGGGCAATTCGGAACAACAGCAAGTGTTTTATTACCATTAATATGATCATATAACTAAAACATGATTATAATGATAAAAGTTTTTTAAGCAAAGCAAAGACTAAACTCTGAATTAAAATTAATGTGCTGCACACTGATTAATGTCATTCTGTATATTTCATACAGTGCATTGTTGTGATTTTGTTTATTATTATACAGTATATAGACTCATTACACATAATTTAAAGCATCCTAGATTAGGTATAATTTGTTAGGACATGTGTGAGATGATGTTTTCTTCACTTGATGACTTGATTTGATTTCCTCACATTACAGGTGCTGGTCATATAATTAGAATATCATCAAAAAGTTGATTTATTTCACTAATTCCTTTCAAAAAGTGAAACTTGTGTATTATATTCATTCATTACACACAGACTGATATATTTCAAATGTTTATTTCTTTTAATTTTGATGATTATAACTGACAACTAAGGAAAATCCCACATTCAGTATCTCAGAAAATTAGAATATTACTTAAGACCAAAACAAAGAAAAGATTTTTAGAAATCTTGGCCAACTGAAAAGTATGAACATGAAAAGTATGAGCATGTACAGCACTAAATACTTAGTTGGGGCTCCTTTTGCCTGAATTACTGCAGCAATGCGGCGTGGCATGGAGTCAATCAGTCTGTGGCACTGCTCAGGTGTTATGAGAGCCCAGGTTGCTCTGATAGTGGCCTTCAGCTCTTCTGCATTGTTGGGTCTGGCATATCGCATCTTCCTCTTCACAATACCCCATAGATTTTCTATGGCGAGTCAGGCGAGTTTGCTGGCCAATTAAGAACAGGGATACCATGGTCCTTAAACCAGGTACTGGTAGCTTTGGCACTGTGTGTAGATGCCAAGTCCTGTTGGAAAATGAAATCTGCATCTCCATAAAGTTGGTCAGCAGCAGGAAGCATGAAGTGCTCTAAAACTGCCTGGTATACGGCTGCGTTGACCTTTGACCTCAGAAAACACAGTGGACCAACACCAGCAGATGACATGGCACCCCAAACCATCACTGACTGTGGAAACTTCACACTGGACCTCAAGCAACGTGGATTGTGTGCCTCTCCTCTCTTCCTCCAGACTCTGGGACCCTGATTTCCAAAGGAGATGCAAAATTTACTTTCATCAGAGAACATAACTTTGGACCTCTCAGCAGCAGTCCAGTCCTTTTTGTCTTTAGCCCAGGCGAGACGCTTCTGCTGCTGTCTGTTGTTCAAGAGTGGCTTGACACAAGGAATGCAACAGCTGAAACCCATGTCTTGCATAGGTCTGTGCGTAGTGGTTCTTGAAGCACTGACTCCAGCTGCAGTCCACTCTTTGTGAATCTCCCCCACATTTTTGAATGGGTTTTGTTTCACAATCCTCTCCATGGTGCGGTTATCCCTATTGCTTGTACACTTTTTTCTACCACATCTTTTCCTTCCCTTCGCCTCTCTATTAATGAGCTTGGACACAGAACCCTGTGAACAGCCAGCCTCTTTTGCAACGACCTTTTGTGTCTTGCCCTCCTTGTGCAAGGTGTCAATGGTCGTCTTTTGGACAACTGTCAAGTCAGCAGTCTTCCCCATGATTGTGTAGCCTACAGAACTAGACTGAGAGACCATTTAAAGGCCTTTGCAGGTGTTTTGAGTTAATTAGCTGATTAGAGTGTGGCACCAGGTGTCTTCAATATTGAACCTTTTCACAATATTCTAATTTTCTGAGATACTGAATTTGGGATTTTCCTTAGTTGTCAGTTATAATCATCAAAATTATAAGAAATAAACATTTGAAATATATCAGTCTGTGTGTAATGAATGAATATAATATACAAGTTTCACTTTTTGAATGGAATTAGTGAAATAAATCAACTTTTTGATGATATTCTAATTATATGACCAGCACCTGTAATTAAATCAATGAGAGTCTGACTATCATTCTCACTGTTTACTTTAAACATATTGCATGACCCTGGATTAAATTGAAAGCACTGAGAGGCGTTTTCAAGCAGTACAATATCTTTCAGAATGAACCTTTGAACCTTTGATTATGATTTTAGGTGAACAAAATATATGTAGCTTATCTGAACCAAAATGAGTCCAATAAAAGAACACACAATGGACTTTAATTGAGAAACTGCAATATATTTTTGTGACAATAATTAACCATGTTTCACTGTCTTCAAATTACTAATAACAAACTACTAAAAAGATTAACAATTACATTAAAATACACATTATTTATAAAAAAAAAAAAAAAAAAAAAAAACTGTGCATGCATGACAGCTCAGGGTGCTAAACAATTACCATTAATTAAATACTGGTTAAAGACTGTTAAAAAAGAAACAATCAATGACAAAAGCAGAAGATGTAAAACATCGAAATTCATATTGTATTTTTTTTTTTTTTTTTTTTTTTTTTAATATTTAACAAAAAAAAAATGTACAGATATTTTGTCTGGATTAATATTGTGAAATATTCTCCATAATACTCTTGCAGTAAGTCATTAGCTAACAACAGTACACATGCATGAGCTGATGTAACTATCACTGCATCAGCAGCTACACAGTTACTGCCTTTAAATCCTTTAACTCCTTGTACACAGTTAGTGTTACAGGTGCTTGGTTGTGGAAAAGTCATTTCTCTGGTTTTCAGCAGGTGTCGCCGGTTTCTCCTGAAGGTGTTTCCATCAGGCGTTTGAATCACATATGACCTGGGTTTTTCATGAACCCTCAACACAGATGCTGGTTGCCAGTTGTTTCTGACTTTTACTCTCACATTCTCTCCATCTGCTATAGGTGATAACTGTTTTGCTCCCCAATCAAAGTAGCATTTCTGTTTCAACTGTCTGCCCTTGATGGCCTTATGCACATTTCTGTAAAGCTGGGGTCTCAACAGCTTTTCTGATGTAGGCAGTTTTGTTTTCAGTCTTCGACCCATCAGCAGCTGTGCAGGAGATAGTTTTACACCATCCAAAGGAGCATTCCTGTACTCCAACAGAGCAACATAAGGATCTCTTTGGCTCTCTTTTGCTTTCTTTAACAGGTTCTTTACTGTCTGGACTGTTCGTTCACTCTGTCCATTTGACTGGGGAAATCCAGGACTAGACGTGGTATGTACAAACTCCCAGTTTTCTGCAAATACTCTGAATTCTGCACTTGAGAATTGTGGACCATTGTCCGACACCACTTCATCCGGGATCCCCTGTCTCGCAAAGATGGATTTGAGAGCTGTCACTACATGTCTGCTTGTTGTCTGTGTAAGTTTGGCAATCTCTGGAAACTTTGAAAAGTAATCCACACACAGTAGATATTCACCTCCATCGAAATGGAACAAGTCTACTCCTACTTTCGCCCATGCTCTGTCTGGAATATCATGGCAAATGAGTGGCTCTTTGCTGTTACTCCGTCTGAAAGTGTTACAGATGGCACACTTCAACACGACATCCTCAATTTGCTTTGCCATGCTGGGCCAGAACATGACATCTTGTGCCCTCTCTTTACATTTAACAATACCAAGATGAGATTCATGTACTCTTGCTAACATGTCTGCTCTCAAGCTTTGTGGGACTACAATTCGCCAGTTCTTGAAAAGTAACCCATCGGAACAGGTAAGTTCTTCTCGGAACGTCCAGTACTTTTTTTTATGTCTGCTGGAACTTCTTGTATGTCTGCAGGCCATCCTGACTGAATTACTTCCATGACCATTTGCAACTCTTCATCTTCTGCTGTTGCAGGTCTGAATGTGTTCAGCTTCTCTTTTGAAATTGGCAAACAAACTGCCACAGAATGAACTTGTAACTCATCTTCCAGGAGTGGCTCGGATTGTTCTTTTAGGTAGGCTCGGCTCAACGTGTCTGCTATGTACAACTCTTTCCCAGGCTTGTAGCTGACACGTAAATCATAGAGCTGCAATCTCATTAGCATTCTCTGGAGTCTCGGAGGAGCTTTTTGGAGAGACTTTTTGAATACTGTCTCCAGGGGCTTATGATCTGTCTCCACTTGTACTGTCTTCCCATAGACATACTGGTGGAACTTCTCACATCCGTAGACAATTGCCAAGAGCTCTTTTTCTATTTTGGTGTATCTTTTCTGACACTCAGTAAGAGACCTTGAGCCAAATGCCACTGGTTGGCCTTCTTGCAGCAATACTGCTCCCAGACCTTCAGCACTTGCATCCACTGACAGCATTACATCTTTATTGACATCGAAGTATTTCAACACTGGGGCGTTGCTCACAAGTGACTTCAATTTTTCAAAGCTCTTCTGTTGTTCTGACTCCCAATGCCAAGCTATATTACCCTCTAGAAGTTTCCTCAGCAGGGCACTGACGTCTGACATGTTTGGAACAAACTTGGCCAGATACTGCAGCAGGCCTAAGAACCTCATTAGTGCAGCTTTGTCCACTGGCTCTGGCATGTTCTGTATCGCTCTGACTTTCTCTTTGTCTGGCTTCAACCCATCTGCAGTCAGAATGTGTCCAACATAGCTGACTTCAGTCATCCTGATCTTGCATTTGTCTTTGTTCAACTTTAGATTCATGCTTCTAATTCTATCTAGCAGTTGTCATAGTCTCTTGTCATGTTGTTCCATGTCTTCACCCCACACCAGAATGTCATCCACTATGTTCACAACTCCATCTAAGTCTTCTAGTCTTTGTGCAATGCACTTTTGAAACACTTCTGGAGCTGACACTATGCCAAATGGAAGTCTCAAGAACCGGTATCTCCCAAAAGGAGTGTTGAAAGTACATAGTTTGGAGCTATCTTCATCCAGCTGTACTTGCCAAAACCCATGATTGGCATCAAGCACTGAGAGTACTTTGGCATTTGGCATCTCAGCTACTATTTCCTCGACTGTGCTCAACGGGTAGTGTTCTCTCTTTATGGCTTTGTTAAGATCTTGTGGATCTATGCAGATCCTGAGTTTCTCTGGCTTCACTACCGTAACCATACTATTAACCCAATCAGTGGGCTCGGTTTGTTTCACTATAACTCCAAGATCTTCCATTCGTTTCAGTTCCATTTTGACCCTGTCCATTTTGACCCTGCTATGGATATTTTCCTGGGTGCATGAATGACTGGAGCAACATCTGGGTTAAGCTGTATGTGGTGCAGTCCTGGTACACATCCTAAACCAGTAAACACATCTTTGTATTCATTCAGAATGTCAGTTTGGTCTTTGTTCTCTACTTTGTAAATTCTTTTAATCAGTCCGAGTTTTGAGCATGCTTCTCTTCCAAGGATAGCTGGTGAATCCTCATCTACAATTTGTAATTCTAGCTCAAACTCATCTTCTTTGTAACCACATTTGAGCATTGCCTTGCCCTTTGGCTCCATCGTGTGGCCTGAATATGTAACTAACGAGCAGTTTGACTTCTTCAGTGATGTTGTCTTGTTAGAGGTTTTCTCAAAGTCTTTATAAGACAACACGTTGCACTCTGCTCCTGTGTCTAGCTTAAAGGTTAGTATGCACTTGTTTATTCTGACTTCCTGTGTCCATTTCTTGTTTTCACTTTCCATGGTAGAGACTGTTTTCATTTGTGCCAGCCATTTGTTAGCTGTCTGTTCACTTCGTTCAATTTCGATGGTGCCTATAAACAATTCAGCATCTTCTTGCTGCTCTATTTCATGGACTTTTTTCTCCATTTTCCTAGGTTTACCTTTTTGTTTTGGTGTTTTGCACATGCGGCTAAAATGGTTCTTCCTCAAGCACTCATTACAAGTTTTGCCATATGCCGGACACTTCCTTGGCTCATGTATATAACCACATCTTGTGCATTCTTCCTTCTCTTTCCCTGTGTGCTTGATATTCGACTGTCTGACTGTTGACTTGGTTTTCATGATTTTGTTCACGGCCACTTCTGCTTCTTCATGCAGTACCTTCATATGGCTTTGTGTTACTTCGTAACATACATTTACAGATGGAGAGCGCCCTCAACAGGTAAGGAGTAATAACACATTTACCATACATCACAAAACATACTGATGCATATAAACGAAAGAATCATTTAGAGGGTTGCACATTTTAGTAGAGTTACTGTGGACTACCTACTTATTATAACATAAGCACACACGACAACTTACACTCATTGGTGGGCACATACTGCCGGACTGTTGTTGAGTCGACAAATGGCGGTGCCGCGAGACGGAAGGATGAGACTCTGCCCGGCCCCATATATCATCGGTTATCGTCGGGACGGTAAGAAGGCCGAGGCGGGAGGGGGGGCCGAGGTCTGTTCAGTCACATTCACCAAAAACAGCGGATTATCTGTGAATCCCAGCTGTCTGATGAAAGTTTGTAAAATTATCCGGTGTAGAACGATCACTTTAGAATCCTTCATATCATCGTTTTAGGAAATTTAAATAAGGAGACCGAGCATATTGTATATTTTAACAACCATGTAATATGCATTTGCGTGATGAAGGCATTACTAGCTAAATGTGCAAAGGGCTGTATAAATGTAATGACACTTGAGACTGAGCGAGTGAACCGCTGTAGAGTTAGAGGCGGTGCCACACTCGGTGCATCATCGACAGTTATATAGTGTTAGGGGAGGGGCTATGCTCGATGTGCGTCATCAGACCCCCGTTTTAGCTCCGCCCAAAAAATCCTGAGCAGAGACTTGGTGAAAAACTGTTTAACGCTCTAACTTCACAATTAAGCATTACACAATTCACAGACTTTGTAATGTGTTTCAGCAATACATTTGTAACATTTATAAAGTGTTTAGAAAGAATTCTCAGAATTGACTTTACAGGGACTTTAAGCCATTAGTTGACTAATCACATTTATATTAATTTAATTTCTTAAATACTGGAGAGAATAAACTAATAATGAGCGTTTATGTAATATAGGCTATGCACTCAAGTGCACACATAACGCTTGCCACAAAGAACTGGCAAAAGTAATGATTATGAATATGACAAAAAACAGCAAGGAGACATTTTAATTGTTTATTAATAAAGTAATGTTTTCTGAAATCAGTGTCGGCTACAAAGATGAAGTTGACATTGCTGACTCTCATCATCTCAGCATATACTGGACGCGCCTAGAGAGAAAATGCACATTTCATTCGGATTACATAATCAGAGTAGACTCTTTTCGTTTTTAATTATTTCGTTTTAAAGTAGATATTTCAAGCTTTCTATATATATATTTCTCATGTATATGAGGCAAGCAGCCGCTGAGTTTCGGTTCATTTAGCCTATAAGTCGCGCTCCAGTTCACGTGCCAGTGATCGCGCCGGCACATCCATGATTATATTGCCTGCTATATTTGCTTCTTATTTATTAAATCCAGGCAATTGGTTAATGAAACATTGATTAAAATTAAGATACAATTTTTACAAAACGAAATTCACTTTAAAGAAAGGCTTTCTATAAAACAAAACTTAATGAAGTGGTCAAAATCATGTCTGACCCACTCCATGACTCCTGATATATTGCGCATCTTATGATGCATCTTACTCATGCTGTTCACTTTTCATAATCAAGTAAATGAATTTAAAACATAACATAGGACTATTTAAACATATATATGAAACTACATTTTCTTTAATGACAGTACAGAGAAATTTCATAAGCAAGAGTGGATCATGAGTCACGAGTCGGATCAAGAATTATTTATTCTTAGACTTATATTTAATATTGGGGGCATTCAAGTTATTTGACATATTTTATTTTTTTTTAAAGTAACGCAATAGTTTCTTTCCCTGGTAATTAGTTGCTTTTATAATGATGTAACTCAGTTACTAACTCCGTTACTATTTGTGAGAAGTAACTAGTAACTATAACTAATTACTTTTTTAAAGTAACGTGCCCAACACTGGTGGTGACATGCTTGCTAAATAAAGCTTAATATCTTTTTACGCATATGTGTTTATTAAAGGCCTTAAATGCTTGAACCCAAGTAAATGCTGCTTGCAGCTTTAATTTTACTTGTTTTTTTGGTTTTCTTTTCATTGTGAATGTCTTAAAGTCATCAACATTGTGTAAGATATTAAGACTTAATTAGATTGTATTATATTTAGGTTGTACAGTAAGTATCATTTTCATTGCAAAAAGCACTGAATACTGGTTAAAAATTTAGGCTCAACTGAGATGGTAATAGATCAGTGATTTACATGAGCAAATAATCGTATCACAGTCTTCTTCTTTAGTGCTAAAACGAATTTGAAATACTGATGTTTTTACATGAAGATTGATTTAATTTAACAAGTAATGATTAAGATCTGCATAGAACTGGGAAATTAATGACTGAAACATGCTGCTCTCATCTTTTCCCCTCTTCCCCTGTTTAGAAACATTTTCAGTTGCTATTTTCCAATGAAGAAGTATTTTCTGGCAATATGTCTGTGGTAAATTCTGCAAACCTCCAGATGGTGCTATTATCAGTACTTCAAGGCTTTGAAATGTTTTCCTGGCACAAACAAGAGAAAGATTCAGAGCTTTGCAAAGCTTGATTTACTTACTAAGGGGTTGCTATGCAGTTTATATGGAGTTCTGAGTGTTTACTTTTGTTGCTTATAATTAAGTCCCTCATTTAAAGTGTGTGTGGGATTTTTAAAACTGCTTTATCATCCAGCAGGTGACAATTGCATGTAAAAGTAAAACAGCACATCTCTCCTCAACAAGACACATGATTTGATGAATCTTTCATGTCTTGATCACAAACACAGCAGGCGACAAACACATTCATCTTTAATACTTACTATCAGAGGTTTGATCACATCAGTAACACATGTACAGTAAGTCTAATGAGCTATGAAGTATTTTAAGTTTAAGAAGCACCAATGTTTTCTTTTCTTTCTTTTTTTTTTTTTTTTGTATCATATCTTACAGTGAGAACAGCTACAATGTTTAACATGAGAGAGAAGGGCATCTTAGAGTATGACCATATTGAAGATTTAACCAGGTCAGTGTCATAATTCATGTGATATGACATGTTATAAATGTCTATGTCTATGAATGAAAAGTTCAGTGTTTTTGCGGCCTCTCATTAAGTGATACCTTCCCTATGGGTTTCACAAACAAAAATGTTTCATTTCCATTAAGTCTTGCCAACCAAGAAGTATTGTTGTTGGAAAGAGATTTAGACAAGTAAATACTTTCACATTTCCTTCATGTAAAGATAGTTTGATATATTGATATTAGTTGTTTTTATATTTTAATAAGCATAATATATTTAATTACGTATTCACTCAACAGCACTAAGTTGCTCTGTAGACTAATAAATAACTGATTAAGATCATAACATTATAAATTAAATGTCTCTTTTGAATCCAGGTCCTCCAGCACTTTACCGACTAAACACTGAAAGAAAATATATTAATGGGACTAATGGAAAGGTCAAACGATGGACATATGGGCAAAAAGATGGAAAAAAGCAGAACAAGGTCGCACTGATGGTGGGAGAAACCGGCGCTGGGAAAACCACCATCATCAACACCATGATCAACTACTTACTGTGAGTGAAGTTTGAGGATCAAGAGTTTTATCAAATCACAGAAGAAACTGAACATATTGATGAAACAATAACCCAGACATCTGCAGTCACAGTTTATGAGGTGTTTGTTGAAGAGAAACCAACATCTCTGACCATCATTGTCACTCCAGGATACGCAAACACTGAGGGATATGATAAAGACAGAGAGATTTCTGAGTATCTGAGCAGATTATTTTCGGACGAGGATGGGATTCATCATATTCATCATATGCAGTGTGTTTTGTGATGAAGACATCTCCGAATCGTCTCTCTGGAAAAGAGCTTTACATATTTCACTCAGTTCTGTCTCTGTTTGGTAGAGAAATAGAGAACAACATAGTGTTTCTACTGACACACTCAGATGGAGGACCTCCTCGTGAGACCACGAGCCGAAGGCTGGTCTGCCCTCGCATACAGCGCCCCAACCTAGGTTGGACGCGTCTGTCGAGAGCACCGTCCTTCTGGAAACCGCCTGCAGGGGTACGCCACGACTGAACCACTCGGGGTTCATCCAAGGTTTCAGGGCTGTTAGACAGGCCTGATTGACCCTGACGCGAAAGCGGCCGAGCCGCCAAGCGTGAGGTGGAACCCTGAGTTTCAACCAGTATTGCAGATGCCGCATCCGTAGAAGGCCGAGCTGCAGAACCAGGGAGGCGGAAGCCATCAGCCCTAGCATCCTCTGGAAGAACTTCAGAGGGAAACAGGCCTTGTTCCTGGTGGAAGCAGCGAGCTGCAGAATTGCCAGGGTGCGCTCTGGTGAGACTACAGCCCTTATACGGACTGAGTTGAAAACTGCACCCAGGAACGTGATATGTTGGCTGGGGGACCAGTGAGCTCTTTGCAAAGTTGACCCTGAGTCCTAGGCACTGCAAGTGGCTGAGGAGCACAGATCTGTGATGGTCTAGCTCGGTTCGAGACTGGGCCAACATGAGCCAATCGTTGAGAATTCAGAACCCGGATTCCCATCTGTCTCAGGGGGGAAAGCGGCGCATTCATGCACTTCGTAAAAGTGCGAGGAGCTAGAGACAGCCCGAAAACATGGGGGTCTTCGGGCGAACTGCAGTGACCAGCTGTGATTTATCATTACCAACTTCCAGCTTGACACTCTGGGGATGGCCTGCCAGGTGATCAGCTGCTAGAGAGCGAAGATCCACAGAGTGAGAGAACGCAGTGAAAACGGTGGAGAAATTGCTCTTTTAGGCGGCTAGAACCGCTGGAAATAGCGAGGGCGTCGGCGCTGCAGGCGTTCGGAGATCTCAGCTGGTCCACTGCAGTGCCTCTTCAACGGCGGGAGAGCTCGTTCCAGGCGGCGAAGGCATTCAGCAAGGAGATCCAGCGAAGAGAAGTCGTCTCTGAAGGAGAAAGATCTGAAATCCTATGGCGAAATGCCCGCTTATATAGCCATACGCCCCGCCCATTTTGGCAGGCGTTTATTGTGATTTTTTTTTATCAAAAATCAGACTTTTTTTCACAATTGCAAGTTTATATCTCATAATTGCAATTTATAAACCCGCATTTCTCACCTTTTTCTCAGAAATGTGAGTTTATATTGTGCGATTCTGACTTGTGAGATACAAACTCAGAATCGTGAGTCACAATTACCTTTTCTGTAAATAAGCTTCCATAAAAGCATCCATAAATATTAAAAGATTAAGAGACTTCCAAAGGGGTAAGACTGATATGTTTCCCATTTTAACAACAGTTCCCATCATGCTTTACTGCACTATATGACCTTAAAACAAATGTTTTCTATTTCTGTTTGTCACAAATCATATTTCATATTTAACTGTTCTGCTGTGGCCAGACTTTGTGGTTAAAATACAGTTTTTGTTCACAATCATTGTGGTGAGAATGAAGTCCACAGACAAGATGTGTTATTATGTACAGTAATTGAGATTTTATGCTTTGGATACAGTGTGTTTTTGTGTAAATCTGTCATACGCTCTTGTTTTGCACAAATTGTATTATTTCCAACATTAAAGCTGTTACAGAAAAAAAAAGTTCTTTCATGTCTTGACATGATTTTGTGCAATACAGCAATGAAGATATGATGTAAATAAAATTCAAATATACTTAGCTGTATTTAATTGTGCATAAAATAATCAGTTATGTGCAACAGTTAGATTTATACATGCAAAGCATACTGCAGAGCTCGAGTTCGAGTGGAAAATCACTATTTTTCTACAAACACGCCCCGTGATCATGTGCTTTTTCGAGGAAGAGTCGGTGGACTTGAAGGGAAAGAGTTTTTTTTTTTTCTCACCTCATGAATTGAACTCACTGTTTTGGGTTGTTTTGGTTCCTGCTTTAGTACTTTTCGTATTTTGGACCAGTCAGTATTTTACGGGCTTTTTTCCCAACTAAACGTAAATGTTTTAAAACATTGACAACTTTAGCGCTTGTGTCCGTTTGTTTTTGTTTTCTTTTGGAAGAGGATATAAAGAGAGGACCGTCAGCCCGAGCAGTGTTAAGGTAAGAGATTTTGCTTGCGGTTTAGCGTGTTTTGTTGAGTGCGGTCAAGTGTGTGTTGTGTTACTTTAAGGGGAAGTTGAAAGAGGAAAAATATTATTAGCACAACAAGCTGGGGAACTTTTGTTTTGTTTATGACATGGCCTTTGAACGCAGTGTCGTGTATCGTCCGAATATTAAAAGAGATTTGCTTTGAAAGCACGTGCGTGAGTCCAACAAAACTTTATGAACATTCCATCGCCTGAAGCGAAATTCCTGTGGTTAGTCTGTCAGTCTTATAACCTAATTAATATTCATGAGCCATGCCTTCCCCTTAGGACTTGTCAGCTGATTACGCCCTCGTCGTTCAACGAATCAAAGGCGTTCACACGTGTTTTTGCGTTGCGTCTGCGTTTGTAAGGCGAGTCAACTTAAAAATAGGTTAAATTGCGAATTCAGAGTTTAGTTTTTGTTTGGCTATGTAGCAACTTTACAGCTGTGTTTTTTTGTTTGTTTTGTTTTGTTTTGTTTGTTTTTTGTAGCAGCAGCTGTATTTGTCTGCTACAATTTCGTGTGTCTTTATAATAGGCTATCTTAAACGAGTGATTTTCAAACTTTCTGATTTCTGGGATTGGGAATATAAAGGAACCCCATACCTTTGGAAGCTATCTTAATTGTTACATTTAAACGTTGAAATTATGATTTCATATTCATATTTCATATAATATGTCATATTAATAGATTAAAAAAATCGAAATGATGAAAGTTGCAATTAAAAAGTCAGTATTATGACTTGAATGTCAATTTCTTTTTGTCAACTTTTTATCTCACAATTATAACTGTCACAGTTTCTACTTTTTAATGTCATAATAATTTCTATTTATTGTCATAATGTCAACTGTTATAATTTTGACTTTTCTTAAATTGTAAGTCATAATTTCAACTTTTTAATTTAAAGGTGCAATGTGTACATTTTAGGAGGATCTATTGACAGAAATGCAATATAATGTACATAACTATCAGTGGTGTATAAAGACCTTACATAATGAACCATTATGTTTTTATTACCTTAGAATGAGCCATTTCTATCTACATAGGCTGAATCCCACACTTCTGCACGTTTCTGCCATCTTTGTGGCCGATATGCGCCCTCGATGTGCACTTTAGCTGAGCCCGCAAGTCTGCGAGCGACGCAGAGGACTTTACCCAAAGCGGCATCACATCATGAAAATGTGGACTCAGAGGAAGACCATGAGGGTTTAGGGTGCCATTTGGGACCAGGCCATACACCTCGGGTCCCCTCATGTTAAATTGCCATTTTTCGCTGATGTTTCTAGAGTAGCCCTAAACGGATAAACTGCTCTACAGAGTGCATTTGCTTTACTGGCTTAGCCTGCCTCTCAATGCGCATATTGTCCACCCTAAATAGTATGTGACATTATCAATATTCAATACTATTTAGGGTGGATAGTATGCAGTAGACATGTGCCGATATTCGGTAATACGATATATCACGATAATGAATATGCATGATATTGTTATTGTGGGCAATTCAGAATAGAGTGAATAATTATTTATTACAAATTATTCAAATTTGTATAAAGCATTTTAAGAATACTTTCCACATCAATCATATAAAATGCACAACACCGCTGTATTCTGTGTCAAAAAGACACATGCTCAGATGTAAACAAGCCCAACGTGCATGAGAAGCACATGGCTGAACGAGTGAAGGAGACGCGCTGAATGAAAGTGCACGTTCACTCTCTGACAGCAGAGGGTGCTGATGGAACAGCAGAAGTGCAGCGGTTACCCCGGAAACCCCGGAAACAAAGCAGCTGCGCTAGTGAAGTTGATTAATTTTTTTGTAATCTTAATGTTGTTCATCACAGCACCAAATACTTAAGACTTAATAGGCCATTTATTTTCAAACTTAAATATTTTTATATTTTAATACAGACAACATGCCCTATAATGATTGAAAATGTTCTGATTATGTGTTATTGGTGAGGAAAACTAAGTGATAAGGCTTCATTAGTTAACATGTTAATTCATTATTACCAAAACTGATAATGACAAATACTTAGCATTTATTAATCTTAGTTAATGTTAATTTCTTAATGTTTAATAACATTACTAAAATCGAAAGAACTAATTCAACCGACCTGAGATAAAACTAACAATGATCAGTTGTATTTCTTAACTAACATTAACAAAAAATATTACCATCTGTAACAAATGTAGCTATCTAAGTTAATGCTTTAACTAACGTTAACTAATGAGACCTTATTGTAAAGTGTTACGTGTTGTTCTTTATAATTATTTAGCTGTAATCTGTTTAAAAGATTTTTACTTTATAATTTTGTATGTATTGGATTATTGTATTTAAACATTCAGTTCTTTTTGTTATAAAAGTTCTTAAACCTGTTTAACTATGACATTTTTTTTTTTGCAACTTATTTCAGTACCGTGATAATACCGTATACCGTGATAAAAGCTTCAGCAATTATCCCAACATGAAAATTTGATACCGTCACATGCCTAGTAGGAACATTGAGATGCAGGGTTACTCTCTGCTGTCTCATGACATCTTTGTCCTGCAATTCGCAACCTTACCACCAGATGCCGCTAAAATTTACACACTGTACCTTTAAACTTTACCTCACAATTTATAATTTTTTGTCATAATTTCAATTTTCAATATATTAATTATGATTTAGTGTTGTAATTATGACTTTTTGTCATAATTTTGACTTGTGTCATAATTATGACATAAAACAAAATCCAAATTATAACTATGTCATGATTATGATTTACAAATCATTATTCATTTATTTTTCTTGTATGGAAATGTCCATATTCCTAATATATAAAGGAAGATGTATGAGTTTTTCATATATAAATATACATTTATTCAGTGTGAGAGAAAAATAGCATGATATTATAAAGACAACATGTTTTTAAAAATAAAATGTGTAACATTTCAGTATCAAATAGATTTTATAACAAATTCACTGTAAATATCGTTCCAGAGAAGTTTTACTGAAACTCATTTATTGATTTTGTTTTTATTTTTTTCAGTTTAAAACTAGAGCCATAAACAGAATAAAACAATTTCAAGATTTATAACCTGACTTAAAAAAATATATAAATATAAATTTGACAAATTTTAACTTTTTAATTAATTTTTACACCATTTTTTTTCCTCATTGAAAACCCCAGTCCTACATTATGACCTCAAGTAAAGTTACATAATTAATATTCAGGAGCTGAGGCTTGCAGCTCCTGAGGCTTGCAGTCAGACAGACCTCTTTGACCGGTGTGTTGTCAAGTTAAAAATAGTTTTTAGTGCTGCGTCAGTTGTGAAACATCTGACCAATCAAAGGACGCCCATCTTATTGAGTGTTTACAATAGCAACTGAATGAATGTGTGTCATCATGGTGTGTTTTAATAAAGCCATGAAGGGTTTAAGCATGTCTAGATTCCTTGCATGACTTGACCTTTAAGTTACGTATAGTGTTACGTATCAGTGTTTACTCTCTATTCAAAGGATCTGCATTTAACTTGAATTCAATAGTCAAAAAACAGCCATAATGAGATCCACTCGAGTCAACGCCTTCCATTCACCGGCCGTCCAGACTAATACAGACAGGTTCAACCAGTGTAATAATGATGTCTTCTTTAATTAAAGCATTGTGGTGTTGTTGTTGTTTCTGATGAGTGTGTTGTTAAGACTGCAGAAGTGTTTTGTTTCTCAGGAAGGACTGGTGATGCAGAAACTATATCCCTTTAAATCCTCTCCACAGGTAACAGTTCAGAGGAGTTGTGATTAAACACTGGGCTGGAAATATGCATTAAAGCTTCAACTAATGCCAAACTGCAACGCTTTAGATAAAGTGTCCACTAAATAATGGGTTTTCAATTGACATAAATATTTAAAATTTTGAAATTATGATCATAATTATGAGATTAAAACGTCAAAATTATGACATAACAATCATTAACGACTTAGCATGTCATAATTTCAAATTTTTACTGCCATAAGTCATAATTTTGTGTGTGTTAATGTCACTTTTGACCGTTCATCTCATAATTATGACTGAATATGTTATAATTCTGACTTTTATGTCATAATGTTGTTGTTTTTTTCTTGTGTCTTACACTCTAAAAAAATGAAAAAAAAAACAAAAAAAATTACAGAGTAAAATACTGTTTTCCATTGAAACAGTAATATATCATAAAAATACATATGGTCTCTTAGGTTATTATTTATTATTTCATTTTTTTTACTTGTATTATGTCAAAAAGTATGTTTTCTAAATAGTATAAAAACTCTTAATTTTGATAATTCTTTTTCAGAAATGAAGACTGTATCTTATGACGTTTTGCTTCTCAAGTAAATTTTTATCTGTATTGATGTGTAAACAGTAATATACAATAAAAACAATGCATTCTGGGTAATATTTTTCATTTTAAGGAAAGAGGCCTATAGGCTACTTTCTTAAAAAATAACAAATAATATTACCCAGAATGCATTGTAATATTCAGAAGTAATATACCGTAAAAACAATGCATTCTGGGTAATATTTGTTATTTTCAAGAAAATAGCCTATAGGTTAATTTCTCGAAAACAACTAATAATATTACCCAGAATGCACTGTTTTCACAGTATATTACTGTTTTAATAGAAATCTGTGTAAATTTGTTTCCTTTTTTTAGTTAGAATGTAATATATAAAGGCAGATTTTTTTTTCATGTATAAATAGCTAATTTATACAGTGAAAATTAATATTCTAAATATATGTAAAATATATATATATATATATATATATATATATATATATATATATATATTATACACGTTTAGTTTTTATTCTTACATTGTTTTTTTTCTGCTCGCTATATTATTTTGCTGTACTGTAGATGCATTATTTATATGTATTATTTATGTTTTTTATTAATCTATTTATTTTAATTCATGCTTTATGTATTTTATTAAATTTATTTATTTAGATAGACAGACAGTTTAGTCTTATTTTTATTTTTTTATTTTTTTTTTTTACATTTTTTTTTTACAGTTTGTCTTGCAGTAACTAATTATCAAACCCAGAAAAGTGTAATGCTCTTAATAATGTGCAAAGGCAAAGTGATTTTTTTTTAAGTTTTCAGTCACATTTCTTCACTGGACATACAGAAATAATAATTCCTCAAATATTTAGAAAGCTCTCTGTTTCTTGTTGTTGACATCTCAAATGTAAACCAGAATTAGCAGATTTTTGTGCATTCATTGTAAAGTGACCGAGTAAAAGTGCCTAATAAATAAAACATTATTAATAATAGTAGTGCTGTTCTTCTTCTTGTTGATGATGTTATTTTCTAACCTCAGAGTTCAACGATAACCAAAGCTTCAGTGAATAATGACGGCAAACAGGTGAGGCTCATCATTATATCCACAGAAGTGAGTTTTGGAGTGATTTTAGGCTGCACAGACCTGACCTCTCTTTATTCTTTCACTGTAGGACACAGCTGCATGCAGCAGTTCATCCACCTGGACAGAAGAGGCAGCAGAGAGCAGAACTACTGAAGCCAAACAGGTCAGGGGCCGCTTTGAGTTATTTTAGTTTATAGCCCTAAAGTTTTAATCCTTTTCCTTTTGTGTGTTTTTATCATTTTTATAAATTTAAAAAAAATAATAATACTAATTTTATATTTTAAATGTTTATTTATTAGACTTAGTTTTTGTTAGTAATTAACTATAATAACCCTAGTAATGTCGATTGAAATTTTGGATATTTATTCTTTTGTTTTTATATTCTCAGGATCCTGGAATGATCATGGGAATGATTCAAAAACTAAACCCATTCAGGTTTTACTCGCAGGTACACACACTGACACACACACACACTGACACACACTCACACACATACTTGTAAATGTGGTTTACGGACGTAATGGTCTTTATACTGTACAAACTGTACATTCTCTCTCCCTACACTACCTCTACTCCTAAACCTACCCATCACAGGAAACTGTCTGCATTTTACACTTTTAATAAAAAAATGCTTAGTATGTTTTAAAGCTATTTTAAATATGAGGACTGATAAAACGTCCTCATATTTTATGTTTATGTCATAATACCAGTGTAATACCTATGTCATTATACAAATTTGTGTGCTCATAAATCACAAAAACGTGCACACTCTCTCACATTTTAAAAATTTATTTAAGTCTACTTAAGAGGAATAATCCAAAGGGACATACATATTATAGATGCAGTCAAATACATGTACAAAATCATGGACCAGTAGCATACAGCAGATCATCACAATATTAAGCATAACTCAGTTTTTATGGGTATAAGTAACAACGCATAATAGCAGACAGAGCACAGTACCTTGCTAACCGCTCAGCCCTTTTTTGGGCATCCCAAGCTGTTGAAGCCCCTTTACTACCAGCCTGTGTGAATGTCTTAAGCTGCCAAATATGAAAACAAGTAATCAGGCCCGATAATCTATCTCTGAAATGGTGTTTAGGAGGGGTTGGTATTGAACTACTTTAGTCATAAAGGCTTCCTCCACACTGGAGTCAAAAGTGCAAGCAACCTCCAAAACGAACACTTCTCTAGACTCCTCATTAATCACAACAACATCACGTGTATTAGCCAACAGATGTGAGAAAGTTTAAGAGTTATTATTGCAATACTGGAGCATGTCTGGTTTTACACAGGGATGTTTATACATTCTTACTAAAGATGAGAAATGATTTGATATGTCTTTCACTATACGGTCCACTATTCTGTCGTGGCGTGCTATGTACATTCCCTTGTAAGCAAAATATGCGGCAATGTTTCAATAATCTGTTCTGTGGTGTGATGCAAACAATGGGGAACCTGAGTTGTCGAAATGTTAAAGGATTAGTCCACTTTTAAACTTTTCCTGATAATTTACTCACCTCCATGTCATCCAAGATGTTCATGCCCTTCTTTCTTCAGTCGAAAAGAAATTTTTGAAGGTTTTTGATGAAAACATTCCAGGATTATTCTCCTTATAGTGGACTTCAATGGGCACCAAACGGTTGAAGGTCAAAATTACAGTTTCAGTGCAGCTTCAAAGAGCTTTAAACCATACCAGACGAGGAATAAGAGTCTTATCTAGAGAAACCATCACTCATTTTCGGAAAAAAAAAAAAAAATGTAAATGTATATGCTTTATATAAACAAATGATCGCCTTCCTATGCCTTTCCTATTCTACTTATGGAACAAATGCGCCATTTCGTTTTTTTCCCCCCGTAAGTTGAATAGGGAAGGCGTAGGACATACAACATAAGCTTTTTGAAGAATATCCACATTGTTATTCAAAAGCTTACAGAATAAGCAAATAGGCCTAAGCTATGCATTTATTTATATTATGAAAAGAAAGTTGAACCAAGACACTTTTCAGTTTTAATCTTGAACAGTTGTCGCGGATCATGAGTGAACGCGATCATCTCTTCCTCTTTACTACTTTACAGAACGAAATAAACATGAACGAATATCAGAAAATATGTTGCAAGATACAGTATCTTAACGAAATCTGTATCACGTCCTAATCAGTTCAATCAGTGTTGGAAACAATGTCACGCAACATAGAAAAGCCATTCGTTGACCGTAAACTTGATAGTCAGCAGGAAAAATAACAATTCAAACCATTTAAAACAAAACAAACTGGATTAGAAACTAATTATGTCAGTATAAGTACACTCTAAAAAATGCTGGGTTAAAAACAACCCAAGTTGGGTTGAAAATGGACAAACCCAGCAATTGGGTTGTTTTAACCCAGCGGTAGGGTTAAATGTTTGCCCAACCTGCTGGGTAGTTTTATTTAACTCAACTATTGTTTAAAAATTAACCCAAAGTATGTTGGAAATGAACATTTATTAATGTTCAATGAATAATTATTAAACAATAAACATTTATTAAATTGCTTATTAATCCATTTATATTAATAAACTATTAAACTATTAAATTTATATTAATAAAATATTAAAGCTTATAAATAAACATTCACCTTTTGTCTATTATTGTTGTCTCTAATTGCATCTGGTTTTTAATTTCCCAACTATTTTGGGTTCATTTTAAGCTAGCCATATAGCAATTTTTAAACAATAGTTGGATTAAATAAAACTACCCAGCAGGTTGGGCAAACATTTAACCCAACCGCTGGGTTAAAACAACCCAATCGCTGGGTTTGTCCATTTTCAACCCAACTTGGGTTGTTTTTAACCCAGCATTTTTTAGAGTGTATTATAACTTTATTATTATAAAATGGACTTAAATTGGGTTCTCACCTGTGTGTAATCAAACGCATCGTTTTCATTTTATTCTGAAGACTGAACTCGCGCTCTGCTGCCACCGGAGCGCACTCGCCACCTACAGTTACAAGTTACATCAGCCTCAGTGTAATCTGTCAAAATGACGGACGGCCTTCCGATTTTTCCGTCACTGCAAAAAAAATTACGTCAATGACGGAAATTTTTCGGTTAATGCGACCTCTGCCCCCAACCCTCCTTCCCAATGGGGATGAAAAATAATATCAGGAGTGCTATGTGTATTCAGTCCAAACCACTTTCGCACCAAGCTCACTGTTTTGTTATTCTGCACTTTCTGTTGAATATGAACGTTGGAGAACAGATGTTGTACTTTAGACAGCGCCACCTGTCTAATAGCCTCTAACTTCACAGTCAGTGGCAGTGGACATTTGTCAATCAAGTCCAGCGTGGATGTATACTCTGACACGATGATGTTTACTTGCTCTTTCCAATATTAATTTTATGTCCAAGTGTATGTCTCGTGAAAAGAATATACACGTATAGGATTTGTTTGTTTGCATTTTATTTTATACGTATTATGTTTATTCTTTTAATTCCTTTTCTTGCTTTTATTTCATTTTTAATGCATTTTATATCTTTTATGTATCGTCTTTTTATTTCTGAGTTTTAATGCATTTTAAATCTTGCTGTCTGGTTGAAAGAGCTGGGAGAATTAGGAAGAAAGCATTTGTGATTAGGTTAAAATTTGGTAAATTTGGATAAGGGGACAAACCATGGGGAAAATTGAGCTGTGGTGCATGGTTAAGATATCTCTGGATTACAGTCAGGACACTTTCCAAAGGGGGAATTTGAACTGCGTTGCATAGATAAGATATCTACGGAAGGGGGATTAGGGCTGTTTGGCGCAGTTTGAGGTGTCTTGGCAAAAGGGGAGATTGAAACTTTGTGTATCAGTTCGAAGTGCCTAAACAGATAAAGCTAGACCGCGGTCCTGACATGTGAGGAAGATCCATTCTTATGGATGGATCCGTTTAGATCTGCTCTGACGGACAACAAAAAACTCCCTGAAACTTCCTAACTCTTCCATCCAGATGTTATTCCTATTTCCTATGCGTTCCAATTTTTATTATTATGTATTTGGTTCTTCTTTATGTAAAGCACTTTGAATTTCCATCGTGTATGAAATGTGCTATACAAATAAAATTGCCTTGCCTTAAACACAGGATATTTATCAGTTTTTGAACAGTACCACCTATTCCCTCCACTCCTCCTCTCATACAGAACAGCACATTTTGTGTCTTTTAATGTGTGTGTGTGTGTGTGTGTGGGAGGGGGGGTACACACACACACACACACACACACACACACACACACACACAGCTCCTTAAGGTCTCAGCACAATCCTGTCTTTACGCCACTCAGCAGTAAATGTTTGTCTGTTTCAGCATCTCTCTCATTTCTTTCTGTAGAATAAGACCAATGAGGCTCACAGTGTCTCAGCAGCAGAGGAGAAAACACAGGTGAACTGCGTCATGAAGCAGATACTCATTCTTTCAGAGAACAGCATCAGTGTTTTCTGACTTCTGTGAGTTTGTTTGTGTTTCAGGCTGGGATGCGCGACCATCTGAAATCCACCGCTCAGGTACGAGAGTCTGGTCTTGATTCATGTGACGGTGGGATATACAGCAGACGCTAGCTTTATTTCTAGAAAACCCGTCGGACAGCCTGTGCTTGTGATATTTGATCCGTCAGACACTGGTTGTTTATATTGAATGTTGTAAGCAGTTTGAGTCTTTTATTCTCACTGCTGATGACGACACGGGGCAGGACGAGCTTTTCAGGAACACAGCTTTTCAGGACACTGCGTGTTTGTTTGATTACATATAATTAAAGGAGTGTTGCAGGTTTAATATGCGGTATTTACTGTCAGAGGCACGAGTCTGAACTGTCTGACGAACATCTGTTATTTACAATGGCTTTAAGTGCAAAAAATGCATCACTGTCGGCACATAACAGTCTACGCATTCCTTTCTCTTTTGTTTGTTTGTGCTTAAGCTAAAACTAAAATAAAAACTAATAAAAGTTACAGTATATAGACATTTAAAAAACTAATCAAAGTTACAATAACACAACTAAATTTGTAAAAATAAAATGAAAACAACATAATAAACTAATAATATGATAATATGATAATAAAATAATGAAACTAAAATAACATTGATTTAAACATATTTTAATTATACTTTATCATGAATGGTGATTTGAATTTCTGTGGCTTTTTATTTATTTGAGATTATTTTACATATATATATATATATATATATATATATATATATATATATATATATATATATATATGAAAACAAGTCTTAACCCTATAAAGCCTAATGTTTTATATGTATTACATGAATTCCTCTGAATGATCAACATGATCAAATCTTTGCTGTCACACACAGTTCATCTGTCATCTGATTGATAGTTTAGACTTTAAAAGTCTTTTAGTATAATTGTACAAACATTCAGCTTGTGCTTCACGTCTTTCTGCTGTGAAATCTGCACTGGTTTTTATCAAGTAAGCTGAAGAATAACTTTGATATTGTTAGTAATATTTCAACTGGACTGAAGCAACGGAGGTTTACTTGATTAAATCATGAGTATCAAATAAGATCATCAGGCTTTTGAGGAAGGTTTATTTGTTCATCTCTCAATCATCATTGCATTGCATTATACTACAGAGCTTTGATCATAAAACTAAGCATTTAAATATCATCTTACTAAGACATTATTGGTGAATATTGGTATTTGCATTTTGTGTAAGTATCTGCTATACTGTTATAAAGATCTGATTGATTTACATGGTATTATTGTACAGTCCTGTTCCCCATGTACATACTATGTACTTAAAGGTGCTCTAAGCAATCCTGGGCGGAGTAACTTCCTGTTGACGTTCGAAGTGTTGTCAAACAAAACAAAGGCTAGCTAGACCCTCCCTCCTGCTCCTCCCCTCCCGTCCGTGCTTCCTGAAACAGTCATGAACGCGCATTTAAAATCATTCTTGTCGGTTATTGGCTGGAGCATGTTTATTATGTTTTGTGGTCCAGGCTGCACCAGTTTGTTTTTATTGCCGTTTTTGGAGACCGTGTTTTTTTTACAGTGTGTTCAGGGGACAGGCAGCTAGCGGATAGTGAGGAGATGTTTGCTGTATTTGACAAAAAAATGTTTTGGCATAAAAACGCGTGACATCACTTAGAGCACCTTTAATATAGTAATTGCAATAACTAAATACTAACCCTGAACTTAACCTTAACCCATGTAGTTACCTTAAGTACACTGTAAGTACACATAAGTGCACATACTGTAAAATAGTGCAAAATTTACAAGCATTATAAATTACACAGAATATGTTTACTCATTTTGAGCCTTTGAATAAAATTGAGCCAGTTTTCACATGGTCCTAAGTATTCAGACCCTTTGCTCAGTATTTAGTAGAAGCACCCTTTTGATCTAATACAGCCATGAGTCTTTTTGGGAAAGATGCAACAAGTTTTTCACACCTGGATTTGGGGATCCTCTGCCATTCCTCCTTGCAGATCCTCTCCGGTTCTGTCAGGTTGGATGGTAAACGTTGGTGGACAGCCATTTTTAGGTCTCTCCAGAGATGCTTAATTGGGTTTAAGTCAGGGCTCTGGCTGGGCCATTCAAGAACAGTCACGGAGTTGTTGTGAAGCCACTCCTTCGTTATTTTAGCTGTGTGCTTAGGGTCATTGTCTTGTTGGAAGGTAAACCTTTTGCCCAGTCTGAGGTCCTGAGCACTCTGGAGAAGGTTTTCGTCCAGGATATCCCTGTACTTGGCTGCATTCATCTTTCCCTCGATTGCAACCAGTCGTCCTGTCCCTGCAGCTGAAAAACACCCCCACAGCATGATGCTGCCACCACCATGCTTCACTGTTGGGACTGTATTGGACAGGTGATGAGCAGTGCCTGGTTTTCTCCACACATACCGCTTAGAATTAAGGCCAAAAAGTTCTATCTTGGTCTCATCAGACCAGAGAATCTTATTTCTCACCATCTTGGCAAACTCCATGCGGGCTTTCATGTGTCTTGCACTGAGGAGAGGCTTCCGTCGGGCCACTCTGCCATAAAGCCCCGACTGGTGGAGGGCTGCAGTGATGGTTGACTTTCTACAACTTTCTCCCATCTCCCGACTGCATCTCTGGAGCTCAGCCACAGTGATCTTTGGGTTCTTCTTTACCTCTCTCACCAAGGCTCTTCTCCCCCGATAGCTCAGTTTGGCCGGACGGCCAGCTCTAGGAAGGGTTCTGGTCGTCCCAAACGTCTTCCATTTAAGGATTATGGAGGCCACTGTGCTCTTAGGAAGCTTAAGTGCAGCAGAAATGTTTTTGTAACCTTGGCCAGATCTGTGCCTTGCCACAATTCTGTCTCTGAGCTCTTCGGGCAGTTCCTTTGACCTCATGATTCTCATTTGCTCTGACATGCACTGTGAGCTGTAAGGTCTTATATAGACAGGTGTGTGGCTTTCCTAATCAAGTCCAATCAGTATAATCAAACACAGCTGGACTCAAATGAAGGTGTAGAACCATCTCAAGGATGATCAGAAGAAATGGACAGCACCTGAGTTAAATATATGAGTGTCACAGCAAAGGGTCTGAATACTTAGGACCATGTGATATTTCAGTTTTTCTTTTTTAATAAATCTGCAAAAATGTCAACAATTCTTTGTTTTTCTGTCAATATGGGGTGCTGTGTGTACATTAATGAGGGAAAAAATGAACCTAAATGATTTAATATAACAAAGAGTGAAAAATTTAAGGGTGTCTGAATACTTTCCGTACCCACTGTATATATATATATAATTTTTTTTTTCTGACTATTCCTTTATATGTCAGGCTTTACAGGGTTAATGTCCTGCAGTTTTTCCCACCGTTCCCCTGAATGTGTTTATTATTTGCATTTTTTGCAGTATAAAGTCTTTCTGATCCCTTTTTGCAGGTATGTGATGGAGAAGATGTGACTTCATCCTCGATAGACGGAGAATGTTTGGCCACACAGGTGTGTGTTCATCTGCTCATGTTCACCTGTATGTCATTTTATCATATGGTGTACATGAATACTCTACTTTTTCTCCCACTTCCATGTTTTACTGTGAAAGGTTTTCAGCCTTGCGTTGTTGTTGAAAACTTGATGCATCGATGAGAATTGTTTTTCAGGGATCATCACTATATCGCTCACTGTTTCATTTCCAGAGCAGCTCTGCTGAAGTTCTCACAGCAGAAACAGATGTCATCCGCTCCAGTGACGGGAATCCTCTGGACAATGAAGATGTACGTGAAAACTCAAGTTTAGTCCTTGATTGCTAGTTTTATCAAGCATGTTTGGTGGCAGAGAACTGAGTTTCGTCTCATTGACAGGATGAAGATGGTCTGCTGGATTGGTGGAGAACAGTGGAAGGTATTTTCTGTAAAGTTCAGTTGTGTTTTAAAGACTTGTGTTTGATCTCGCAGAGACGGGTTTATGTTTTATTCGTCAGGTTGGGGCGAATGGAACGAGTCGAAACAGTTTAATGAGGAAGATGGGGAACGGTGAGAAAGATTTATATTGCATTTTCCAAGAAAAATATGTATGTTATATGTTTAACATCTTGCTATAAATGGCTTAAAAACATATAGTATTATTAATGATACTAAACTAACACTGATTTTAACATAGTATAAGTATACTAGATGGTAGATATTTTTGGTGGTCGCTGTGAAATTTATGAGAAACTGTAATTGGCTTGACCAAACTTTGTTTGTATTGCAGCATATCTGTGAGTTATTGAGTAAGATATCTCTCTGCCTTCCAGAGCGATCGAAGCGGCTGCTAACCGGGTGTTCATGGCTGCCAAGTTATTCGTCCACCTGCTGAACCAGCGGGAGGCGTCGCTGCAGCAGCGGATCCACGAGCTCCTGGCTTTAGCGGACGCGGCGGACAGTTTCCACAAGAAGACGGTGACCGCTAGCGTCGGCGGCGGCGTGGCCAGCGTAGCCGGCAGCATCACCACCATCACCGGCCTGGTTTTGGCACCCTTCACCTTCGGGACGTCCCTCATCGTGACGGCGGTGGGCATCGGTGTGGCGACCGCCGGCGGCGTGACGTCAGCGTCGGCCAACATCACAGACACGGTTCACTCCAACACGGACCGGAAGAAGGTGGAGAAGATGATCCAAGACTATCAGCACGAAATTCAAGATATTAAAGAATGCCTGGACTTTCTGCAGGTCAGACGCGTTTATTTTATACAAACCTTTGTTATTTTAGTATAAATTATATACTATTATGCATTTAAGAGTTAGTTTTGATATGTTCTGCTTTCTTCTTAATTTTAGTCATTTTGTTACATCTTTTTGTCATTTTTATTTTTTTGCTTTGTTTTTTTAATTTAAAAATATTATTTTTTAGTTATTTTAGTACTTTAAGCTAAACTGAACAAAAATGAGAAATGTTTTCTTGGCAACTAAACAAAATAAGTTTAAAATAAACATTAACTGAGAAAAAAAAAATTTAAAAAGCGTTTTTTTTTTTTTCAAATAACTTTTTTTTGTGGTTTTAGTTAGATAACTCTGATCCTATACTGTTTTGTTTTTGTATTAATGTTTTACTATACTATATTTATTTTTTAGTTATTTTAGTACTTGTTTTTGTACGGAAGAGGATTGGGGCCAAGCAATAATAAAAAAATAAAACCATCTCGAGATTAAAGTTGTTAAATTTTTCTAGAAAAAACTCATTAAATTTTGAGAAAAAAGTCTAAATAAAATGTTGAGAATAAACTCATTAAACTATGAGGAAAAAACTCGTTAAATTTCAAGAAAAAAGTCGAGATAAAATGTTGAGAATAAACTCATTAAATTATGAGAATAAAGTCATTAAATTACGAGAAAAAAGTCGTTAAATTATGAGAACAAATTCGTAATTTAACGACTTTTTTCTCATAATTTAATGACTTTATTCTCAACATTTTATCTCGACTTTTTTCTCGAAATTTAACGACATTTTTCTCATAATTTAACGAATTTGTTCTTGTAATTTAATGAGTTTTTTCTCGTAATTTAACAAGTTTATTCTCAACATTTTATTTCGACTTTTTTCTCGAAATTTAACAACTTTAATCTCGAGATGGTTTTATTTTTTTATTATTGCTTGGCCCTAATCCTCTTCCGTATTTTTGTCATTTTGTCACTTTAAAAAAAACAAAAAAAATGCATATTGTTTATTTATTTATGTTTTGTTTTAGTTATTTCAGAACTTAAATAAAAATCACAAATGTTTTCTTGGCAACATAAAACTCTCTAAAAACTAAAAATAGCTCTAAAAACCTACCCATACAAATACAACACTAAAGTGACTAATGCATATGGGATGGTCTCTTTGATTATCATTTTATTTTTTACTTATATTATTTCTAAATAGTATAAAAAACTCTCTTTTTTTTTTCAGAAATCAAGACTTTATCTTATGCCATTTTGCTTCTCAAGTAAATGTATCTTGGTTTTAAAATGTTTAGATATTTGCATTGTAAAACAATAAAATTTTTTGCAGCGTAAATCTTTCATTACAAAAAGCATCTCTGTATTTGATCCACTAGTGTTTATGTGAGTCTTACTGCATTGCTGTATGATATCTAAAAGTAAAGCATAATGTAGTTTGACAGAATTTAATCGGGCATGTTCTTCTGCTGTTTTTAAACAATCGGCTGTTGTCCGATAGTGTGGATGATTTCTCACGTTTCTGTTGAATCTATGAACGCAATGGCCAATCAGAGGCGTTTAGGATTTGATAAATCTGCTGATTTTTATCAGTATTCATCCTTTTAACAAACATCTCGTCATCGTGTCTCTCTTCTTCCGGTTTCTGTCTCTCCAGGCCGGGATGGCGACTCTGGAGGAGTGGAACTTCGAGCAGTACGTGGACAGCATCTCCAGAAAGGCTCTTAACCAGAACGTCAAGCACGTGTTGAAGGAGGGCGGCCGGGCCGGGAAAGCTCTGCTTGTCAACACGGAGAACCTCATCAACACCGTGCAGGTGCTCAGCGTGGCAGGAGGAGCGGCCAAAGCCGCACAGGTCATCAGCGTCACCTCCGGCGTCATGTCGGGCCTCTTCCTCGCTCTCGATGTCTTCTTCCTGGCCAAGGGATCACTGGAGCTGCGTAAGGGCGCCAAGACAGAGTTCGCGGCCAAGATCAGAGAGGTTTGCAAGGAGCTCCAGGATGGACTGCAGGAGCTGAAGAGAATCCAACAGCAGCTGCAGAAAACCCTGGATGGGGTTGAGTTGGAGGAGGAGGAGGATGAAGATGTAGAGGAAGAGGTAGAAAATGAGAACTGATGAAAGAGTCCAGCTAGAGGAATAGATGATTATCTTGAGCAATAATAAATACAAATAAAATATATTAATAATTTAATTAATAATTTCTATTAAATTAGTTTGTAAGTTTCTTTGGATAAGTTAAGTGCTAAATCCATAAATGTTAATAAATATGAAATAATATAAAATAAAAATAAATATGTATTTATGATATACTAGCGGTCAAACGTTTGGAATAATTAGGATTTTTTCATGTTTTTGAAAATGATTTGATAATAATAATAACTGTAATAATTGATAAAGATTGAGCAGCATTCCAGATATTTCACTTTTTTACTGTATTTTTGACCAAATAAATGCAGACTTGGTGAGCAGAAGAGAAAATCTTAATTATTCCAAACTTTTGACCTGCAGTGTAAATATTTCCACTGTTTGCCAAAGGTCATTCAAAGGTAGATTATTTCAATGCTTAGTGAAATGGTTATGCAGATTATTGTGGTTACAAATAAGGACTGTTCAAACAATGACAAGAGATGATGAGTAACTCTTTTATATCTATGCAATGAAAAACACAGTGCCATGTTATATACTGTGACATATTGATATTGTTATGATAGATTTTTTTTCACTCTCTTATTTATTATTCTCTATTATTTCTCAGTTGAAATCTCTAACTGCTCAGGTGTGATGGGTCTGTTTATCTTACATTTCAGCTCTTTACTGTATATATGTTCAGTTCAGAAGATGTTAAAATAGTGCACTAACAACAGAGTCACCTGATACCAGTTCCTTTTCTCAGCACTGGTCTGGATAGACCAATCAGTCGTTTGTGATTACTTGATTAATTAATTTCCCACCCATTATGTTCTTTCTGTTACCACTAGAGGGCGGATGCACCAAATGTGGGACTCAAATACCTTTTTTTTTTTTTTTTTTTTTGTAATTAAATTAATTCATGATATTGCATATATTTACAGTTCATCGCATATATTTGCTGAGAAAGTCCTCCAAATGAATCATTGTACCAGATGAATAAGTCATTGACTGGACTAAACGAGTCTTTAGAAGTCAAGTCAAATAGTTTCAAAGCAGCTTTCACTGTTAAAAAAACAGGAAAATAACAGTGTTAATGTTGCAAAATTTTAGTTATGAAACTAATTCGGTTGTAAAGCAGCTCTAAAAAGACAATAGTGTCATCACTGAGCTCAATTTAGTTCAAGTTTTGCAGTCAATAATATAATATTACTCAAACCTTTTAAACCTTTTGTTTTAAAACTTTTTTCTTTTAAACCTATTTCCCGTTTATCATCAGTCTATCACTAATCTACAGGTTGATCTATCTGTTTTGTGTTTTCCGTCTGTGTTATATTGCTATTGTTGGTTAATGTACACATTTAGACTGACATTTGTGGCATTTGTTTTGCTGTTGTTCCACATTTTTAAGGCATTGTGTCAAGTTAAAATAGTCAGTCTTGGGAAAAACATTTGGTTGTGTTCAGTACAGCTGTCCTTAAATATACATCTGAATTACTTTAAAGATTAAAATGAAGATTAAATGTCACTTCTTTATTTAAACTATTTGAAATTAAGGCGTTAAATGTCCTAGAGATAACATGTTGCTCATGTCAGTCTTGAAACGGGTGGGGTAATAATAATGTTGTTTAACCAACTATACCAGTATATCCAGCAGTTAAAAAGACACTTATGTGAAGTCATGAAGTTACTGTGCCATGAATTTATAAACAGTAGAAGCTTACGCAGACACCTCACTATGACTATATTACCCTATATTAAATTTTATTTATTATAAACAATCCTTTATTTGTTCATCATGGTGATGGTTGGTTGTATTGGGTGTTAAAATGTTTATCATTATAAACACTTCCATAACTGGTTAAATGTGCGCTCTTATTGTAAACACCCATCTAACTGAACAACCAACCATCTAACCAAACATCCATCCAACCAACCAACCAAACGAACAACCTACTGTCCATCCAACAAACCAAACGAACAACCAACCATCCAACCAAACAACCAACCAACCAAACAAACAATCACCCATCTAACCAAACAAACAACCAACCAACCAAATGGACAACCGAACCAGCCATCCATCCAACCAACCAACCAACCAAATGGACAACCAACAGAACTACCAACCATCCATTCAACCAACCAAACGAACAATCAACCATCTAACCAAACAAACAACCAACCAACCAACCAAATGAACAATCAACCATCTAACCAAACAAACAACCAACCAACCAAATGGACAACCGAACCAACCAACCAACCGAACCAACCAACCAAACAAACAACCAACCAACCAAATGGACAACCGAACCAACCAACCAACCGAACCAACCAACCAACCAAACAAACAACCAACCAACCAAATGGACAACCAACCAACCAACCAACCAACCAAACGAACAAACAACCAACTAACCAAATGGACAACCGAACCAACCAACCAAAAGAACAACCAACCATCCAACCAAACAAACAACTATCCAACTAACTGAACACCCATCCAACTGAACAACCAACCATCTAACCAAACATCCATCCATCCAACCAACCAACCAACCAACCAACCATCCAACCAACCAACCAACCAACCAACCAAACAACCAAACGAACAACCTACTGTCCATCCAACAAACCAAACAAACAATCAACCATCCAACCAAACAAACAACTATCCAACTAACTGAACACCCATCCAACTGAACAACCAACCATCTAACCAAACATCCATCCATCCAACCAACCAACCAACCAACCAACCAACCAAATGAACAACCTACTGTCCATTCAACAAACCAAACAAACAATCAACCATCCAACCAACCAAACAAACAACTATCCAACTAACTGAACACCCATCCAACAGAACAACCAACCATCTAACCAAACATCCATCCATCCAACCAACCAACCAACCAACCAACCAACCAACCAACCAACCAACCAAACGAACAACCTACTGTCCATCCAACAAACCAAACAAACAATCAACCATCCAACCAAACAAACAACTATCCAACTAACTGAACACCCATCCAACAGAACAACCAACCATCTAACCAAACTTCCATCCAACCAACCATCCAACCAAACAAACAACCATCCAACTAACTGAACAACCAACCAACCAACCAAATGGACAACCAACCAAACGAACAATCAACCATCTAACCAAACAAACAACCAAACAACCAAATGGACAACCGAACCAACCAACCAACCGAACCAACCAATCATACAAACAACCAACCAACCAAATGGACAACCAACCAACCAACCAAACGAACAATCAACCATCTAACCAAACAAACAACCAACTAACCAAATGGACAACCGAACCAACCAACCAAAAGAACAACCAACCATCCAACCAAACAAACAACTATCCAACTAACTGAACACCCATCCAACTGAACAACCAAACATCTAACCAAACATCCATCCATCCAACCAACCAACCAACCAACCAAACGAACAACCTACTGTCCATTCAACAAACCAAACAAACAACCAACCATCCAACCAAACAAACAACCATCCAACTAACTGAACAACCATCCAACCAAATGGACAACCGAACACACCAACCAACCAACCAACCAACCAACCAAAAGAACAACCAACTGTTCATCCAACAAACCAAACAAACAATCAACCATCCAACCAAACAAACAACTATCCAACTAACTGAACACCCATCCAACTGAACAACCAACCATCTAACCAAACTTCCATCCAACCAACCAACCAACAAAACAAACAACCTACTGTCCATCCAACAAACCAAACAAACAACCAACCATCCAACCAAACAAACAACCATCCAACTAACTGAACACCCATCCAACTGAACAACCAACCATCTAACCAAACATCCATCCATCCAACCAACCAACCAACCAAACGAACAACCTACTGTCCATTCAACAAACCAAACAAACAACCAACCATCCAACCAAACAAACAACCATCCAACTAACTGAACAACCATCCAACCAAATGAACAACCGAACCAACCAACCAACCAACCAACCAACCAAAAGAACAACCAGCTGTTCATCCAACAAACCAAACAAACAATCAACCATCCAACCAAACAAACAACTATCCAACTAACTGAACACCCATCCAACTGAACAACCAACCATCTAACCAAACTTCCATCCAACCAACCAACCAACCAACCAACCAACCAACCAACCAACCAACCAACCAAACAAACAACCTACTGTCCATCCAACAAACCAAACAAACAACCAACCATCCAACCAAACAAACAACCATCCAACTAACTGAACAACCAACCATCCAACTGAACAACCAACCATCTAACCAAACTTCCATCCAACCAACCAACCAACCAACCAACCAACCAACCAAACAACCTACTGTCCATCCAACAAACCAAACAAACAACCAACCATCCAACCAAACAAACAACCATCCAACTAACTGAACAACCAACCAACCAACCAAATGGACAACCAACCAAACGAACTATCAACCATCTAACCAAACAAACAACCAACCAACCAACCAAATGGACAACCGAACCAACCAACCAACCAAATGAACAATCAACCATCCCACCAAACAAACAACCATCCAACTAACTGAACAACCATCCAACTGAACAACCAACCAACCAACCAAATGGATAACCAACCAACCAGCCGAACAGCCAACTAAACGAACAATCAATGAACCAAACAAACAACCAACCAACCAAATGGACAACCAACTGATCAACCAACCATCCAACCAACCAAACGAACAACCAACCACCCAAATGGACAACCAACTGATCAACCAACCATCCAACCAAACAAACGAACAACCATCCATCCAAATGGACAAACAACCAACCAACTAAACGAACAATCAATGAACCAACAACCAACCAACCAACCAAACAATTAACCAACCAACCAACCAACCAACCAACCAAGTGAACAGTAAAACAAACGAATGATCAACCATCCAACAACCCAACCCACTGTGGTCAGATTCAGGTTTCTGCTTGGCTACAATAGGCTACTAATAATTCATTAATAAGGGCTGTTTTCTTGTACAAAATTAAATATTTTAAGTTGACACGAATACTGTTCCAGGAACACCAAAAAGTGTATACTAGATAACCAACCAACCAAATGGACAACCAACCAAACGAACAATCAACCATCTAACCAAACAAACAACCAACCAACCAAATGGACAACCGAACCAACCAACCAAACGAACAATCAACCATCCCACCAAACAAACAACCATCCAACTAACTGAACAACCATCCAACTGAACAACCAACCAACCAACCAACCAAATGGATAACCAACCAACCAGCCGAACAGCCAACTAAACGAACAATCAATGAACCAAACAAACAACCAACCAACCAACCAAATGGACAACCAACTGATCAACCAACCATCCAACCAACCAAACGAACAACCAACCAACCAAATGGACAACCAACTGATCAACCAACCATCCACCCAACCAAACGAACAACCAACCACCCAAATGGACAACCAACTGATCAACCAACCATCCAACCAAACAAACGAACAACCATCCATCCAAATGGACAAACAACTGATCAACCAACCAACCAACTAAACGAACAATCAATGAACCAACAACCAACCAACCAACCAAACAATTAACCAACCAACCAACCAACCAACCAAGTGAACAGTAAAACAAACGAATGATCAACCATCCAACAACCCAACCCACTGTGGTCAGATTCAGGTTTCTGCTTGGCTACAATAGGCTACTAATAATTCATTAATAAGGGCTGTTTTCTTGTACAAAATTAAATATTTTAAGTTGACACGAATACTGTTCCAGGAACACCAAATATGTTGATTATATTTATGCTCAACACATTGTGTTTTACAGTAAAAACAAATCAGACTCCAGATTCAGATGAATTAGAAAAGGAAAAACAAAATGTTCTTCTTAATGGTTTTTCAAGAAGAAGGCTTTTGGCTGTTCACCATTTTTTTGACTGGTATTTCAGGAAACAAGTACATATGCATGGTTTCGTTTTTTATTTGTTCTTCCTCAGGGTGCAGCTTTAATGGTTAGCGGAAGACTATTATGCAGTGACCTGTTAAAGATGTAACCGACTCATACAAATATATTTTTTCCGCATTCTAGCAGAGTACTTTTATGAAAACATGAATGTCTCACGCACAAACGGCCCTGAACAATTAACATAAGCATGTGAACATTTTAAAATTGGGAGTTTGATTTATTAGAAACCTAATGGTAACCAAACTGCCTGAGTGTGGATTTCAAATACAGAAAAATCCATTTAATCACTTTTGTCAGGCATGTTCTGGAACTTTTCTGACCCATGTTTGTAGAAGACTGGATTAGATTAACTAGAAGCAGTTCTAGTTTCATGCAATTGACCGGTTGTGTCACATTTAAAAAAAAAAAAAAAAGATTCTGTAAGTGTAAGGTTGACACGATAAGTCATTTCAGGCGAGAAATTGTAGCTTCAGACATTTCTTTCATCATACTTAAGTTCTTAAAATCACATGATCTGTACAAAGACGGTGAATGTTTATTTCCTGAAGTCTTTATTGACATTAAAGAGATAATTTAAGATTTTATGTATTATTATTGACATTATAGAGATTTTTTTTTTTTTTGCATTGCTACTGAATGTATATATTTATTTACAGTGCAGCTTAAAGAATTGGCAGCATATAAAAGTGAAACTAGCTATTTATATTATTAAATGTTAAAGTAATGGTATTTTGATGAGTGTTCAAAATAATATCTGAGTCATGACCAGTGAAGACGTCTGCGCCACAGGTGTGAAGATACTGCAATATTGTTTTAAGTGCTTCTGGTGAATGAGGAGGTGAGAAGCAGGGGAATCGCACAGAGGTGTGTCAAAAGGTTTCGATGTGGCTGGATAATCTTGAGCTTTACAATCACTATTTAGAGAATATGTTCCTCAAATAACACGTCATGTGAATCATGCATGAAGTGAATAGAGCCTGAGGAAGAGCTGAAACCAGAAACATGTGTCATTTCAAAAATGTCATGTGAATTAAAACAGAGAGAAGTATTTGGTGACCGACTGGAGCGACTGGAATTCAGATGAGTTTCAGGGGAAACATTAATAAGCAAATTTGTTAATTAGTGGGGCACAACCTAACGCTTTTTGACTTTCTCAGTTTGTGTAAATGTACTTAGGGTTCAGAGAATTTATTTTGTTCCACATTAATTTCACACATGTCTGGTCCAAATAGGTGGCTTTGTTTCACAGTGTATACTTTTTTCTTTATTTACCCCGAAAGAAGGGAAGTGAAATGTGATAACATGCCCCATAGGTGGGGCACGTTGTAACATGACCATTTGACAGCTAAAAATGTTATGTGATTGAATTAAAAAAATATACATGACAAACTAAAATATTTTGTCAATAAAAGACCATTTTTTTCATATAAAATTCAAAATTTAAAAAAAAAATGTAGTGAACACTCTGTAAAACACATCTATACAGCACCTGGTCAAAACAATACAGGCAAACAGATGAAGAAACATATTCAGACATTCAGAAAAACACAGCTGAGCAAAAACACTCCTCTCCCTCCATTCACAGCTCTCACAGAACACAAGACAAATAGATGAACCAGTACAAATGCTGAACATTTCTTGAAATATTTTCTGGATGTTCAGGACTTTATTCACCTTTTTTTCTATAGTTTATCAACAGAAATTCATAAAAGTTGATTATGCCAGTTGTATCGTAATAGAATAGTATATTGTAACGCGGCGCAACTGGACTTTAAACCTGGTTAGTGTCTTCTGATAGCTAGTGAAGCATTAAAGAACTACCCAAACTGCTAAATAACAGATTGGAGATTAAAATAATATCAGATTTGTCTCATTTTAAATAAACACAAAAAATATAGATGAAAAATTAGCTTAAGTAATACATTTACTTTTGCTATTGTTAAATAAATGTTCAGTGATATCTCCCAAAGATTTCTGAATTTTGCAGATTCGCAATTTTTTCTCTATATATCGTCGATATGGCAACTAGTAAATATGCTAAGTTTCTTCATGCTAGCATGTGTGGAAGTATTTAAACCACGTGTGTTACAACTAACCCTGCGTTAGTTTGTGCCCCGCGCTCCCCTATATATTACATATTAAAATACACACAATGTTTTTCCAACATTGTCCATTTTTGGTGAGCCGGTGTGAACTGTAGTCTCAGCTGACAGGAGTGGCACCGGTGTGTCTTCTGCTGTGTAGCTCATCTGCTTCAAAGTTTGATGTGTTGTGCATTCAGAGATGCTCTTCTGCAGACCTCAGTTGTAACAAGAGATCAGCAGTTTCTGAAAAACTCAGACCAGCCCATCTGGCACCAACAACACAACAACATTCAAAGTCAATTAAATCAGTTTTCTTCCCAATTCTGATGCTCATGGTTCAGCAGATCATCTTGGCCATGTCAACATGCCTAAATGCATTGAGTTGCTGCCTTGTGATTGGCTGATTAGATATTTGCATTAACCAGCAGTTGAACAAGTGTTCAGTGGCTGCTTAGTGTGTATGTATGTATATATATATATATATATGCAGTGGGTACAGAAAGTATTCAGACCCCCTTAAATTTTTCACTCTTTGTTATATTGCAGCCATTTGCTAAAATCATTTAAGTTCATTTTTTTCCCTCATTAATGTACACACAGCACCCCATATTGACAGAAAAACACAGAATTGTTGACATTTTTGCAGATTTATTAAAAAAGAAAAACTGAAATATCACATGGTCCTAAGTATTCAGACGCTTTGCTCAGTATTTAGTAGAAGCACCCTTTTGATCTAATACAGCCATGAGTCTTTTTGGGAAAGATGCAACAAGTTTTTCACACCTGGATTTGGGGATCCTCTGCCATTCCTCCTTGCAGATCCTCTCCAGTTCTGTCAGGTTGGATGGTAAACGTTGGTGGACAGCCATTTTTAGGTCTCTCCAGAGATGCTTAATTGGGTTTAAGTCAGGGCTCTGGCTGGGCCATTCAAGAACAGTCACGGAGTTGTTGTGAATCCACTCCTTCGTTATTTTAGCTGTGTGCTTAGGGTCATTGTCTTGTTGGAAGGTAAACCTTCGGCCCAGTCTGAGGTCTTGAGCACTCTGGAGAAGGTTTTCGTCCAGGATATCCCTGTACTTGGCCGCATTCATCTTTCCCTCGATTGCAACCAGTCGTCCTGTCCCTGCAGCTGAAAAACACCCCCACAGCATGATGCTGCCACCACCATGCTTCACTGTTGGGACTGTATTGGACAGGTGATGAGCAGTGCCTGGTTTTCTCCACACATACCGCTTAGAATTAAGACCAAAAAGTTCTATCTTGGTCTCATCAGACCAGAGAATCTTATTTCTCACCATCTTGGCAAACTCCATGCAGGCTTTCATGTGTCTTGCACTGAGGAGAGGCTTCCGTCGGGCCACTCTGCCATAAAGCCCCAACTGGTGGAGGGCTGCAGTGATGGTTGACTTTCTACAACTTTCTCCCATCTCCCGACTGCATCTCTGGAGCTCAGCCACAGTGATCTTTGGGTTCTTCTTTACCTCTCTCACCAAGGCTCTTCTCCCCCGATAGCTCAGTTTGGCCGGACGGCCAGCTCTAGGAAGGGTTCTGGTCGTCCCAAACATCTTCCATTTAAGGATTATGGAGGCCACTGTGCTCTTAGGAAGCTTAAGTGCAGCAGAAATGTTTTTGTAACCTTGGCCAGATCTGTGCCTTGCCACAATTCTGTCTCTGAGCTCTTCAGACAGTTCCTTTGACCTCATGATTCTCATTTGCTCTGACATGCACTGTGAGCTGTAAGGTCTTATATAGACAGGTGTGTGGCTTTCCTAATCAAGTCCAATCAGTATAATCAAACACAGCTGGACTCAAATGAAGGTGTAGAACCATCTCAAGGATGATCAGAAGAAATGGACAGCACCTGAGTTAAAGGTGCCCAAGAGGTGCCTTTTCAAAAGATGTAATATAAATCTAAGGTGTCCCCTGAACGTGTCTGTGAAGTTTCAGCTCAAAATACCCCATAGATTTTTTTTTAATTAATTTTTTAACTGCCTATTTTGAGCCATTATTACATATGCACTGATTAAGTGTGCGGCCCCTTTAAATCTTGTGCTCCCCCGCCCCCGCGAGCTCTCAACTGCCTTATACAGCAAACACAAAGTTCATACAGCTAATATAACCCTCAAAATGGATCTTTACAAAGTGTTCATCATGCATACATCGATTCCTGTGAGTATAGTATTTATTTGGATGTTTACATTTGATTCTGAATGAATTTGAGGCTGTGCTCCGTGGCTAACGGCTAATGCTACACTGTTGGAGAGATTTATAAAGAATGAAGTTGTGTTTATGAATTATACAGACTGCAAGTGTTTAAAAATGAAAATAGCGACAGCTCTTGTCTCCGTGAATACAGTAAGAAACGATGGTAACTTTAACCACATTTAACAGTACATTAGCAACATGCTAACGAAACATTTAGAAAGACAATTTACAAATATCACTAAAAATATCATGTTATCATGGATCATGTCAGTTATTATCGCTCCATCTGCCATTTTTCACTATTGTTCTTGCTTGCTTACCTAGTCTGATGATTCAGCTGTGCACAGATCCAGACGTTAATACTGGCTGCCCTTGTCTAATGGCTTGATCATGGGCTGGCATATGTAAATATTGGGGGCGTACATATTAATGATCCCGACTGTTACGTAACAGTCAGTGTTATGTTGAGATTCGCCTGTTCTTTGGAGGTCGTTTAAACAAATGAGATTTATATAAGAAGGAGGAAACAATGGAGTTTGAGACTCACTGTATGTCATTTCCATGTACTGAACTCTTGTTATTCAACTATGCCGAGGTAAATTCAATTTTTGAATCTAGGGCACCTTTAAATATATGAGTGTCACAGCAAAGGGTCTGAATACTTAGGACCATGTGATATTTCAGTTTTTCTTTTTTAATAAATCTGCAAAAATGTCAACAATTCTGTGTTTTTCTGTCAATATGGGGTGCTGTGTGTACATTAATGAGGAAAAAAAAAATTAACTTAAATGATTTTAGCAAATGGCTACAATATAACAAAGAGTGAAAAATTTAAGGGGGTCTGAATACTTTCCGTACCCACTGTATATATATATATATATATATATATATATATTCAAGGTTTTTAAAGGCAATACAGTTATAGATGGATGGATGGAGAATTGTTTGGTAACACTTTACAATTAGGTTTAAAATGAACAAAGAATGAAAAATACTTCTGTGTTTATTAATCTTAATTAATAAAATCTCAACATTTAATACTACATTTATAACATTAAAATTGTATCTGTTAACATTAGTTAATGCACTGTAATGAACAGTTTTATCAACTAACAATAAAAAAGTTAAATAAATGCTGTATAAATATATTGCGCATTGTTATATGGGTCTACTGTATATGCTCATTGCATTGTGTGTGTGAACTTTTGTATGGATTTTGTTTTTCATACAGTGAAGATTATTTTCTAAAACAGCTAATGCATGATATTGTTAATATCTTACGCAGTGGCTTGTCAAGTCAAATATCTTATGGTCGGGCGAGAAGGTACTTTAGAGACTAAAGACGTAAATTGAAGATGACTGATTCGTCATCCCGAAAGTTCAGTTCAACCCAGAAGATATGAAAGGTATTTCTTTCATGCATTCATTAACTTATCATAATGTTTGTGCTATTGTACTGACAGTTCCCGAACAAATGTTCACAGACTCCAGAACATGCGACTATGTAATGCTGCTCAATGGCTCTTTTCTTTTCTGCGATGAGCCCTCCTTTTGTCTCTCAGGGCAGAAAATAACTTGTTGGACCAGACCAAGAGATAAGATTTGTTTTGTGTATAAAGGTGTTCATATACATCTGTATTTTTAAAATCAGTACAGAAAATTCATAACAGTTACTCTCCTGATATCCAACTACAAACACAGTCTGAAATAAAAAATTAAAAAAATCAGAGAAACAACTTTTACACTGCAAAAAATAATTTTCTCAAATAGTATTTTTGTCTTGTTTTCAAGTACAAGTATTGAAAGATTCTTAAATTAAGATACATTTACTTGAAAAGCAAAATGACAGTCTTGTTTTCTGAAAAATGTTTGTTTAAAACATGAACACAATATCTTCCAATTAGGGCTGGACAATCAACTTCATTCAAAGAGAAAATAATTTTTTTCTTAGTCCACTAGCAGATATTTTGTTATTTTGACACTGCCAGTTCTTGTTTTAAGCAAAATCACAGTTAATTTTAAGTTTTTTTTTTTTTTTTTTTTTTTTTTTTCTCAAAATACAATGTCATTTTGCTTTTCAAGTAAATATATATTTTAAGAATCTTAAGATTCTTAAGATTTAATCAGATTGGCAAACTGACTTTAAAAAATGAGTTGAATCTCATATAACTTGCATAAAAAAAATAAATAAATAAATAAAAAACTGCTAAAATTATTTTGATGACTTAATGTAAAAATATAAGTTGCTCTGACTTACTGATCATATCATTTTTTAATGTCAAGCTATTTAAAAATGGTTTGCACTTTTGTCTGTTCCCAGACTGAAGAATGAAGGCAAAAGGTGGCACACATTCTTCGGATGGCGCATGTGTAAGTGGTGATTTTCATGCATTTGTCCTTTGACAGGGTGTGAAACTTCACTCAGCACAGTCCATTCATTCTATCGCTATCTATCTGCACTAGAGAAACTGGAAAGGCAGCTCAACTATAATTTAATGATCTATATCAGCAATACTGTAGATCTAATATAAAATAACTAACACACCAGGCAAGGTGTTGTAGAGTAACAGAACAAAACAAAAGTTTGGTGAGCATTAGAATCTTACAAATGCCAAGTTAGATGGTGAAATTCTTTCATTCTCACTCCTTTTTTCAGGTCAGTAGAACAGAATGCTCATTTTATGAATGTTTTTATAATTTCTGTTTTTTCTTACAATAAGAAGACTCAAAGTTATTCTTGATGGATTGAATGTTGCTTTGTAGTTTCCAGTTGTTGATTAATTTAATGTCAAAGTGAATGCCTAAACCTCACCCTGAGTAAATATTGAAAGTTTGCACGTACTGTAGAACAAAAGCTGAAGAAGCAGTGATTAGACGTAACCACTAAACTCTGAAAATACCAGTTACTACAATGAAAAATCTGGTATAGAAGCAGCTTTACACTCAGAAATTGCTTGTAAATTTTACGAACAATTACAAAGAAATGGCAAGTAACACATTGATTTTTTTTTTTTTTAAACCCAAATAGTATTTTCTTGTAAAACATACTTTTTTATTGCTTGTTTTATTTACAATTTTGAAAAATCATTCCTTCAAACAGTATAAGCCTAAAAACACCTGAAACTAAATATTACTCAATAATATTTATGTAAATGAAAATGGCTTTAATGTAACCTATGCATATGTATTCACTTTTACAGTGGGACATTCTGTGGGGAAAACAGTTTTTGTCAGACTCTTTTTCTGATGTAGAAAACTGCAGTCAGTCAAGTTATTTGATCTTCTGTATTTGAGCTGAAGCTGCGGTGGGAACGTATGAATTCAGGAGTGCTACTCCTCCCTATGCCATACATCCTAATGTGTGTTGGCTTTGCTTTTACGCTTGAATATTTAAATGACGCAGTCTGAAGTAAGGTAAAAGCATTGTTTCCAGCCCTTCAGGTCCCACCCTGCATGAAAGTTACTAAAGTGATAGAAGCTTGACACCTCCATCATTGGTAATAAACTCACAGAACTTCTCACACACTGGTAAGAAACACTTTAAGCTTCTTTTGAAAACAGCTGTTAACATATTGAGTGAATCATAACTGCAGAGACAGATGCATTTAATGAGATTACATTATACAAAGATTTAACAGATGAGGTACTTTAATATTTATTTAAAATACACTCAAAAAAGGTTCAACAGGATTCTATATAGAACTCCAGAACTTTTAAATTCTAAAGAACCTTTATGCCAAGAAGCTTTTATGTCTAATGTTTCAAATGATTGCATAATACTTAACAGGTTATTTAATTTTGGTTACATTTTGGTTTGAGGAACACACATTCACTATTAACTACGACTTTTGCCTCAATAAACTCTTAAATGACTGCTTATTAATAGTTAGTAAAGTAGTTGTTAAGTTTAGGTATTGGTAGGAATAAGAATGTAGAATATGGTCATGCAGAATAAGGCATTAATACTGTATATGCTTTATAAACAGCCAATATGCAAGCTAATAAGCATCTTGTTAAAAAAGAATAAAAACAAAATTAGACTAAATTCATAATGATCCCATGAGGGAACTTTTTCTTCTAAGATGTCTGAATGTCATTAGATAACAACATATCAGCTGAATCTCAGAACTAACGCACAATTCTGAGCCTTTTTTAAATGTACTTTTAATCTTCCAGTTGTTTTCTTGAAATGTGTTTGTGCTATGATTCTTTAAAACAAATTACTGCTTGCTTTGATATTTAGCTTTATAATGGAATTACATTCATACTTTTTTCATGTGTGTGTAACTAATATGTCAGGATATTTCTAGGAACCACAATTTCATCATTAGTGTTCATTTGATAATGTACAAAATGATTACTCTTTATTATTTTCCTTCTACTTTATGTTTTATATTTCTTATAGTAGACACATTTTATTGATTGAATATTAGATATTTTTTGAAGATAAATTGGTTGGAATACAATGATTAATCATTTGAAGGATTTTTTTTTTTTTTTTTTTGGTCTTTGTCTACTCTGAAATATATGTGTTGATGTTTTATCGGATGCTGCAGTCCTTCAGAATTACCCAACTTTGGAATGACTATGGAGTCACCGGCTTCTACAATGAACTTTTTTTTTTTTTTTTTTTTTTTTTTTTTTTTAATTTGTTGTTGTTTCCAAATTTTCCAAATTTACATTCAGGTTATGGGATGAATTCCGAGGATCCATCAATTTCTGTAATTTTACACTTTACCATAGTTAGAAAGTCAAGAATGGTTGCAGAAGTCAATGTGATGTATATATTGTAGTGTAACACTGGTGTGCATGTAGAATTGAATGTGCACTTCAATTAAGAAAAGCTTCTTAGATTGCATAGTATAGCTAAGATAGCATCTTAGTTCCATTAAACAAACAACCACTGCTGAGATAGATAGCTGAGAACAGTCCATATGTCGCTATCTATTCGCACCAGAGAAACTGGAAAGGCAACTCAACAATAATTATAATGATCTTTATCAGCATTCAGCAATGCTTTAGATCTAATATAAAATAACTAACACCAGGCAAGGTGGAGTAGAATAACAGAACAAAACAAAAGTTTAGTGCGCATTAGAATCTTACAAATGCCAAGTTAGATGGTGAAATTCTTTCATTCTCACTCCTTTTTTCAGGTCAGTAGAAGAGAATGCTCATTTTATGAATGTTTTTATAATTTCAGTTTTTTTCTTACAATAAGAAGACTCAAGGTTATTCTTGATGGATTGAATGTTGCTTTGTAGTTTCCAGTTGTTGGTAATTTAATGTCAAAGTGAATGCCTAAACCTCACCCTGAGTAAATATTTTGTAGAATAAAAGACTGAAGAGGAAGTGATTAGACGTAACCACTAAATCAACTCTGACGTACATTTCTGCCAAAATACCAGTTACTACAATGAAAAATCTGGTATAGAAACAGCTTTACACTCAGAAATTGCTAGTAAATTTTACAAACACTTACAAAGAAATGGCAAGTTGGTCCGTGTACTTTTGCGTCCATTCATTTTTCCTTTTTTTAAACCAGAAATGAAATATGGAAAATGCGGTTTCTTTATTTTAACACTGATGAATAGAATTAGCAGATACAAGCCAATTTTCTTTATGCAAGATTCATATTTTAACTTATTTAATATGTAAAAATGCTAAATTTAATTTCCAGTGTTTCGCGTCATACACACAGACGCTAAAGCGCCCTCTAGTGCCTTTTCCTCTGGTGTCAATAGAATGACTCGACTTGATTAATTGTCATTCGTTAAATTACTATTATTATTATTTGTACATTTATATTTTAACCTAAACATTACATTTCTAAACCTTATAGCCTCTTGTTTAGCGCTCTAACATGATCGAGTTCCCGCTTGTGGTCTCAATCCCGTCATTTTGCATAAAGGCCAAAACGACATTTCATTACTGTGACTTTTTCGTCTGGCTCTGTTAGGTGTTTTATATTGAGAAATTGTTGATTAGGAGTCACTTTATAGCTATGCTGTGCTGTTCAAATTGAAAATATACGATGACAAAATTTTACCTCAATATGTGATTTTCAAGAAGACAAAATGCCCATGCCCTTTGCCTCAGTGGAGGTTTGACATGAAATATTTCTCAATTCTCACTGAAAGCAATGCATTACGGCCGCATCTCTGGACATTAACGCTTTACGTGGATTAATCTTAAAACAACAACCAGGGAGAAACTATTTTCTCACACATCTGCTAAGACAACGGTAAACAAAGTGGAAGGACACTATTTTTATGTTAAGCGTTTATAACGGTTTTCTATAAGTGGAAAACGCTGAACGTTGAAAGCACGTTGTCTTCATATTCGGCCTGACCTGCTTGTCTGCACATCTTTATTGGTCATTTAATATCAGTGTCTTAATGCATTAAGCGTTTTCTTCATAACTGTGTTTTATATTCTAGGAAAATGCTTAACGTGTTATTGTGTTCATAGTGGGCAGCTTATAAGGTGTATAGTGAATTTGCTCCTCCAATATCATCTAAGCCACATTAAGCGCTTATTTTTCATGTTGAGGCAGATAAAAGGGAACAATGCATTAAAACGAAAGTGTCCTATTGTTGATAGGGGCGTTACTTTAGTAAACGCTCCTATGGGTCGTATTTCAGGGAAGTGACAAACAACCTATATGGTCATATTGGTTGGAGAACATGTTGGTAAAAACACCTGAAACTAAATATTACTCAATAATATTTATGTAAATCAAATTGGCTTCAATGTAACCTCTACATATTTACTTTTACAGTGTATAGTGGGACAATCTGTGGGGAAAAACAATTTTTGTCAGACTCTTTTTCTGATGAATAATTAATTAAAAGAGATCATAAAACTAATCCATATTGATTTAGCGGTTTAGTCTAAAGACACAATCACTTTATATGTTGAACTGACTGAATTTAGGCTTTTATTCACATATAAACATTCATCAACTCACAAATCAATTATGGTAAAGCGCAAGCATGCTTGCTTGATGTGCAAGAACCAATCAGGACCATTCTGGTGTTACGCATTTCGTTTGAGCTTCCACAAGAGTTTTATTCTCACGTGCCAAACAGGTTTGTTTAAGCTTCTCTTTATGTTAGCTGATCCGTGTTTAAATTGAAAAAAAAAAAAGAAGCCTGAATTCAATCTGTGCATTATATATAGCGGTTGCTTCTCTTTAGAAAATTTGGACTAAACTGCTCAATTCATATGGATTCATTTTACAATCTCTTTATGAACTTTTTTAATTATCTGTGGTAGTTGCATGAACTGTCAATGGAGGGATAAAAACCTCTTAGATTTGATTAAAAATAACTTATTTTGTGTTTGGAAGATGAACAAAAGTTTGGAACGTCATGAGGGTGAAAGAATTTTGGGTGAACTAACTCTTTAATCAATACTCATATGTTAGTGTTAAGGTTAAATTGTTAATGTTAAAATGCCATACAGCTTTCAACGACATATTACTAAGTAAATTAAGTTATACTATGTTGATGAATTCAGAATTATGGCTCACTCTCTTAATGTGTTTGCAATCAAAGGAATGTTTAAAGATAAGTCTTTCAGATAATTCATTAATAGCTATTAGATATTTAATTTTCGAAAAATGTTTTACTTTTTGTTGTTGTTGTTTATTCAAACTGAATTACTTTTCATTTTTAATTACAGGTTACAAAAATCGAGCTGCAAGATTAACAGACTTATAAGTACATAAAGATCACTGATGGGGAGTAATTGGATCTGTGTGGCTATCCTGGGGATGGCATGCATGATGCTTGGAGTCAATGGAACAGACAGTAGCAACTCCACAGCAAGCAACAGCTCAATATCTTCTAACATGAACCTGACGCAAACAAGCCCCCCCAACATCACCACCAACCTGACCATGACCCCCCCTCCAAACATAACCACGAACCTGACCCAAACAAACCCTCCCAACATCACCACTAACCTGACCATGACCCCCCCTCCAAACATAACCACGAACCTGACCCAAACAAGCCCTCCCAACATCACCACTAACCTGACCATGACCCCCCCTCCAAACATAACCATGAACCTGACCCAAACAAGCCCTCCCAACATCACCACTAACTTGACCATGACCCCCCCTCCAAACATAACCATGAACCTGACCCAAACAAGCCCTCCCAACATCACCACTAACTTGACCGTGACCCCCCCCTCCAAACATAACCACGAACCTGACCCAAACAAGCCCTCCCAACATCACCACTAACCTGACCGTGACCCCCCCTCCAAACATAACCACGAACCTGACCCAAACAAGCCCACCCAACATCACCACTAACCTGACCATGACCCCCCCTCCAAACATAACCATGAACCTGACCCAAACAAGCCCTCCCAACATCACCACTAACTTGACCATGACCCCTCCTCTAAACATAACCATGAACCTGACCCACACAAGCCCACCCAACATCACCACTAACTTGACCATGACCCCCCCTCCAAACATAACCATGAACCAGACCCAAACAAGCCCACCCAACATCACCACTAACCTGACCATGACCCCCCCTCCAAACATAACCATGAACCAGACCCAAACAAGCCCACCCAACATCACCACTAACCTGACCATGACCCCTCCTCCAAACATAACCATGAACCTGACCCACACAAGCCCACCCAACATCACCACTAACCTGACCATGACCCCACCTCCAAACATAACCATGAACCTGACCCAAACAAGCCCTCCCAACATCACCACTAACCTGACCATGACCCCCCCTCCAAACATAACCATGAACCAGACCCAAACAAGCCCACCCAACATCACCACTAACCTGACCATGACCCCTCCTCCAAACATAACCACGAACCTGACCCACACAAGCCCACCCAACATCACCACTAACCTGACCATGACCCCACCTCCAAACATAACCATGAACCTGACCCAAACAAGCCCTCCCAACATCACCACTAACCTGACCATGACCCCCCCTCTAAACATAACCATGAACCTGACCCTAACAAGCCCACCCAACATCACCACTAACCTGACCACGACCCCCCCTCCAAACATAACCATGAACCTGACCCAAACAAGCCCTCCCAACATCACCACTAACCTGACCGTGACCCCCCCTCCAAACATAACCATGAACCTGACCCAAACAAGCCCTCCCAACATCACCACTAACTTGACCATGACCCTCCCTCCAAACATAACCATGAACCTGACCCAAACAAGCCCACCCAACATCACCACTAACTTGACCATGACCCTCCCTCCAAACATAACCATGAACCTGACCCAAACAAGCCCACCCAACATCACCACTAACCTGACCATGACCCCCCCTCCAAACATAACCATGAACCTGACCCAAACAAGCCCTCCCAACATCACCACTAACCTGACCATGACCCCCCCTCTAAACATAACCATGAACCTGACCCAAACAAGCCCACCCAACATCACCACTAACCTGACCATGACCCCTCCTCCAAACATAACCATGAACCTGACCCAAACAAGCCCACCTAACATCACCACTAACTTGACCATGACCCCTCCTCTAAACATAACCATGAACCTGACCCACACAAGCCCACCCAACATCACCACCAACCTGACCATGACCCCCCCTCCAAACATAACCATGAACCTGACCCACACAAGCCCACCCAACATCACCACTAACCTGACCATGACCCCCCCTCCAAACATAACCATGAACCTGACCCAAACAAGCCCTCCCAACATCACCACTAACTTGACCATGACCCCCCCTCCAAACATAACCATGAACCTGACCCACACAAGCCCACTCAACATCACCACCAACCTGACCATGACCCCTCCTCCAAACATAACCATGAACCAGACCCAAACAAGCCCTCCCAACATCACCACCAACCTGACCATGACCCCTCCTCCAAACATAACCATGAACCTGACCCACACAAGCCCACCCAACATCACCACTAACCTGACCATGACCCCACTTCCAAACATAACCATGAACCTGACCCAAACAAGCCCTCCCAACATCACCACTAACCTAACCCAAACTCGTCCTCCCAACGTGCCAAACAATATAACATCACCAGGCTCCAATATCATAACCAACATCAATAATCAATCACTAGTAAGTCAAATTCTTTTTCTTGTTTAGAAAATTGTAACATTCTTGATTGTTGAAGTGAAAGTTTTTTTAAATTATAAAAAAAGTACTTTTGCAAGTTCTTGTATACCCTGCATTTATGTTTTTGTTTCAATTTGTCTTGTTTATTGCAGGAAATTACTGGCAGGGATAACTGCAGAAGGGATAGGGCTTGTTTCTCTGCTCCACCTACTTGTAATCCAGGTGCACAAGGTTCCTGCTATTTCCTCTCTACTAAAGGAGCAACCGAAAATGCAGATAGTTTTACCTTTGAGCTCAGTGGCGAGTCAGATGGTTACATTGCAGCTGGGCTATCTCGAGACAGCAGCGTAAGAGATTTGGGACTTTTTAGTCATATATTTCTTTTAATGAAACAAACTAATATTGAAGCACTTTAATCTTAAAACTTGAAGTATCAGAAAATGGTTCTCTGTCTAATTTATTTTTCACATCATTAGGGTCAAGGTGCCATCGTCTATTCTTGTGCCAATATTAATGGTGTACTCAAGTTCATCCGTGCCACACTGAACAATCAAAGACTGACTCAGGATAACACAGTAAGGCACTTTTTTATGGCAATATTAGCAATGGAGATTCTTAACAATAGATAATTTATTAGTATATAAAAACAAGGAAGAGATCAACAAAAAACCTAGTTCTTCTCCTTCACACAGGTCTCAAAAGCCTCTATAAAAATGCAATATGTGCAAAAATGCAATAATTCATAAAATCCAAATAAAATATAATGGCTCTGACTGCTTCATCCTCTAGTCAGTAACTGGTAACACCCAGCAATAACACATTCCCATAGTTATTTACTGTTGTGGTAGAATTGTGGCTCACTCCTCCTTAAGCTTCAGCTCAGTGACATTTGTAGGTTTACAAGCATGAACTGTGCATGTAAAGTCCTTCCACAGCATTTCAGTGGTGTTCAAGTACTGCAATGCACTGACCAGCCATTGCAAAATATACATTTTCTTGTTTTTCAACCATTCTGATCTAAGCTTGCTGCTATGTTTCAGATCATTTTTGTGACAGAAATCTCAAAGACTTTTCCACTGCACTGTATATGCCACCTCAGGTATAGCTTCTGTGTCACCTTCACAGTGTAATATTAAGTAACATTATTTCTGGTGTGCTGCAGTTCATCCCTGGAAGCTTCCGTGGCTCGGTGAATGGAAAAACGATTCAATGCATTTTCAATGCTGCAGGTCTTGGCAGCAGCACCGCTCGTGCTGCAACCACAGAAACTTTCGTCTTTGTTTTAACAGGCAGCGTCTCAAATGGTGAGTGCAACCCCTTGATCAAGTAAATGACATAAAAAAATGTTTGTAATAAAAGTAAATCATCCTCTTCCCTCTACTCCTTTTCCAGGCTCTCTGGATTCTCCAGTCACTAGACTGGCCACAGATAGGTCAGTGGACTTAAGCAACCCTAACAGCACAGACGTTTCAGTCATAACGCCCAGTACAAATGCCACTGCAACTAATGCCACTGCAGCACCAAACGCCACTGCATCTAACGCCACTGCAGCACCAAACGCCACTGCATCTAACGCCACTGCAGCACCAAACGCCACTGCATCTAACGCCACTGCAGCACCAAACGCCACTGCATCTAACGCCACTGCAGCACCAACCGCCACTGTATCTAACGCCACTGCAGCATCAAACGCCACTGCATCTAACGCCACTGCAGCACCAAACGTCACTGCATCTACTGTCACTGCAGCACCAAACACCACTGCAACCGCCACTGTATCTAACGCCACTGCAGCATCAAACGCCACTGCATCTAACGCCACTGTAGCACCAAACGTCACTGCATCTACTGTCACTGCAGCACCAAACACCACTGCATCTAACGCCACTGCAGCACCAAACGCCACTGCATCTAACGCCACTGCAGCATCAAACGCCACTGTATCTAACGCCACTGCAGCACCAAACGCCACTGCATCTAACGCCACTGCAGCATCAAACGCAACTGCATCTACTGTCACTGCAGCACCAAAGGCCACTGCATCTAACGCCACTGCAGCACCAAACGCCACTGCATCTTACACCACTGCAGCACCAAACGCCACTGCATCTAACGCCACTGCAGCATCAAACGCAACTGCATCTAGTGCCACTGCAGCATCAAATGCCACTGCATCTACTGTCACTGCAGCATCTAATGCCACTGCAGCATCTAATGCCACTGCATCTAACTCAACTGCAGCATCTAATGCCACTGCAGCATCAAACACCACTGCATCTAATGCGACTGCAGCATCAAACGCAACTGCAACATCAAACACCACTTCATCTAACGTTACAGCAAACACTGGTACTACAGTTGTAAGTGTGAACAGACTGGAGAGCCAGTTATATTTTTCTTGGTTAAGATAACCTATGTTGTTTTTTTGAAGTTAAGGTGAAGTGTTAGCAAAGTCAGTGTTGATGTGTTGACTACAGTATAGTGTGATGGTACATTGCTATATTATTTAGTTTTTAAGTTAAACTCTTGAGTTTACTTTACATTGTTTGCATTTTTAAAACATTCTCAACAGATTTTTTTTATAACTTTAGCACTGCATTTCATGGCTTATGTGAGCATAACTTTTCATGATAAGGTCACCAGGGACAGCTGTAAGAAGGACAAGGCATGTTTCTCCACTCCAGCCAGCTGTGATCCATCTACTTCCAATAGCTGCTTTTTTGCCTCCACAAGAGGGGTAAACGGAAGCTCAGACAATCTCACTTTTGAGCTCAGTGGGGAGTCGAATGGTTACATTGCAGTTGGCCTCTCTCAAGACAGCAAGGAGGTCTGTAAAAGATCTAATTTATTTCTCATATGTATCCACATACACTTAAATCTTAAATTTCCTTTTGTAAAATGTGATTTCAAAGCACCAAGAGATTTGGGTTCTTTACTTTACTTGACTAATTTACCTTTGCTTCTCATAGGGTGATGGTGACACCATCTATTCATGTGCCAACAACAATGGTGCACCTAAGTTCATTCGTGCCACACTGAACAACAACATTCTGACTCAGGATAACACTGTAAGACTCCCTTTCACAGAGCTTTTTCTCTGAAATGCTCTGCCAAGCTTTGCACAGAAGATTCTTGGCTATAAATGATATGCAAATGAACAACAACAGGGAAGGCTTTAAAAAAAAAAAAAGCATTCTGAGACAATTATACAGTAGAACAGAAATGGGGCAAATGTACAGTATGTTAGACAGCAGTGAGTGAAAAAGGAAAAACCAAGAGTGGAGCTGAACACCTTGAGGTGGAGGGGGAGCCCACTCATTTTAACCCTTAATTTTTACAAATTTTACTTTTTTCTCTTGCAGTTTGGACCTGGATCCTTCCGTGGCTCTGTGAACAGCGCAAAGATTCAATGCATTTTCATAGCTGCAGGTCTCAACAGCAGCACCCGTGCGGCAAACACAGGCGCTTTTCTCTTCTTCTTCACTGGCAACTTTACCAATGGTGGGAGCGACACAATTATCAAAATACTGAAAGAGATTTCAATTAGTTACAAAAATTAAAACGTTTTCTTTGTTTCCATTTCCTCAGGCAATATGGGGTCTCCAGTCACACAAATGGCAACAAGTTCATCAGTTGATCTAACCAACTTGAACAGCTCAGATGTTGCAATAATAACACCCACTACAAATACAGCATCTAATACTACCACTTCTACAACTACTACAGCAAAACCTACAACAGGAGGGAGCAACACGCTGCAGCATGTGGCTTCTCAGGGTAAGAACTTGATACTGCCACATTAAGGCAATAGAGAGGCTGCTCACTGCAGAGCCAATGGGTGGAGCTTGTCATGCAGGTGGAGCTTAAATGTCCAGCCACACCCTAACCCTAAACATAATGAGATCAAGTTCCACCCATTATGCCCAGAGAGAAGGAGCTGGAAGTCACTGGACATGAGCACCACTTGGGGCAATGGCTAATTGCAATGCCAAGCTGAATCTGCTTTTTAGGATTTTAATAGAAAATCTGTACTATGTGTTAAGGCCGGTACACACCAAACCAATGTCAAAGAACTAGTGGCGACGGAAGCCGACGTTGTTGTGTCGGCTGACTTTGGCTGCATCTGGGCAAAAAAGTTGTGCTTGAACACAGCCGACAGCCAACCAGCATGTATCTGCAAGATTATAACCTCCACAACAGCAGATGACAGTACTCTGAATTTGTCATTCAAAAAAGGCAACTTGAACTACGAATGTGAATATACAAACTGTGAACAAAGCAGCACTCGCTTACCATTTTATATGAACAATGCTAATCAGTTTGTCTTCACTTACTTTAATTAGGCTACGTACGGCCATGTCTTTAAGAAAATATTTGTGTATTGGAATGCTCTGAAAATATGAAGATGTAGGTATGCCTTCTTTGTGTGCCTACTTGTCTTCGGTGTTTGATTGTTAGCTGAGCCAAGCCCTTTATTAAATAATTTATTTTTTCTTGTCTTTTCAGCTGCTGTGGTAATTCTCTCAGGGATCCTTGCAGTCCTCCTGTTGTAAGGATGCTGCCCGGACGTGTCTTTTGCTTTCTGAAACTAGTCGATGAGCACTGAAGGCTTGATGAACCCAACACTAAAGTATAAGTTATTCAGCACATTTATAATTGTGTAATACTATGACTCAGGAAACAATGAAGCAATAAGCTGAAAATATGGGGAAGAGGGAACTATATCATTTATTTAATCTGTGTGAGAGAGAAAGATTTTGTGTACGAGTGTGTGTTTTTGTGAGAGTTAGTGTTTGTATTCTGCAAATGTACTGACACTTAAAAATCAGGCTCCTGCACAGAATGTGTATGATCAGTCTGTTAATGTAATGGCGCAAGTCACCAAGTGGCTGAAATGTCTAGAAATAGCTAAGAAAATTATTTTTTAAATGTCTTTCATTTATTTTGTAATGAAAGTACACTGCTGCCTCAAAACGTTGATTGCCTGTAAGTTTTAAATGAAGTTACTTGTTTTTTTTTGTTTTTTTTTTTGAAGAAAAGAATTATGCATAATAAAAATTATTTAAATGTTCAAGTAAACAATGAGATTGCTGTATCAGTCATTCTTAACCGGTGGGTCAATGAAAGAACAATGCTAAATGCAAACAGTTAGGATCATTGTTTCCACACTAAATTCATTGTTTCTACCTTAAATTAATTCGCTAACAGTGATTGTAAATTATATTATTACATTGTTAGCTAACTGTGTGATGTACATTTCTGAAATTACATAATTTGGACAGTCAACTCTGATAACTCTAAATTATAAAGCTGCTTTGAAACAATATGTATTGTGAAAATCGCTATACAAATAAATGTGAATTGAATAGTAAACTAAATAACAGAAATGGTGAAACACGTCCCATATTGTTGGTAAAGGTTGTGCTTTCAATCAACCCCTACGGTATTTTGCCGCTAAGTTTTGACACTTTGTGCAATTGATTAATGATTAATCATTTTAGCACTGTGTTGGGTCACCAAATTGTGCCCTAAAATAAATCTTTTACTTTACAGGAATATTCCAATCACTTTAAAAATGATGAAGCATTAGATTAACACTATTTCAAAACGTTCCCCATTAGGGAAATGATGGTGAAACCACAGTCTGATTTCTTGCCAATCCTCTGTTGTTATAATGAAGGTTTTGTAAACTTTGTAAAAAAACAAACAAACAAACAAACAAAAAACCTATAGAGATGTTAGATGAAACACATTGCTACTGATGTCTAATTTGAGTTTTTAATGTGAGGTTATTCCTTTAATGTCAACAGACATAAGGGGAAAAAAAATAGATTTATATATTTGTAAAGTATACTGAAAGCTTTACAAAATTTTAAATTTTGCTTTTGTAAAACATTTTCTGATTTTTTTCCAGAAAACACTAAAATCATATCAAAAATCATAAATAACTTTAATGTGTTCAGAACAGCATTTAAAATTAAAATCAGATGGCGTGTGGAATATCCAACCTATGTTTAATGTTTTCAATTAATGTTGAGAGGGCACACTAAATATATTAATACTGAAAGACTGTAATAAGGTCATTTTCAGTGTATTGACCTTACATCTCAAGGACAAAATAAATAAAGGTTGGGAAAAAAAAGACTCTTCAATTATGAAAACACACATATGAGGAAGAACAATTGAGCTTGATTTTTGGCTCTTAGATCCATCAGCATCTCACAACATCTCATTCATCAACAAAGTAATTTTCTTAGCTTCTTTCCAAGGCAAGATGACATACACATTATTTACATATAGCCAAAAGAGTTAGCTATTCAAATGATTCACACAACCAAATCAATGGGGGCAAAAAAATATTATAATAAATATATAATATATATAAATATTAGAATAAGAGTCATCGCAGGTTAATGTAGATGCATCTAGGAATCAATTCAATTATACATTTAAACTCATAATGATGACCTAATTGCTGGCGTCGTTACACACCAAACCCCAAGACACCAACACAGAGAGTAATTCAGGAACATTTGCATGTACATTTACATTCATCATCTTCTGAACATGCTTTCTAAGCAAATGACTTCAAGAAAACTCGTCATGGATGTTGTGAAAATTTGCTTCAAATATGCGACCATCCGACAAGTTTGTACATGTGCGTCTAACCAATTTTAACTTTCAAGCAGAAGCTGTTAAATCTCAAATTTACCAGCCTGAAATTACAAATTTAAAATATGCATGATAAAAGAAGAGTTTAAATAAAATTACTTTGGCAATGGTCAGTGTTACACATTAAACACATTAACATGAATCCATAACATGTTCATAAAAAATCATAGGAAATAAGAAAAACAAGTAATGTTTAATGAGGTGACAAAGAAGCAGATGCACCAAAAGACTGATTTAGTTTAATAAATCAATATATGAACAGCTTCCCCTCGTGATGGACGAAATGCGGGACGGCTTTCGCCATGCGTTAGAAATGCCTTGTCTTGTGATCTTGTGGTGTCTATGAAATGGGAAAGAAAAAACAACACTCAAGATGGAAACAAAATGCAGCATTGATAGATAATGCCTTAGAGAATATGAACTACTTCTGTGATGAACAGTTTGACACCTTCAGTCTTCATTCACTTCAAAAATTCACCCTTGGTGTTTCACTGAAAAGAAAGTCATATAGGTTAAGAATGACATGACGGTGAGTAAATAATGACAGAATTCAAGTCAACATGTTCAAAATTGAATACAAAAGCGTATACAAACCTTAATATAGATTAGGAAGACTCCCCATCAGTTTCCTCTCAGGAGATCCAGTTTGGTGAATTTGTAGGTGAGTTTTAGTTACTCATTGCTTTTTTTTCTCTTTTATTTATTTTTTTATTTTTTTATTTTTTTTTGCAATGGACCCTTCGTTAAGCCCCACCCTCCTTAGTTACTGTTGCTACACCTGTCAAGCTTTACAGCAAGTCAATTACAGTGTGTATGCACCGGTGTCAGACATTTTCAAGGAGTTAATTAGTCATTTTTGGCGAACAGGTGAAATATCTGAGAGAGAAAGACAAAAGGGACTGCAGTATGCATTCGAGGGATATATCCACAACATAATATGCAACCGATTAGAAAATAATTTGATCAAAATTGAAGCTAAAGCTCCGTGCGCGAGCAGCAGCCGCCTCATACGCTGACCATTCAAATTTGAAACACACAATTTATTGAGGAAAAGCTTTGTTCATCCACAGCAGCTTAAGTGAAATTTGTGAAAATAACCTAATAATTATAAATCAAACAGCTTATCCATAAGTCTTGTGGAATAAGACATTAGCCTGAACACTTTGCAATTATAACATTCTCCCGCTTATATTTTTAGCCCGCCAGGCTAACTTTACTCTGTCTTGCCTTTAATCATCTTATTTCACGTTCATATATTTGCATTATTAACAAAGAACCGTCATTATTTCCAAGCAATGATGTGCTGACTTAGCTAGCTAGTTAACCTACCCATCAAATTGTCCTAACCAGGCTTACTGCATATGGATACATCAATATTACCTCATTGTTGTCATGATAAATAACACAAAATTACTGTACTTGCATTATTATAAGGGTAACGTTAGGTTTAGGGTTGGGGAAGGTGTAGATGTTAATAAAGCCATAAACCATTCATAACTTGACTTGGTTTGGATAAAAGTGTCCACCAAAGAGATTATTGGTACCGCGCTGGTATCAACTATTTTGATATCCTTAATCACTAAAGACATTCATCTCATAGCTTGTTGGCTTGTTTCTACATCAGTGGTCTCAAACTCAACTCCTGGAGGGCCACAGCTCTGGACAGTTTAGCTCCAACAAGCTCCAACTCACCTGTTTGGAAATTTCTATTAAAGAAAAGAAGAACTTGATTAACTGGATCAGTGTTTGATGAGGGTTGGAGAAAAATGTGCAGAGCTGTGGCTCTCCAGGAATTGAGTTTGAGACCACTGTTCTACATGGATTTGAAAGATGAATTATTTTAAAAATAATGCCCTGTTTTTATGTGAAAAACGTTCCTGCGCCAGTCAGCGAGAAAAAGAGAGAAATATGGGAATGGAGGAGGAGAAATATGATCATGTGACACGACTGACAGAAGTCACACTGGCATATAAAGCTGAACTAGTGCGTCATTCTCTCATCTCTCTCTCCCAGGTGCAGCGTTCATTTAAACAAATAAGAGCAGAAAGGATTTCAGAAGTGAACATGAGGGTTTTCTTCAGGAGTCTAGTGCTTTTACTGGGTAGGTAAAATGTACAAACATCTTAAGTTTTTCTAACATCTCAGGTGTTTCTGGAAGATGACTGTAGATCACTAACAGAAGACTCAAAGACAAACGTTTTAGTTGTTGTGAGAACCACAAAAAATTACTTTCTTTATCAATATTGTTGTCTTGCGTTCTATCTAACAGGTCAACTTTACAGCAGAATTTGAGTTTGTCTCATATTTGATGATGTTTGCTTAATTTATTCTGTTATTTTCCTGTTTATTACGGTGAAGCTGCTTTGAAACAATCCGTATTGTATGTAAAGTACTATATTTTACTTAAATTTAACCCTCTACTGACCATCAGTCATGTCATGTGTTTCTCATTTCAAGGGTTTTTCTCAGCTCAAATGAAGGCAGATGAAAAAGAAGGTGAGATTTAATTAATTAAACACCAACTTTTGTTTGTGCTGAAACATTTTTAGGGCTCTACAATTTCAGACACACAATGAAAAGTCATGAACTTAAACAGCCCATGCAAAGGAAATTGAAGCATTCGATGGAAACTGTCTGCTTTTTGATTCCTTTCATTCAAGTCAACAGAGTAATCACAAGAAGGTTTGCAACTGGGCATCATGATGTGAAATTAAGGCATATTGTGTAAAAAGAGATTGTGATTTAACCCTGCAGATGTTGCTTTTTATTCACACGGGAGAGTTTATGCATTACATTGAAGATCCACTTACTGTAACAACATCTCAATGACTCACTATCATCGGCTGTGAACATATTTCAAGCTTTAAACCTGTTTGAAATCTGTGCGCTGTTTCTGACGAGTGAAAGAACAGCAATAAGCAACAGTCAATAAGCCTGAAAATGAGAAAAAGAGCATAAGAAGAGAGTAAAAAATTAAAAATGTCTAGAGTAATGTTCCAAATCTCTCTAAGCACATCAGAAATACAGTAAAAACAGTAATATTGTGAAATATTATTACCATTTAAAACAGCTGTTTTCTATGTGAATATATAGTAAAGTGTAATTTATTCCTGTGATCAAAACTGAATTTTCAGCATCATTACTCCAGTCTTCAGTGTCACATGATCCTCCAGAAATTATTCTAATATGCTGCTCAAGAAACATTTATGATCATTATCAGTGTTGAAAACAACATGGAAGCATTTTTAAAAATCCAATTAGGAAGTTCCAGAGAATCAGTTCCATTTTGGAACCGGTTCCAAATTTCCAATATTCGATAAGAAACACGCATTTTGATTCTGCTTACCATTCCTGTGTCTGCATTTTAATGTGATTTAGACCATTCAAGCGCAAAAGACTTGCGCACTGTTTTCCTTGCTGCACACGCATTCAAAGCTTGCTCACATAAAAAGTGATTTTAATGTGATTTTAAACCTATACTGTTACACATGCGCGCGGCACAAAGAACAGTGAGCAAGCCTTTTAGCGCTTGAATAGATGCCAGCTCTTAAAGCTACAGCAGCCTAACATTCCTGCTGCCATCTCTATAATAACACTAATTAAACAACAAATGAAATTCACTCGTTCTTGAATGAATAGCTTTTGTAACTATATTTGTAATGAACATTTTATTAATAAAGTGCAGTTTTATTTTACACAGAGATGATAACGTTATCATTTTTTTATTAAATATAAAAACAAGTTTGTTTTCAGGCCCCAAAATGCCATTGTCATATAAATGAACGGCCAAAGCACATCAAAAGTTTTCAATTTAAAAATGGTGTCATGCAAACGTTTTCCAGTGTATTTATAGTCCTCTATTTGTATCATTGGTTGTATGTTCTCATATAATGTGAGGTCCTGTTCTGATTTTTCAAGATAGCTTGAGTGTTATTTTATTTTGTTTTGTCATTTAAACACCTACCTTGTATAGTTGTGGTCTACTTTTCTCGTTTGATGGCATCTTGTCAAAACAGTGCTTGCTAAATGATTACATGTAAATGTTAAACCCTCTAAACCTGTAAGTCAAGTCAGGTGATTTTGTATAGCACTTCTCACAATATGAATTGATTTAATGCAGCCTTACAGAAATTCATAACATTGTTTTTAACATATAAATCCAGTTAACATATAAACATGAATGAGGTTTTTCCCTTGAACATAATCCAGTGAACGCAGCAGGATGGGGCTCAGCCAGCCAGTCGTCGACTCATAGTGACTCGTGGTCAGCCCCAAACGCTCTGGATCTGAAACGCTCCACCTGCACACATACATTGGTACAAAGCACCCCGTGGTGGAAGCTGGATCTGCTGAAGGTGTACAGCATGAACAGAGTGGCCATCACTAACAGACCAGACTGCTGCGGCGAGAGGATAAACGGGGCAGAGATTCGGATCGGAAACGTCTCTTCAGATGTTTTCAGCAACCCCGTGTGAGTTTTTTCTGATATATTCTTATTTACAGAGATTCTGTCCAGTTGGCAAGTAACTTTTAACATTTTTTTTCTTTTCTAAGTAGACTATAGAACCAGCTGACTGGTTGCCATCACTGTTCACTTTTGCTAACTCCGACAAGTTTTATAGAGCAAACTGTTTTGTTTTTTTTCCTAATTCTGTAGGATTTTTTTTTTTCTATTACTATCATAACTCCAGAATTCATTGAGATACAATAGGCCCTATATGAGAAATACTTCTTGCCCTGGAGAATGTTTACTAAAAAATTGCTTATGAAATGAAATCATGCGAAACAGAACTTCATTACGGAAAGAAATATTTGTAGAAATCCTATAGCCTGTTAAGAATAGACCATTTCCATAACCGTGTCTATTCAGTTCAGTGAAAGATTTGTCAAATGGCAACAACAATCCTATGTGAGACCCTCTTTCAGTGGCTTAACAGAAATCCCAGATTCCTCAAGTCTGAAATACGGTGGCCGAGAGAGCTCAGCGTGCTGCAAATGAAGAAAACACATGCAAATAGAAAAATCACCAGCAAATAAAGAAAACATCTTCATCAGTTTGACAACAAATGCACTGCAAAAGTCCACAACACATGCAAATAGAGAAACTTTTTTTTCTATTACTTTCATAACTCCAGAATTCATTGATATTTACAATAAACCCAATATAAGAAATACTTCTTGCCCAGTTGAATGTTTACTAAAAAATTGCTTATGAGATGAAATAGTGCTAAACAGAATTTCATTACGTAAAGAAATAACGGTAACACTTTATAATAACTGCACACTATGAAGCTTTAGTTAAGCATTAGTAAATAGTTAATTCATCACTTATAAAGCATTAATAGACATTAGTAAGCAGTTTATAAATACAGCTATAAATGCGTTATTATTGATTTATAAGCATATCTATAATTAGTTTAATAATTGTATTTTCATACTTTATTAATAATCAATTTATCATTATTTACAAACCAGTTATTTAGGAGTTGTCAGTGGTTCATAAGATCATTTAGGAATTGTCAGTAAATGATTAATAAACTATTTAAAATTCATTTATACATCTTATTATTCTTATTATATCAGTGTGTTAATGCTTTATTAACACATATTCCTACTGTAATTCATGATTAATTCAGGTAATTATAAAACATTTAGAAGTGGTCAGTTAACTATTTTTGTGAGCTCATCTAAAGTGAGGACTGTTTATACTTTGTAAAGCTTTTATAAATGAGATTTAAAGGTTCAGTGATCTCCTGCACTGCTGTTCTCTAATGTTTTAAAGTTAGTACAGAGGTAGTTTTGACACTAGGAATATGTGTAATAAAGCATTTATTAACACATTAAGTAACTAATTCTATATGTCTAAATAATAAGATATATGTACATTTAAATATGTTATTAATCATTTACTTACACTTCCTAAATTATCTTATGAACCACTGACAACTCCTAAATAACTGGTTTGTGAATAATATAACACATAATTTGGAAATGATGAATTTATCATTAATAAAGTATGAAATTACAATTATTAAACTTATTATAGATATGCTTATAAACCAAGAACAAAACATTCATAGCTGTATTTAGAAATGGCTTACTAATATCTATTAATGTTTTATTAATGATGAATTGACTATTTACTAATGCTTAACTAATTCTTCATAGCATGAGTTATTATAAAGTGATACCGAAATATTTGTAGAAATACTATAGCCTGTTAGGAATTTACTTCAACATTTCCATAACCATGTCTATTCAGTTCAGTGAAAGATTCGTCAAATGATTGATTAATTCTTTTTGAAAGAATTAATTTCAAAGGATCATAAGAGTCATTTGTTCATGAATCGGACAGTTCAAGTGAGTCAAATGTTGATTTTGTTCAATCTGGAACTCTTCTTTTTGAACAATTCATTTAGGTTACATGACTCATACGAGTCATTTGTTCGTGAAACGGACTAGGCTACATGAACGCTGAGTGTATTTAATTTACTAAAAGGAACCGGATCATAATCGAAATTTGTTATTACTCACCCTTATGTCATTCCACACCCATAAGACCTTCATTCATCTTCAGAACACAAATCTACGGTGGCCGAGAGAGTTCAACGCGCTGCAAATAAAGAAAACATCTTCATCAGTTTGACAACACATGCGCTGCAAACTCCACAACACTTACAAATAGTGAAACGCGCTGCAAATAAAGAAAACATGTGGAGTTTGCAGCGCGTGTGTTGTCAAACTGATGAAGATGTCTCGGCCACCGTACAAATCCCCACATAGAAAGCAACTTAATTACCGACATTCAAGAGAGCTATTAAACAAATCGTTAAAATAGTCAACGTGACTACAGTGGTTCAACTTTAATGTTATTAAGTGACAAATATTTTTTGTGAGCAAAAAACTAATAAAAAAACGACTTTATTCAACAAATTAGTCTCTGCTGTCATTCTCCTATGTTATTTTCGTTGCAAAGCTTGCATTGCAGGTTCTGTGTCAGAATGCCGGTTCAGTATTGGCTGAGGCTGAACACGTGAGCAGCATGACATGCGTGTGATGCGAACGCAAGACCCGGCCAATAGAGGGTATGCACGTGACGTCATCGTCGACCATTATGGCTGCGGTCGCGTCCACTGAGTGGCACAAAGACTGAGCGGCAGCATTGGTTTTCAGCGTGAATGCCGCGAAAAACACACAAAACACTTCCAAAATGGGAAAGAGCTTTGTGATTGACTGTACAAATAGATTTCACACAAAACCTGAGGTATATATTTAAAGACTGCTGAAAGCAACAGAAAAAAAAAGCAAATGTATCACTGCAATTCACAGAAACAGAGAAACATGGATTTGCAGTTATCATTGTGTCAAATTGTTGGATTTTGAGGTAAAATCATACCGTATATATTGTATTGTTATATATTGTGTTGACAACTCATCAATTAAATATTTACTATATTATATTCTGCATAATTTGGTGTTTTTAAATAAACACTGACAAAAACTATACAAGTTTTAGGGCTGGACAATATGACGATAGGCTATATATAACATTGATAAGTGATTACTCGGATTTAAACCTTATTTAAACTTATATTCTGCATAATTGGGTGTTTTTAAATAAACAACACTGACAAAAACTATACTATAAAACTATATATGTTTTAGGGCTGGACAATATGACGATATAACATTGATATAAGTGATTACTCGGATTTAAACCTACCTATATTGTAGTTATATAAAACATTCACAGGCAGATTTGCTTTATGTATTTCCCCGCCGTCGAAATCAGGCACATATAAATGTCAGGAAACACGACTCCTGGCTGCATGTCAATATCCATGGATTAGGTTTATTTGACAAGTTGTAAGAAACACTTTCGAGCCCAACCTTTAGTGTAATTCGTTAGTTTTACTCGCGTTTTCGCAGTTTCCCCAATTAAATCCAGTCACGCAGCAGGTTCTTCTGGCACTCAGTCCAGCTGAGGGAGCGCGCTTTTGGCGGGAAAGTGACGTCAATACATACCCTCTATACTGAGCCGGCGTTCGGACGAAAACACGGAAACGCTGAACTGCGTTAAGTGCATGAGTGCAAGTCTGACAGGGTAGAGAAGACATTGTTGAATAAAGTTATGCCTGTTTTGTTTTTGTGCACAAAAGGTATTCTCTTCGCTTCATAACACTGAGGTTGATCCACTGTAGTCACGTTGACTATTTTAACAATGCCTTTAACATCTTTCTGGACCTTGAATGATGGAAATTACATTGCTTTCTATGGGAATTTTAAAAAAAATCCTTGGATTTCAACAAAAATATCTTAATTTGTGTTCTGAAGATGAACAAAGGTTTCACTGGTGTGGAACGACATGAGGGTGGGTAATTAATGACCCTTTAAACGGAAAAGACAATAATAGTGTGCGTATAAAAACTAATTTAGAGAGAAAAAAAAATGCAAGTTAAAAATTAACTCACTCTATTGTCTCTCTCTAGATGTGCTGTAATTTCTAGTATTCCAGCTGGAGCTTCCGACAGCTACTCGTGTAATAGGATGGTGGGACGATATGTAATTGTGGTTATTCCTGGAAATGATAAGGTTCTTACACTCTGTGAGGTGAAGGTCTATGTGGTTTATCCAGGTAATTCATAACAACCATGGTCTAAACACTTTCCAGGGGAATTTGACTTTTTGAAGCCATTCTCATTCCATTAAAGTGTCGTTAATGTAGTTATAGAGTGTAGTTCTACTCTAGAACCAAACAGATCGGGTAGAAATGCAATTCTAAAATAATGTAAACACTTTAAATAAAAAATATTTCTTGACATTGTCATTTTACAGGTAATTTGGCAGCAGGAAGAAGCGTCACACAGTCATCAACCTTTAACAGCTGGATCGCTGAACAGGCCATTGATTTCAATCCAGGTTTCACACAAACGGAGTCGGCATGCTCGTCAACCGTTAGTCAGACTAACCCGTGGTGGAGGCTGGATCTGCGTCATATTTACAGCGTTAGTAAAGTGGTCGTCACTAACAGACTAGACTGCTGTCCGGAACGAATAGATGGAGCGGAGATTCGCATCGGAAACTCTTTGGAGAACAACGGCAACAACAATCCCATGTGAGACCCTCTTTCAGTGGCTTAATATCCATAGAAATCCCTGATTCCTCAAGCCTGAAAACACAAGTGCGGAAAGAATAAAGTCTAAGGGGCCGTTTACATGACACCGTTTTCAACTAAGAGTGGGAAAACCCTTTATACGTTTTAGCCGATCATTTACACGACAACAACGACAAATTTTTGGAAACGGGACTCAAAGTCGTGTTTTTGAAAACGATAACGTCTCTGTGTAAACTACAAAAACGTGAATTTGTGAAAACGGTGACGACATGTGTTCAAACAAAGTGACATCGCCATCTACTGGCCTGGCAGGATAATACAGAGTTTAGTCGTTTTTGCAGATCTGTGTAAACGGGGATTGTTTTGACAATATTTGTGTTTTTCTGCATACAGACGAAGTCATTGTCGTGTAAACGTACCCTCAATGATGTTTTCTGTGTCTCTGTAGATGTGATGTGATTTCTAGTATTCCTGCTGGTGCTTCATCCACCTACGCTTGTAAGAATATGGAGGGTCGATATGTGAATCTGATCATTCCTGGAGATTCAAGGATTCTCACTCTGTGTGAGGTGGAGGTCTATGGAGAAGGTCTGATCAAACAAACTGTGTTGAAATCACGTCATATTCACATGTCAACAAAACACATTTGTGTTTGACACTAAACCACATTCATCCTCACTGCACGTGAACGTGTATTTAACGATCGCTGGGTCATATTTTGTTTTACTTTGTGTAGTTTTGTTGATGATTTATGAGGATCTGTCCATGTTCCATCTGTTTAATCTTAAATGACAGAAACATTTGCAGCAGAACATATATTATAGACACACGGACTTTGATGCCAAAAACAAAAGATGTAATGATGCATTTTGGGATCCTAAACATGCTTGATGATGTGTTTATCTTTGTTTTCCTCTGCTGTCTGCGACCCATCAGGACCACTGATCTACATCACGTGTGTGTTTCAGGTCCTTGTTTTAAGCAGACGTTTGTGAAGATGAAACTGAAGTCCAGCTTGAGTCTGTCTGAAGCTGAAGCGAGAGTCCGGCTCCTGACGCAGGTGAGAGTGAGAGAAACCTACAGAAATCTGATGTCCTATTCTTGAACGAGTCGTTCTTTTGAGCCAGTTCTCAGGAATAACCAGTCGAACCGGTTCACTAATCAAACTGAATCGAACAATGACGCAAGACACACAGCCAAAGTAGAATATCCGATATTAATTGATTAATATATATTAAAAAAACTGCAAATCCTTTCTGTCGAGAGATGCAAATTTTATTATATAGTTTTTGTTTGCGCATGTAGATTATTTCAATTTTATGAAGTCATGTACTGTAATGTTTTATGCTGAGGATTACACAGGACTTGCGGTGAGTTTACATTACAGTAGTTAATAAAACCTTTACAAAAATTACTGTTTTTTGTCACTTTTGAATTTTGAAGGTGATTAAGAATTAAGTTAGTCTTTTACTTTGAATGTTTTGTAAATAGGCTTATAAACAAACAAATAAATAAGGAAAAAAGAGACCTCATTAGTAAATAGTTTAGCCATTGTTTATATTATTTTTAGCCCCTATTCTGTTGTGAAGATGGGGAAATTTTGCATACAATTAAAAAAACATTGCTCAATTTTAATGTTTTAAAATACAATGTCACTTTAAAGGTAAAAACCAAGAGACATTGGCATGTAAAAGAGTCTGTCATTATTAAACAAAATGGGGAAAAAAGTGCAAAAATTTGTTCTGGGTTTAGGGAAAGTTTGCATTTAGAAAAAGCAAGTTGTCTAACTTTAACTTTATTTCATACCAACAATGCAATTCATGAATATTTAGGCTTAAATTATGAGCTAAAAATGATACTTGATGATGACTTGTTGTAGGCAGTCGGAGTAAGACAGAAGCATCAGAATCAGAGTTGAAAGGTGAAAGTCTGCGTTTTGACTGGGATATGACCGAAAAAGCTCTGTATGAGTTTGCCGAGGATTACAGAGAATTCTGACAAGTTATTTGATGAAACTAAGATACGCATATGTCAGTGAGGACTTGAACGAGCCTGATGCGCAAAATAAGTTTCTTTAATAAACAAAACATACTGGAAATATGCTTATGACCAGTTTTTATTAAATAGGCCTATTCTTTCTTTTTTATTATTATTAAAACATGGGAAAACCTGAATTTCACTATAGTTTGTACATGCAGATCATATTTTGAGTTAAGTGAAATCAAGGAGTTTATAAGACTGGTTTACTTTTTCTATATACTGTACTTTAGACATCTGTGTTTGTGAATCAACATCTGTAATGTGTGCTGTAGGTGTGAAACTTCAAGGAAACTTATTCAAGATGTAGGCTACTCAATATCGGTCAGTCTTAGATGAAGGATCTGCGAATGAATTTTTTTGAATATTTCATTGATATAACGTGACACCGAGTTGTTAGAAAGAAATGCGTAATGACATCATTGCATGAACCAATGAATCGTTTTTTTGAACTGGTTCATTGAAACGAACTGTCCAAAAGAACTGGTTTGCAGAAATGAATCGGATTTCCACTAATACAGAAATCTGAGTGCATTCATAACAGTTTTAAGAGATGTGCTTGTTTCAGCTGGAATCTGCTCTGGCGGGAAGAGGGATTTCTAACGTGACGCTGCGCTGGTCTCAACTGCCCAAACAGGAAGTGATGCAGAAGCAAGCGGCACCTGGTGAGTGTGTTCATACAAGAAACACTGGAAAACTGAACAAGAATGTTGATTCATTAAAATGAATGCTTATATTACAAATGAAATGGAAACAGCGTCTTTATGATATAATGAACTTTTCATTTACAGCTCGATGTGTTCACAGAAAGAGGTGATGGCGGGAAAACCTTTGGTTCGGTTCTTCAGTCATATTACTTCTCGGTTCCTCAATGTTGACCACAGTAAATGATGTGAAAATTAAAGCTATGGTTTCCTGAAAATGCTCAAACTGAAGCTAATTTGAAGCAATTTGTATTGTATAAAGTGCAATTATTAAACTTGATTTGACAATTTTGATTTGACAAGATTTTTTATTTATTTTAATTTGTTTTAGTTCTATATCTATCTCAGCCTATTATGAATTGTCAGGATTGTGAAGAAAAAAAGCAATACAATTTCTTAGCTATTAATTCACATACATTGTTTGAAAAGACAATATTTTCAACCGCAGTAGCATTTTTATGCTCTATGTGGTCTGTAACCAAAATCTGAGTTGCATTAAAAGAAAGTTTAGCAACAGTTTGATTATTAATGATGAATTATTACATTGGCACTGTAAAAATTAAGAATAATTTAACCCATTTCAACATGTCTTGTACAGCCAATTTGAATTTTAGGCAGCAACTGAACTTTCAAGTTTTTAATATTTTAATCTGCACAGAGAGATTATAATCAATATTTAGTGATTAGAGAGATTAAGAAGAAAAACTGGTACAAAAAAAAAATGCAAGACATACATATCATGTTGACAATGTTGTGACAATACCGTCATTTCTTTTAGTTGTTTTTCTCTGAAAAACATCAGCGAGATAAGACTTCACAATAAGGTTCAAATCATTATGCATTAGATATGATGAACTAATAATCTAATCTTAATCTTTAAGTATACTGATGTTAATTTATGCTTCTTCATAACTCGATTTATACAGGTTGAAATGTTAAGTGTGTTATAACCCTTGAGTGTTATAAGGGTTAGTTTTGGTATAACATTATTTTTTGTGCATTGCTCCGTATCGGAGACAAACAGGATGTGTTCTCGTTACAAAGGCCAAGGTGAGAAAAAAAAAAAAAGTAAGGGAGGATAAATGGAAGATAAAGGAAATTATTTACAATATCCCACATCTGTTTGGGGAATAATCCAACACAACGAAAGGGGATACGGGACACGGCGGTGCCACATCAAACACAAATGGTGTACGGGGGTCTGGAACAACGGGATTGGTTGTGACATCAGCGGGCAGATGGAGATTGGTGGAAATCTTGAGAGAGAAAGTGAGCGCCGTGACACAGGAACATAACAAGTGTATAGCTAGAAAATTACACATTAATGAAATGCTGTAAATGTAAACATTGCTATCATGATATCTAATGCAAATGTTAACAGATTGACCCTGTAAAGTGTTTCAATAAAAACCTGTTAACACGTCTGTGTATTTTTTCTTTCAGAAATTGTCCTTTCCATACCACATCGTTTTATAATTCAGATCTTTGGTTTGTAGAAACTGGTGTTGTATTTAGTTGGCTCATTTGCATTAAGGTGATATTTGTTTGTTCCTTCTGTCAGTTTTAAGACAGTTTGCAAAGCAAATGATGCTGTCCAAGAAGTTTTATTTATATTTGTCAGATTACAAAGATTTCAGAATTGAGATGTATTATTTAAGGTCATACTAGAAAGTATCCATTGATATGACACATCGAAATTTAAGCAATTTCAACTTTTTAAAAGTAAGTTTAATATAATTTAAGTTGAAATGACTTGTACAACCAAGTTAATCCTATTTAAGGTAGCAACTGAAATACAAAGTTCTGGCATGAAACTCTAGATGCGCAGGCTAATAGTTCCTTTAACTCAACCTGCTCATAATCACATCATTACCTATAGGACACAGATGATTGGTTCCTGCTGTGTTAGTAGCCAATGAGCTTGCATGCTCAATCTTCAAATACATGAGTAGCATTTGCCTTAGCAGTGCAGTGTGCTTCAGAAACCCTCCACCTTCCCCAGCTCCACCTGTATAGATCTGCTATGGGTAATTCATGTACGCTATATTGTACAGCAGCAGCATGTCTGTCTTGCTCATGTATGTATTGGCAGTAACAAGTCCTGTAATTGCTCTTCAGCAGCAGCAGTAGCAGATCTTTTCCGCCATGACCAAACATATCAACATTGTCATACACATTACCATGCCAAACACTCAGAGAGCTGTCATGATAGAACTTAAGTTAAGTTGAAATAGGTGTAATGTTTTTTACAATGTATATCTGACCAGTTTTTACAGCTGCATTTTTCTGTCATAAACCCATTTTTGAGATATTAAACTTAAAGCCTATTTTAAGCTCCTTTGAATGCTAAATCTAAAAAATATGTTCAAATATCTAACCGTACACAAAATCCTTTAATTCTGCATTGACAAATAGAAGAAACTATCTTTGTTAAGATTATATAAATGATGTAAACATGGCAGACAGACTTGCATAAGCACTCAAAGAGATTGTTCTGCAGGTGCATCACCGAAGGGAATGTAGTGACATTAGACCTTGTGGAAAAATGCAAAATACTCATTAACATCCATTCAATATTCAGACAATACAGAGTCTTCAGTGCTGAGTACAGGTATAAATGAAGTCTAGAATTTTAGTTTTAGTAATTTTGTGTTTTTGTCATTTTTATAAGTTTTTGTTTTATTTAAATATATAGTTTTTATTATTTTTATTATTATTTTTCAGTTTTAGTCATTTTAGGAACTAAGTTAATGTTTATTTTATTTATTTTTCAGTTTCACTTAACTATAATAACCCTGTTTCTAATGCATCATAGATGTGTGTATTTTGGGGCTTGCAGATTGTACTACATTTGACCGTTATATGTAATAACAATAAACTTCATTTTATATAGCGCCTTTAAAAAGACTTCTCAAGATTCTTTACATAAAAGTTCACACACACAATAGACAGAAACACTATACAAAAGGGTGATGCAGTTACACATTATGATTGTTATGATCGCTTTGAATTAAGATGAAATGTCACTCGCAGCAACAAACATTAGAACATTTAGAATATTTATTTTAAAAACACACAGAGAGAAAGGTGAATGATGAAGATGGAAGGGAGGAGAGACAAGTTTGATCATGCGATGCACATTTAAATGGGTCGTCCTCCATAAAACGTACTTCAACGTTCAAACGTACACTCTTCATCCCTAAAAGAAAGACAGACACCTTTAATCAGACATGAAGAAGCTCTTCAAGTGCCTGATGATCTTTCTGGGTAAAGTACAACATGCATCTGCTATTTTACTAGATTCACACTAATATTAACTGAGCTTTCTGCAATCTTCCCCTTTGTTCAGAAATGTTGTTTCTAGTTTAGTTTACACTCATCTTGTTATTTAATGTGGATTTATAGCATACTGTAATGTGTTTGTTTTCATTTAATGTTGCGCATATGTATAATGAGGCCAGAAATATTGTTTTTTTCTCCATTTGTTCATGGTTTCATGTTGCATTTATCAAAGTATAGATTTTGCACCATTCGACTGTCACTGGATCTCTAGAATAGTTTCTCTTAGTTTCTTAGATTTGATTTACAAAACAAATCTAAAGTGAAATCAGTGCTCATTTGTGTATGTAAATGATTATACGATCTCCAAATTCGTCTGTGATTGAAAATCCAGAAAAAGTGGTATAGCTATTCTACAGGAATGGCTCCTCATGTGACGTTAGATTTACATACGCTACTTGTTTCAAGGAAAATGAAAATTCTTTAACAAAGATCTTTTCATATAATTAATCAAATAAAAATTTAAAAAACATGAAGAGTATCATTTAAGTTGTCCATATGATGTTGCAATACAAATAAAATCATTTTGTGTGAGGAAAAGACAAAAAATCATCCGAGTTCATTAGAGAAGTAAGGGGACTCTTTTGAGTCAGATCTATTCACTGAATCATTTGATCCAGTCTGATTCATTTGTTCTTGTGTTCAACTCAATGATTCGGTCTCAGTCCACAGGAGTGGAAAATCAATAGCGATTTCCCCCCCCCCCCATGTATACATGATACTATGGAAGCCCGTTTCCGCCACTAAAAAAAAAAAAAGAAAGATGAATTGCGACTTTTTATCTCAGAATTCTGACTTTTTAACTCGCAATTGCGAGTTTATATCTCACAATTGCGAGTTATAAAGTCAGAATTCTGAGATATAAAGTCGCAATTGCGTGATATAAATTCAGAATTGCGAGATATAAAGTCGCAATTGCGTGATATAAAGTCAGAATTCTGAGATATAAAGTCGCAATTGCGTGATAAAAAGTCAGAATTCTGAGATATAAAGTCGCAATTCCGTGATAAAAAGTCAGAATTCTGTGATATAAAGTCAGAATTCTGAGATATAGTCGCAATTGCGTGATAAAAAGTCAGAATTCTGAGATATAAAGTCGCAATTCCGTGATAAAAAGTCAGAATTCTGAGATATAAAGTCGCAATTGCGAGTTATAAAGTCAGAATTCTGAGATATAAAGTCGCAATTGCGTGATATAAAGTCAGAATTCTGAGATAAAAAGTCGCAATTGCGTGATATAAAGTCAGAATTCTGAGATATAAAGTCGCAATTGCGAGTTATAAAGTCAGAATTCTGAGATATAAAGGCGCAATTGCGAGTTATAAAGTCAGAATTCTGAGATATAAAGTCGCAATTGCGTGATATAAAGTCAGAATTCTGAGATATAAAGTCGCAATTCCGTGATAAAAAGTCAGAATTCTGAGATATAAAGTCGCAATTGCGTGATATAAAGTCAGAATTCTGAGATATAAAGTCGCAATTGCGTGATATAAAGTCAGAATTCTGAGATATAAAGTCGCAATTGCGTGATATAAAGTCAGAATTCTGAGATATAAAGTCGCAATTGCGTGATATAAAGTCAGAATTCTGAGATATAAAGTCGCAATTGTCATTACACCGAAAGATTCTTTATATTCTGAGATATAAAGTCGCAATTGCGTGATATAAATTCAGAATTGCGAGATATAAAGTCGCAATTGCGTGATATAAAGTCAGAATTCTGAGATATAAAGTCAGAATTCTGAGATATAAAGTCGCAATTGCGTGATATAAAGTCAGAATTCTGAGATATAAAGTCGCAATTGCGTGATATAAAGTCAGAATTCTGAGATATAAAGTCGCAATTGCGTGATATAAAGTCAGAATTCTGAGATATAAAGTCGCAATTGCGTGATATAAAGTCAGAATTCTGAGATATAAAGTCGCAATTGTCATTACACCGAAAGATTCTTTATATTCTGAGATATAAAGTCGCAATTGCGTGATATAAATTCAGAATTGCGAGATATAAAGTCGCAATTGCGTGATATAAAGTCAGAATTCTGTGATATAAAGTCAGAATTCTGAGATATAAAGTCGCAATTGCGTGATAAAAAGTCAGAATTCTGAGATATAAAGTCGCAATTCCGTGATAAAAAGTCAGAATTCTGTGATATAAAGTCAGAATTCTGAGATATAAAGTCGCAATTGCGTGATAAAAAGTCAGAATTCTGAGATATAAAGTCGCAATTCCGTGATAAAAAGTCAGAATTCTGAGATATAAAGTCGCAATTGCGAGTTATAAAGTCAGAATTCTGAGATATAAAGTCGCAATTGCGTGATATAAAGTCAGAATTCTGAGATAAAAAGTCGCAATTGCGTGATATAAAGTCAGAATTCTGAGATATAAAGTCGCAATTGCGAGTTATAAAGTCAGAATTCTGAGATATAAAGGCGCAATTGCGAGTTATAAAGTCAGAATTCTGAGATATAAAGTTGCAATTGCGTGATATAAAGTCAGAATTCTGAGATATAAAGTCGCAATTCCGTGATAAAAAGTCAGAATTCTGAGATATAAAGTCGCAATTGCGTGATATAAAGTCAGAATTCTGAGATATAAAGTCGCAATTGCGTGATATAAAGTCAGAATTCTGAGATATAAAGTCGCAATTGCGTGATATAAAGTCAGAATTCTGAGATATAAAGTCGCAATTGCGTGATATAAAGTCAGAATTCTGAGATATAAAGTCGCAATTGCGTGATAAAAAGTCAGAATTCTGAGATATAAAGTCGCAATTGCGTGATATAAATTCAGAATTGCGAGATATAAAGTCGCAATTGCGTGATATAAAGTCAGAATTCTGAGATATAAAGTCGCAATTGCGTGATATAAATTCAGAATTGCGAGATATAAAGTCGCAATTGCGTGATATAAAGTCAGAATTCTGAGATATAAAGTCGCAATTGCGTGATAAAAAGTCAGAATTCTGAGATATAAAGTCGCAATTCCGTGATAAAAAGTCAGAATTCTGTGATATAAAGTCAGAATTCTGAGATATAAAGTCGCAATTGCGTGATAAAAAGTCAGAATTCTGAGATATAAAGTCGCAAGCAATTCCGTGATAAAAAGTCAGAATTCTGAGATATAAAGTCGCAATTGCGAGTTATAAAGTCAGAATTCTGAGATATAAAGTCGCAATTGCGTGATATAAAGTCAGAATTCTGAGATAAAAAGTCGCAATTGCGTGATATAAAGTCAGAATTCTGAGATATAAAGTCGCAATTGCGAGTTATAAAGTCAGAATTCTGAGATATAAAGGCGCAATTGCGAGTTATAAAGTCAGAATTCTGAGATATAAAGTCGCAATTGCGTGATATAAAGTCAGAATTCTGAGATATAAAGTCGCAATTCCGTGATAAAAAGTCAGAATTCTGAGATATAAAGTCGCAATTGCGTGATATAAAGTCAGAATTCTGAGATATAAAGTCGCAATTGCGTGATATAAAGTCAGAATTCTGAGATATAAAGTCGCAATTGCGTGATATAAAGTCAGAATTCTGAGATATAAAGTCGCAATTGCGTGATATAAAGTCAGAATTCTGAGATATAAAGTCGCAATTGTCATTACACCGAAAGATTCTTTATATTCTGAGATATAAAGTCGCAATTGCGTGATATAAATTCAGAATTGCGAGATATAAAGTCGCAATTGCGTGATATAAAGTCAGAATTCTGAGATATAAAGTCGCAATTGCGTGATAAAAAGTCAGAATTCTGAGATATAAAGTCGCAATTCCGTGATAAAAAGTCAGAATTCTGTGATATAAAGTCAGAATTCTGAGATATAAAGTCGCAATTGCATGATAAAAAGTCAGAATTCTGAGATATAAAGTCGCAATTCCGTGATAAAAAGTCAGAATTCTGAGATATAAAGTCGCAATTGCGAGTTATAAAGTCAGAATTCTGAGATATAAAGTCGCAATTGCGTGATATAAAGTCAGAATTCTGAGATAAAAAGTCGCAATTGCGTGATATAAAGTCAGAATTCTGAGATATAAAGTCGCAATTGCGAGTTATAAAGTCAGAATTCTGAGATATAAAGGCGCAATTGCGAGTTATAAAGTCAGAATTCTGAGATATAAAGTCGCAATTGCGTGATATAAAGTCAGAATTCTGAGATATAAAGTCGCAATTCCGTGATAAAAAGTCAGAATTCTGAGATATAAAGTCGCAATTGCGTGATATAAAGTCAGAATTCTGAGATATAAAGTCGCAATTGCGTGATATAAAGTCAGAATTCTGAGATATAAAGTCGCAATTGCGTGATATAAAGTCAGAATTCTGAGATATAAAGTCGCAATTGCGTGATATAAAGTCAGAATTCTGAGATATAAAGTCGCAATTGCGTGATATAAAGTCAGAATTCTGAGATATAGTCGCAATTGCGTGATAAAAAGTCAGAATTCTGAGATATAAAGTCGCAATTGCGTGATATAAAGTCAGAATTCTGAGATATAAAGTCGCAATTGCGTGATAAAAAGTCAGAATTCTGAGATATAAAGTCGCAATTCCGTGATAAAAAGTCAGAATTCTGTGATATAAAGTCAGAATTCTGAGATATAAAGTCGCAATTGCGTGATAAAAAGTCAGAATTCTGAGATATAAAGTCGCAAGCAATTCCGTGATAAAAAGTCAGAATTCTGAGATATAAAGTCGCAATTGCGAGTTATAAAGTCAGAATTCTGAGATATAAAGTCGCAATTGCGTGATATAAAGTCAGAATTCTGAGATAAAAAGTCGCAATTGCGTGATATAAAGTCAGAATTCTGAGATATAAAGTCGCAATTGCGAGTTATAAAGTCAGAATTCTGAGATATAAAGGCGCAATTGCGAGCTATAAAGTCAGAATTCTGAGATATAAAGTCGCAATTGCGTGATATAAAGTCAGAATTCTGAGATATAAAGTCGCAATTCCGTGATAAAAAGTCAGAATTCTGAGATATAAAGTCGCAATTGCGTGATATAAAGTCAGAATTCTGAGATATAAAGTCGCAATTGCGTGATATAAAGTCAGAATTCTGAGATATAAAGTCGCAATTGCGTGATATAAAGTCAGAATTCTGAGATATAAAGTCGCAATTGCGTGATATAAAGTCAGAATTCTGAGATATAAAGTCGCAATTGTCATTACACCGAAAGATTCTATTCTGAGATATAAAGTCGCAATTGCGTGATATAAATTCAGAATTCTGAGATATAAAGTCGCAATTGCGTGATAAAAAGTCAGAATTCTGAGATATAAAGTCGCAATTGCGTGATAAAAAGTCAGAATTCTGAGATATAAAGTCGCAATTGCGTGATAAAAAGTCAGAATTCTGAGATATAAAGTCGCAATTGCGTGATAAAAAGTCAAAAGTCGACTTTTTTTCTCGCAATTAACTGATGGTCAGTATCTCTGTCGTAACAATGATAGCTGTGCTGCCGTGAAGTCTGAAGCTGTTAGTGTATAAAATGTGCCACTTCAGCTTTGTCTGATTTATTGCGCCTCCGCCACAGCTGATTCTTCTTCTTATTATGATTATTATTATATTGTTATTATTGTGCAAAATTCATTAGTGTATCCATTCTGTTAAAAACAACTTTTATTGTCCAAATACCTCGACTGTAATTTGCAGAATTGATTCTACCCTTGAGTTGCAAAGTTAATGAAACATGATAGGTATTGGTTGTTTTAGTATTAAGCCCACTAGATGGCAGTAAAAGCTGTTTTTTTCTCCTTGAAACGCTGTGTACAAGGTTACCGTGGAAACATTCTATATGCATATTCCTGCATAATGCATATGTCCGGAGACTAATCTTTATGTGTCTCCTCCAGTAAAATCAATATTTCTTTATTGGTAAATCGGCGCTAAAAATAATCCTTTATGATGTCCTCTATTTTATGTATAATAATAACAAAGCAGCAATCCTGATGGTCAGTCGCAATGAAAGGAAACGCAAGCAAAGTAAGAACTGTGAGAAATAACGTTTCACAGTAGTGAGAAAAAGTCCGAATTCTGACTTTATATCATGCAATTACGACTTTATATCTCAGAATTCTGACTTTATATCACGCAATTGCGACTTTATATCTCAGAATTCTGACTTTATATCACAGAATTCTGACTTTATAATTTGCAATTGCGACTTTATATCTCAGAATTCTGACTTTATAACTCGCAATTGCGAGTTTATATCTCAGAATTCTGACTTTATAACTCGCAATTGTGAGATATAAACACGCAATTGCAAGTTTAAAAGTCAGAATTCTGAGATAAAAAGTCGCAATTCATCTTTTTTTTTTTTTTTTTTAGTGGCGGAAACAGGCTTCTATATGATACACACAGTGTAATTCAGATAAGCATTACATTTAAATGGTCTGAAATTCATTTGAATCTTCTTGCTTTCACAGGGTTTTTATCATTTCAAGAAATGGCAAATGGAGCAGGTAAGAATCTTTCGGTGTAATGACATTAACTTTATTCGATCCACTGGAATTGATGTTTAGGATAGGGGTGAACAGGGGTTCATTCATAAACCTGAAGGACAACATAAACAGGCATTTGATGTAATGAATATTAAGTTGAATGCTTTTGAAGAACTCTGCCAGCCATAAAGTTTGTTAAGAATTCAATGCAAACAATGTTTTACTGACCTCGATCCTTTAAACATTTTCCAGAGAACGCAGCGCTGTGGCGAACCGCGAGTCTGTCGTCACAGTACATGAGCTGGATTCCTAGATATGCTGTCGATGGTCTAAGAGATAGCTGTGCCTGCGCTGATCTACAATCAGACCCGTGGTGGAGGGTGGATCTGCTGAACGAATACCAAGTGAACAGAGTAGCCATCACTAACAGAGTTGGTGACACCTATTATGAAAGGATAAACGGAGCAGTGATTCGTGTCGGAAACTTCCCTGCTGACGTTTACAGCAACCCCATGTGAGGTTTGCTTTGACTTTTATCTTTGGCTACAGCTGAGAGTGAACAGAATAACAGATGATCTCTCTGTCTGTAGATGTGCTGTAATTTCTACTATTCCATCTGGAGCCACGGCCAACTACTCATGCGGTCGGATGGAGGGACGTTACGTGATTGTCCATCTTCCTGGAGATAAGAAGGTTCTCACTCTTTGTGAGGTTGAAGTCTACGGGTATTTGTTAGGTAAATCACAGAGCACTTATCATCATGCCATACTTGCCTTATGTAAAAATTGAAAGAATGTGTAGTCAGCGATGAAGCAGGACTATCTGTTTGTCTGGTTAATGAAAATGTGTCTGAAAACCATCATTCATTTTGCAGTTGCCGCTACTGGTGCAAAAAATTACACAACCCGATTATCAAATTTGGGGTTGTTTTAGCCAGCCTCTGTTAGGACAGGTTACATTACAGGGTTAACATTGGTTTACACTCTTAAAGATAAAGGTCCTTTATTGGCATTAACACTTCCATGAAGAAACTGAAACATCAATGATTGTTTGATTATTGAAAACACCTGATGATAAGAAGCAGAATCACTGAAGGAAAGAGAAACACAAGAACTTAGATGAAATCAACTGAAAAGACATTAAAACTCTCTTATTTCAAACCAGACTGACTTTATTTCTGTCATTCGTCTACAGTTCTTTTTGAGAATCAACAGAGGTTTAGTTGAGGTTTTATTGAAAATGTCCAGTCGCCATTATGGTGGTCAGTGTTTCCTTTAGTTGGGCAGTTCGACTCTTGGCTTTATTTAACCAGGGAATTTCACAACATGCTTATATCACGTTTCGCAAACACGTATGACAAAAGCAAATGTCTTGTTTGTTGGCAAAAACTGATGGTTTATAGATTATTTATAACACAATAACAACTTTATACATAAAATAAAACATATACAAACACTTATCGCGCTGAGAATCGCTCACTCCTGAAGAAGATGCAAAAAGCCTGTTCTTTGTAACTAAATCATCTGTAACTGGGTTGTAGTAATGCTGCTGCTGGCATGCAGATTTAACTTTCGTGCATAAAACATTTGTGCATGAAGCATCATTTCCATCCCATGCGTTCTTCTACAATGTTGTTGTCTTGATCATAGATGAAACAAAATAACAAATGCTTTCATGTTATCTTTTGATGCACATAATTGTGTGAGATTATTTTAATGTTAGTCGTTGACTTGAGGACTATGGTGTGAGATGATGACGAATAAAAATGATTGAGAGCATACTTTTTTTTTAATGGCAGCTTGGTGTTTCCACTCAGAGTTTTTATGCAAAAGATTCACATAAACATTTTTCATAAGCTCTTCTTAATGCTTTTTCTAGGAAATCGGGCAGCTGGAGGAGCCGTTATACAGTCGTCAACATCTGGGGACTGGTTTGCTGAAAAGGCCATTGATGGTAATCGAGGTCTGCAGCAATCGAACGCATTTTGCTCGTCAACTCTTAATGAGACTAACCCGTGGTGGAGGCTGGATATGCGTAATGTGTACCAAGTTAGTAGAGTGGTCATCACTAACAGAAACGACTGCTGCGCAGAGCAATTAGATGGATTGGAGATTCACATCGGAAACTCTTTGGAGAACAACGGCAGCAACAATCCCATGTGAGACTCTTGAGGTTGAAAGAACATGACACTCAAGCACAAATGTGAAGTGAAGTGTATGTGAAGATTTAACACTATATTTATCTCCATCGGTTTCTCTCTCTGTCTGTAGATGTGCTGTTATTCCTGCTATTCCAGCAGGAGAGTCCTACAACTACTCATGTAATGGGATGGAGGGACGTTATGTGAATCTGATCATTCCTGGAGACATGAAGATACTCACTTTATGTGAGGTGGAGGTTTTTGGAAAAGGTAGCCTACATCTGTAGTTTTGTTTTATAATATTTAGTACGTTTGGGCAGTATGATGGTATATATTGTGGCAATGACATAAAGTTCACATTGACAGAGGTTTCCTTTATTGTTTATATTGCGGCATGTAAATATATTTTCTCAGCACATTAGCCTACAGCTTAAAGTTATTGACACGTTGATAAAGAAAAATGGATGAAAGAACAAATAAAGAATGAGATGTCCTTGATATGAAAAAAGAACTATCAAAAGAGCAATAAAATGCAAAATGCATTTCTCATTATGCTATTTTATTGGCAACCATTGGATTCAATCTTATTTTAAACTTTTTTTCTTTTGATAAGCATTTCTTTTTGGAACTGACTGATCTTATTCCTCATTGATACGAGCTTATGCATCTCAGTTTTTCAGTTTTCAAGCTTATTCAACTCAAAAAAACCTGAGGCCAAAAATTGAGGCAAAAATCCAAGAGGCCTGCGATCAACCCGTTCCAAATAAATAAATAAATAAATAATACAAAACCTGCATGTGTTAACTAAAAAAAAAAAAAAAAAAAAAAAAAAAAAAGTTTAATAAAAAATTTTTATGGAAAATTTGCCAATAACATAGCATAATGAGAGATTTACAAACAATTTAATAGGCAGGTCATTTTTGACCCGGAAAACCATAAGTGTAACAATGTGGTGGCGGTCCATAAAAGTAAAATTTTTATATATATATATATATATATATATATATATATATATATATATATATATATATATCTCAAAATTAAAAAATGGGAAGTTGTTATACATGTGTAAGTTTTAAACAAAAAATGTAAATTTTGTTTCTATGCGATAACAATTACTAGGGAAAAATAAGGGAAAATAACTCGGGAGTGCACATAACTAGTCAAAATATGTCAACATTCCTGTCTTGGCATGTTTTTACCTACACACATTTGGTTATGTGTGAAATGAAGCAGTTCAGATAAAAATAAATGTGTATCAGTATACTGGATCCGTGCATTATGTCTTAAAGTGACAGCAGCCTAATAAACCTGCTGCTGTTGGTGTTATTAAAGGGTTAGTTCACCCAAAAACGAAAATTCTGTCGTTAATTACTCACCCTCATGCCGTTCCACACCCGTAAGACCATCGTTCATCTTTGGAACACAAATTAAGATATTTTAGTTGAAATCCGATGGCTCCGTGAGGCCTCCATAAGGAGCAATGCCACTTCCTCTGTCAAGATCCATTAATGTACTAAAAACATATTTAAATCAGTTCATGTGAGTACAGTGGTTCAATATTAATATTATAAAGTGACGAGAATATTTTTGGTGCGGCAAAAAAAAAAAAAAAAAACGACTTATATAGTGATGGCCGATTTCAAAACTTCGGATCATAAATGAATCAGTGTGTCGAATCATGATTCAGATCACGTGTCAAACTGCCAAATTGCTGAAATCACGTGACTTTGGCGCTCCGAACATCAGATTCGATACGCTGATTCATTTATGCTCCGAATCTTCATGAAGCAGTGTTTTGAAATCGGCCATCACTATATAAGTCGTTATTTTGTTTTTTTTGGCGCACCAAAAATATTCTCATGGCTTTATAATATTAATATTGAACCACTGTACTCACATGAACTGATTTAAATATGTTTTTAGTACATTAATGGATCTTGAGAGAGGAAATGTCATTGCTCCCTACGGAGGCCTCACGGAGCCATCGGATTTCAACTAAAACATCTTAATTTGTGTTCTGAAGATCAACGAAGGTCTTACTGGTGTGGAACAACATGAGGGTGAGTAATAAATGACAGAATTTTCATTTTTGGGTGAACTAACCTTTTAATGCTGTTGTTAATTAACAAAAGAAATTAGTTTCTTTGTTCTTATGTTTTTACTGACTTTTTAGTTTGATATTGCAACAACCTTATTTCCAACAAAAATAACTATATTGTGTGGTATATCTGTATCATAAAATAAAATTACTCTTTTACTCTCAAAATCTTATTCTAAGATATTGGTTACCTCTAATAACAACTAATAATAATGTCTTCATATTTCTATATTTTTGTCAAAGAGACACAGTAAGGAGCACTAATATTTTTTAATGAATGCAAACTCAACTAATAATGTGCCTTTATGTGTTTGTGTGTATTTACATTAATGTATAAATGTTTGTTTGTTTCAAAAGGTCCTGTTTTAAAACAATCATTTGTAAAGATGCAGTTTAACTCCAGACTTGACCTGACCAGCCTGACAATGAGAGAGAAAGTTCTTATACAGGTGAGAGAAAGACAGAATATTAGAGTCCTATGATTTCTATTTAGCGGAAAATGCAGGCGGAACCACAGAATCCAGTCGTAAAAATGGACATTACAGTATAACTATCAGAAACTGCTCTGAGATGCAATGGTTGAGGATCCAAATGCAGTATGCATTAAAAGGGTAATCCACAATCGTAATCCAGGCAAAGGTCATACACAAACAAACAAGGAGTCCAGGACTGAAACAGAGAAATTCGAAAGGACAGGCAGATAATCAGAAGAACCAGGACACGGGAGAAACAGGATACAGTGGCTCAGCAGTTAGGCACATACAAGACTTGACTGAAAACACAGAGCTTATAAAAGACAAACACGAAATGAGTAAAACGAGGTTATTAGAGTTTTGTGTTTTTTAATTAGTTTTTATTTCAATGTTTTCAAAATAATAATTTTTTTTTTTTAATATATTTTTTTATTTGTAATACATTTTCAAATTTCCTATAAATTTCAGTTTAGTTTTAGATACATTTCATTAATGGCTTTGTTAGTTTTAGTTTAGTTTTTATTTGGTGAACACAGGTCCTGGTATTCCCAATGTTGTGGAGAAATGTCTCCACATAGACAATAATATTAATAATGTTTTGTAAAAACAAAGACAATCAAAGACAATCTTTTCAGCCTCTCACCATCATGCAAACATTAAATCTGAAATATACAGAAGTAGTTCTTTACATGCTTTTGCATTGCACTGCTTTTCAATTGTTTTTCTGTGTGAACATGCACTTGATGGACGGTTTGGCTGTTGCACCCGCATCTCACACATGAAACGGTATTCTAAAAATGCAGTTCTCATGTTGTGTCTTATATGGTTGCATTTATTTCCATCGCCCACGTTTTGTTTTTTAAATGCAAAAATGCATTCTGTCTGTGTAGCCACTTAGGACTTAATCGCCCAGCCCTACTGACTCAGCTCACTTGTATGAAGCGTCTTCTACAGGTATTTCCTTAAACACCCACAGGTCAGATTTTCCGCCACAGGGTGAGAGCTTAAAAAGTCCTAAAAAAAAAAACAAAAAAAAAACAAAAAAAAAAAAAAATTATATATATATATATATATATATATATATATATATATATATATATATATATATATATATATATATATATATTATATATATTTTTTTTTTTTTTTTTTTGATAATTATTATTTTATTTCAGTTAGATTTCAGTAACTGTTATTGGTTTATTTTAAGTTTTTCATTTATTTTGAAATTTATATTTTATTTTACTTTAGGAAAATGATTTTTGGCCAATAGTTTTAGTATTCATTTAAAAAAATAACCTTGGAGTAAAATCACACACAGGTGGAAGTAATGAAACCATAATGATTCCAGGCAATGGTTTATGGGAATGGGAAAGCAAAGGAGATGGGAGGAGTGCCCTCTAGAGGAAAACAAGTGCACTCCAGCTGGAGGATGTATCATATCCCCCTGCCCGCCCCCCTTCAGGAGCATATTCCAGATGCTCCTCATAAAAAAAATAAAATAAATAAATATTAAAAAAATAAAAATAAAAATAACTTGATAACTTTTCAAAGGGGGTGTACTCATTTACACTGAGCACTGTATTATTCTTTGTTAATGTTAATTTCAACATTTACTAATACATTACTAAAATCTTGTTAACATTAGTTAATGTACTGTGAACTAACATGAACAAACAATTAACAACTGTATCCAGTAAATCCAGTAAAAAATGCATTGTTCATGGTTAGTTCATGTTACTTATTACATTAACTAATGTTTAACTAATGAACCTTATTGTAAAGTGTTAACCTGTTTTTACTGTGTTTTCGATCAAATAAATGCAGCCTTGGTGAGCAGAAGAGACTTCTTTCAAAAACATTAAAAATCTTACTGACCCCTAACTTTTCAAGAGTATAGTGTACATATAACATTTATTATAATTAGGCTAGTTTGTGCAAATAAATTTATTTAAATTGAAAGATCAAAGTTCCAATGGATTGTGTTAAGTTCTGTAATTGTTGTTAATTAATCTGTCAGAAAAAAATGTGCAAAAGTTTTACCTTTTGGGGTACAACAGCCTGTCGCAGGCAGCCCTTTACAAAAATTACCAATGGCTTTACTACAGTAGCTAGCTAATCATACACACGACTAATTACAGGAGAGCACAAATCACAACATCCTTTAGTGGTTATGAAAAAATATTCAGATATAGCATATTAATGATGCATTCACCTCATAAATCAGGACACACTGCTTTCCCCTAAAGGAAAGTATGTGTAAGTTCAAGTGCATGCTTTTAAAAGTAAAAAGTATCAGTATCGGTATTTGTATAGGCGATACTGGCCCTGTATTCACTTTTGCAGTAAATTTTGCAGTATCGCCCACCCCTATTTGAAACTCCAAGTGACAGAGATTGATATCATCATACTCCGATCTAATCAGTTTAGTATGAATGTGTTATTTCCAGGTGGGATCTGCTCTGGCTGACAGAGGACTGACAAATGTGACACTGCGATGGTCTCAAACTCCTAAACAGCTGATCCAGAAGGCGAACGCAGATAAACGTGAGTCTGTTCTCACAACTTATGACATAAGCTGCATCAATGTAAATGATTATAAATAAAAATGTGATGTAATAAGCAAAAATGTTTCATTTACAGGTTGCGATAAACAACCTTGACACCCTGGAAGGTATCTTTAAAAGGAAAACGATTTGAATGGTAGATTTCTTGATGTATTTACAATGTTCTGCTGCCCTGTTTAAGCTAGTAAAACAAAACTAACTGAAAACATACTGAAGCATATCTCCTAATTAATAATTGTAATCATATTTAGAAATAAAAAAAATCAGGAGAAAAGATAAATCTTTAGATGTAAGAGAGCAATTAAAGGTACAATTTGTGATATTTTTTTCCGCTAGAGGTCGCTAGAAGCCTTTTCAAAACAAAGGCGTAGTTTGATGACGCCAAGTTTTAGAGCGGAAACTTGGGACATGTGGTCTCCATCTCAACGGACGGTGCAAAAGAATAGGGATTGGAGTCTGGAAGAACTCATGTTCGTGGATGCGATTATTAACGTTACTGTAGTATGAAGCAGAGCAGGACCGAGTGTAGCGGGAGCTGAACGAGGAGCTGGAGCGATTGATCAACACGCCTCACGAGCAGCAGGACTTTTATTATGACACAGTCGCCGGCGCCGCTTCCGCTTTTCCAGTCATAAGTTTACGGGAGCTGTCCTTGTCGACAGAACCAGCGGCAGATGGTAAACAGTAATTATGTTCCATAAATAAGTAACACATTCCACCATAAAACGTGCAAGAAGTAAATAAGGAACTGCTTGAAGCAAGCTAGTGGTTTTCTGGACGCTAGACACTACTTCCGCATTTGTCCACGGCACTGTTGTCATGTGGTTTCTACGTCAGTAAAGGCGGTAACAAAGGGTAACTGACGTCATTGACAGGCGACTGCACTGCCCCGTGTCACTGTTTAGAATGGGAATTTTCTCATGATTTACAAGTAGTTGAAAACATTAGAGATATTGTTAGTAATCAGCTGGACAAAATATATAACACTAGCCTAGTGGTTTTCGGATATTTTACTGCAAAAATTTTACATATTGTACCTTTAAGTCATTGATTCTTTGTTGTGACTGATTATTTTATTTGCCAATTGTTCTGTGTGCTTTTGTGTTTGTTTTTCTTTCTTTTTGTTTTTCCTACATGTCTACAGCTACCATGCTGAGGGAGGTAATTGGGCTTACCTGTGGCTGATTTGCTGCCCATTCACCTCGGATCCACTGATTGGCTGCAACCAAGAGAAAGCCAGCATATAAAGCCAGCACTGTCTCACAGCAAGCTGAGAGGGATGCAGACTGTAGTTGACCACATGGACTTCTTTTCTCTTGCCCCAGCTAATGCTACTGTTTTTGGTCAATGATAAGTGCTAAACATTGGTGCTGCTGTGAATGTAGTTGAAGGCTTATAGGCTTTGTTTTCTTCAGAATTTAAGATTTTCTTTTAAGTAAACCTGTAGGGAGGTGGGTGCCTTTTTTTGTTTGAAATTCCTTTTTTCCTGGTTATGTAGTCAGGAAGATAGGCAAGTTCATCTGTAATTTGCTTTCTTTTCGGTTATGTATAGGTAAGTTATGATTAAAATTGAGTTAGAGACATTTTGTTTGTTATGTTGGCCTTTGCCCCCTCCTGAAGCTTATGTTCTTTCCTTCATCTTTTATTTTTGATTTAATAAATATCATCTAAAGATCATTGGTTCTGGATGTGTGTTACTGGGGTGGGAGACAAGAGGTTCCTGTGTTCTCTCTCTCCAAAATTTTGTTACTGCCATGCCATTACTCCTAGACTGAAAAAGGCTGGCATGTGACGGGTGCTAAATAAATCATAAAGAGTTTGGAAAGCTGCGACTGTTTGTTTTTATTTATTTACTTTGAAAATTCTGAAACAATTATTTACAGGTTTAAATTAGACTTGTGGACCCCACTGTATAAATATATATCTCTTCTCTCTCTGCCCCAAATCTGATATTAAAGCTAAAAAAGAAAGAAAGAAAAAAAGGCTTTGCCAGACTATGTAAGGAATAATTGACAATGTGCCATTGAATTCTTAGAAAATAATGCGCACCCAAGGTGGTAATGCGGCCACGATGCAAAGCGGAGTCAATTATTCCACTTATACTACAGTTACCACACCTCAAGTGTCACAGATGGTTTTGGGTTTTGTTTCACATTTATAGTTTCATGTCTCTTATTTTGTAAGTAGTCATTAGGCTTGTTCGACTTGATGCAGCGCCATACAGATCGATCGGGCTGACTTGAAGCAGTGCATGCCGGTAAGAAATTTTGTCCGACTTGAGACAGCGCCGACGTCATGTGACTGTGACGTGTGGCATCAAAGTACCGCGAGAGCGATTCGAGATCAGCCGCCTGAGGCAGCCAGCGCAGTTTCTAAAGAGGAGCTGCACGAGCGCTGATGACAACACAGCTGTTTCACGATTGGCCGGATGTGTTTCGTGTTTATTTTCACGCCTTCAGTTCCACTAATGCTCAAAAATCTGTGTTTTTATAACAGTTAAAGCTCTTTTCATGTAGTCGCGATGTTATATTGTGTCATGTTTATCAAAATAAAACTGATAAAAAGCGTAGACCCCACTACATTGGCATTTAAATAATATATGCTTATGTTGAACTTTATTCTTGTAAAAACAGACGCTGTAAGTGTTACAAGCCCCATGCAGAAGGCCGTGTTTGCAGATTAGAAAATACCTGTAAAAACAGGAAAAAATGAGGAGACCAGAGCCACCGTGTGTGTGTCGCCAAAATCCCCAGCAATTGTTTATTCAATGTTTTCACATTGTAAAACCAATAAAGCATTCTTAATAAAATATTTTTTTCCTTATTGATGCACAAATGTCACTTTCTTACTGTCAAACAATGCACATTTCAGATTTACATTTCTCCTTTTTTTTCTCTACACACATCCATTTGAGCTTTTCTCTTTGTTTCTTTAACTCAAAAACTCAAAAGTTGTCTTATGCATATAATGCAATATAATACCATCACATGAATGAACATGAAAGAAGATGTATATAAACATTACACATTTAACGAGTTACTGATTCTACAATCAGATCACTTCAGCATAAATCTCCCCTCTGTATTAGCAGGATGTATATTCTCATTAACATTACATACACATTAACAATACATCCATTTGCATTGAGATGTCTGTTTACAGAAACTCAGCTGGAGAAGTGCATTGTAATTTGACACACATAAACTCTAGATAACCAAACAAATATAATAAGAATAAACAAATAATGAAAGTAATGAACCTAGTAACTGGAGCCTGAACAAATCACATAAAATGCATTTTGCGAGCACATGCGAGCATCACAGCATCCACAAAATGGCGGATCACATGCGCATTTTCACTATCTTTATCAACTGGAACATTTGTATACAATTTTTACAAAATAAACATACACATAGTTAACACAAATGACTCGTGTGCATATTGCTTGGATGTTGTAAAAGCATTACCTGTAAAAACAGGAAAGAATGAGGAGACCAGAGCCACCGTGTGTGTGTCGCCAAAATCCCCAGCAATTGTGAGGGCGCCGGCGCACAATGCTCCTCTTCATGAGTCCACAGTATCAAAATAAGAGTCCCGCTCTCAACCAACAAAAGATGATAACTTATACATCACCATTTTCAACTTATCACATTTTACATGTACTTAAACCGAAATTAATATATTATATACATATATATAGGAAACTTTTTCCTCCAAAATTACAATACACAACATGTGTACATACATTAGTGTGTCACATCCTCCCTGACAAAATGAAATAGGCTCCAGTTACAAAACACAACCATAATATTTTTACTTTTTACCCTCTTTTTTTTCAAAAACATGTCTATTGTTCAATACACTGGCATTATAGATGTGAAGGGCCTAAATGTGTTGGTGTCAGTGTAAGGTGTAATCTGAAAAGTATGTGGTACAGGATAAGGTGTTGTCCACACAGGTAAGTATGGTAGTGTATAAGCTGCTACACTATTGAGTGCAGTCTGGGGTTGTATTGAGGGTTGACCCAGTGTCTCATATGTGAACATTCTCTTGGGTTTTCTTTCTCGTGCAGATCGTCTTAGAATAACCGGATCTTCTTCCACTGGATCTTCCCTTGCATCCATCATCCGAAGACTATCGATTTCTCCGTCTTCTTCACTCCTTGATGAGGATCTGGGGCAGTGAACAGGTTCATATACTGACTGACTACTGCTTTGAGTATCTCTCCCTTGTAGTGACATGTGTATTTGATCTTGCTCTCCACTTGCAGGTGCTAGTGGTGTCACCTCTACCAGAGGATTCTCCTGACTTGGTTCTGGACTTGGCAGGTAAGTGTTCTCTCTTCTAGGTTCAGTCCAACTTGAAGGAATCCTCAGCCAATACTCTCCGGTGTCATCCTCATCCGAATCAGTCTCTTTTCCTCCGTGGTAACTAAGCTCCTTGCTCTGTCTCTCTCTGTCCTTCTGTCTGTTTCGCTTCTGTTTTCCAGGTTTCCCAGGATCTGATGGAGTTTCCACAGGTAAGTCATTTACCAACAACAGCAGGTTTCGATGGAGAGTGCGTGTTCCCTTCTTACTTCCATTCTCAGGGCTCACCTTATACACTGGGTTGTCAGCCACTTGTTCTTCGACCACATAGATGCTTTTCTCCCAGTATGGTCTGAGTTTCCCTGGACCTCCACGCTCACTGAGATTTCTGACTAATACTCTGTCTCCGGGTCTTAGCACCACACCTCTGACCTTAAGGTCATACTGGGCTTTACCTCTTGCACTTGCCTGCTTGCTGTTCTCACTTGCTATTTGGTATGCCTCACCCATTCTTCTTGCCCACTGTTCAGCAAATCCTTTGGGCGTTTGCCCCTCGTCTTCTTCAACCAGCCCAAATATCAAGTCAATAGGAAGGCGAGGATGTAGGTAGAATGGGGAATACCCAGTTGACTCATGACGGGTGCAATTGTAAGCGTGTACAATCTGGGGCAGATGATCTTTCCACTTAGTTTTTTCCTTCTCAGCCATCGTTCGAAGCATCTGCAGGAGAGTCCGGTTAAATCTCTCAGCTGGGTTCCCCTGGGGGTGATATGGGGATGTTCTTGAGTGACGCACTCCAGCCAGCTGTCGGAGATTTCGGAAAAGCTCATTCTCGAACTCTCTGCCTTGGTCGTGATGTAGCTTTCCTGGGTAGCCAAAGCGAGGGATGTAGTCGTTGAACAACCGCTCAGCTGCTGTCCGTCCAGACTTATTTTTCGTAGGGTAAGCTTGAGCGAATCGAGTGAAATGGTCAATGACAACTAATATATACTCATATCCTCCCTGACTCTGCTCCAGGTGCAGATAATCGATGCAGACAAGTTCCAATGGTGAGCTGGAAGTTATACTCCCCATGGGTGCTCGGACATGAGTCACTGGTTTTTTTGCTTTGATGCATGGGCACCTTTTGGTGATGTACTCCTCTACTTCTCTCTTCATATGCGGCCAGTAGAACCTCTCCCTCATTAAGTGGATTACTCTTTCTTGGCCTACATGTCCCATCCTATCATGCAGTTGCTCCAGAGCAAGTTGTCTATACTTGGTTGGAAGAACAAGCTGTTTCCTCCAAGCTACGCACCTATACAGACATCCATCTTCCAAAGATAGCTTGCTCCACTCTCTTAAGAGTTTCCTGGCTGGGCCTGTCACCCTTCTCCTACTGTCTTCATCCGGCACCTCATCTGTCTCTTTCATCTCCATTATCCTACAGATCACTGGATCATCCCTTTGAGCTTTGGCGAGTTCAACCTTGCTTACAGGTGGCAGCAAGGGAGCAGAGGAGGACTGGTCTATGTCTACATGGGCCATACTGAGTGCTGCAATCCAAGCCACATCCTTCTTCCTGGCGGCATGACTCCCATCCCAGACCGCTCGTATCACCTCTGGTGACAGGTCCTCCGTGCACTCTGCAACATATTTCTCCATATCAAGAGGAAGGCGTGATAGCGTGTCAGCATCGATGTTCGCTTTACCAGGTCGATGTTTGATATCAAAGCGAAAATCTGACAGTTCTCCCACCCAACGATGGCCTACTGCATTCAGTTTTGCAGTGCTCATAACATAGGTCAAGGGATTATTATCGGTGTAAATGGTAAAGTGGGGGGTGTAAAACAAATAATCCCTAAACTTCTCGCATACCGCCCATTTTAATGCAAGAAACTCCAGCTTCCCACTATGCAGTCGGTAGTTCTTTTCAGCTGGAGAAAGGGTCCTGGAGCCGTATGCGATGACCCGCAACCCTCCATCCTGGTGCTGATAAAGGATAGCCCCGAGGCCCTTTTCTGATGCATCAGTGTGTAGCACGAATGGGAGGTTGAAATCCGGGTAAGCCAAGACCGGTGGATTTACCAGCATGCCAATCAGCAGGTCGAGGGTTTTCTGGTGCTCAATGGTCCATTCCACTGGCGTTCGGGAGGGCATCTGGGGCCCCTTTCTCTTCCTTTGACTGTACTGATGCATTGCTGCCCCTGGCTGAGTCTGGAGTAATTCGTAGATTGGTTTGGCCACACGAGAAAAATCTTGTATGAATGGGCGATAATATCCAAGGAATCCAAGGAGTCTTCGCACCTCTCCCACTGTTTGGGGTCTGTGACTCTTGAGTGCTATCACTGCGTCAAGATCGTGAGGATCTATTCTCACTCCTTTGGCCGACACTAAGCGACCCACATACCGGACTTCCTTGCGGAAGAGTTCACACTTCTCAGGCCTAAGTTTTACTCCGTGGCGCCTAAGAGTCTGAAGAACTTTTCGGATCACTCCTACATGTTCCTCAAATGACCGAGCGTAACACAACACATCATCAAGATATGGAGCACAGCACTCATCCCTGAGATCATCCAGCATCTCCTCCATGCTGCGCTGGAATGCCGCAGGTGCATTGGACAGGCCGAACGGAATTCTCACCCACTCATATAGCCCCCACGGAGTGATAAAGGCGGTCATGTGTCTTGAACCCTCGGCTATGAAGCCCTGGTGGTAGGCTTTTCCCTGGTCAAGGATGCTAAACCAAGAATACCCTCCCAGGGTGTCAATCAGGTCTTGAATTCTCGGCAAAGGGTGTCTGTCTGGTACAGTCTTCCTATTGAGGAGCCGATAGTCCACACATAAACGCAGTGAACCATCCTTTTTTCGAACACAGACTACAGGGGCGGAGTAGGGGGACTTAGATTTTACAATCCACCCTTTTGCCAGAAGGTCTTGGATATAGTCCTTTACTTCTTTGAACAAAGGCTTGGGTATTGAGGAATAAGCACGTTGTACTGGTATGTCGTCTTTGAGATTGATGGACATTTGGAGACTCGGGATGCAGCCCACATCATTTCCATCCCGGGCAAAGGATGCAGACTCCTCATGCAGCATTTGCCTAACCACTGCTTGCTGATCCTCATTCAGATGGCTGAGACTGACAGGTGGGTTCCACAAGGTTGAGTTTTCCTCCATCACTGCCACAGATGCACCATGAACCTTCAAACCGGCCGTTGTTTCCTTAGACTTGTCCGCTTCCAACACCGTCTCAACAGGATGGATGTACCCTAGGATTGTGTTGTGAGGCAGGGTAATGTCGCATGTAGAGTGGTTGCCGATAGGGACTGCAACGTATGAGCTTTGGAATTCCAAAAGTCCTTCGCCTATATCCAGCCGCTCCAACTGCACATTGTCCTCATCTGGCTCAAACAGAGCTACTGCGCAAGACTGATCCATCTTGGGTGGTACTCTGCACTTTACCCATGCTACCTGACCTGCCGGTATCAAAACGCTGCCTCGGTTTACTCTCAACCGCCCCCACTGTCCGCTGTGCTCAGGAGCCTGCACAAAACTAACCAGGGTCTGGGCTTCCTCACTTGATACTGCTATTGCGCTGGAGAGTAGGGCTGGGCGATATGACCTAAAAAAAAAATCTCCGATTTTTTCACACCAAACCCGATTTTCGATTTTAATCGATTTTTTTTTTTCTATTTAAAAACAAACAACAACCGACAAAGAAATTGCTCAAAACAAATGTACTCTTTATTTTGTTCAGATTTTCGCTTATGCAGTTTATGATGACCACAAACATTACTTGTTCATCCTTCTGAGATTGTCCCCATTGTAAAACCGATCGTTTAAAAATATAGTAAATTCATCATTTGATAGAAAACACTTATTTAAAAATAAAAAAGACAATATTACCACTTTAACCAGCAGGTGGCGGCAAAGTAGCATGTATTTGCGCATTTGTGAGCCATTTCCTCTAATCGTTTTTCACTTTGTTTTTGACTAAATGTTAAACATTATAAAGTAACTAGGTTTACAAATATATTTTGTCAATGTGAAGTATGAAATACTTACAAAACTTAAGAAAAACAATAACTTTTATGGTGAATTAATTAAACAGGAAGTGATACCGCACTTTTACCTTGTAATCACAGCAGCTGTCAGTCAATGCAGCGCAAGATCAATGATTTCAGCACTCTTATAAAAACACACATTTTATTAAATGAATCTAACTAAAGTGTACAATAAATATTTAATTTTTGAAGCTTTTTTTTCACATAAAAGTGTGAAAACTGATGGTCGAATTGAATTTAGCCGAGGAGGAACACTGAGGTACGTCCTTATTTATTTATTTTGTATGCGTGTTATGTTTGAATAACTAAATTGATGCTATGCCTATTTAAGTGACTATAATCTGATTATAAACTAAGTATTACACTACTGATGCTCAACACACCAGCAAATGACATCTCACCGGAAGTTTTCGAGCTGGCTTATATTAATGCGGAAGTTCTAAAGAACGCTCCGTGCATATAGTCCATTCCAAACAACGGATGAAACGGTGCCTTTCTTTGGAAGGAGCTCTGCGCTGTTACCTGCCATGTTGTCTGTGTGCGGCTGACTGTAAGGTAAGCGGGGGGAGGGCGAGCCCACTCTGAACTACGGAAGCCTAAGGGGAGAGCCGGTGGTGGAAGTTAAAGAGAAAACCGATTTTCATTAAAAACAAATCGCCCTTAACGTCAAATTCGAGTTAATCGATAAAATCGATTTATCGCCCAGCCCTACTGGAGAGCAATGAGACTAAGGTAGGAACTAAACAGTCTGGTTGGCCCTGAATTAGCTCTTCCACCACGTTAAAGCCAAGCAACTGCCTTTCGATTGGGATGTGGCTTACCAGAAAAGGAACATTAATTGAGAGTCAGGGTTGTCGTTTCCTTGTAAGTTGACTGTAATGACAGCCCACCCGTCAAAGGGTATTAGATCTCCATTGATGGCATAAACTTCTAACTTTTCTGTCATTCCCATTAGCTCCACAAGGGGTCTTACCTCTACAGTGGGTAAGTATTTGTCTTTCCATATTCGATCGATCATGCTGACTTGAGCCCCGGTATCAAGCAATGCGGTCACCGCTAGGCCATTGAGATTACACTGGGCCAATGCTTTCTTCCCTATCAATTTGACAATGGTTTCTTTTTTAGTTCCAGGCGGCGATGGACTGTCAACTCTCTGATACCTTCCTTTGTCACTGAGGGTTTGGGCTTCACAGCAGGGAGATGCTTGTGTGGATTTACGTTTTACAGAGTCAGATTTGTTTGCTGAAATGGAGTCCTCAGGGCTTTGGGACATAGGAGACTCGGTCACTGGTCGTCCCTTGGCAGTGGCCGTTTCCCGTTTCCCTGCGGTTTTTGCTTTCGAAGACATCCTCGAGCCCGGTGCCCCTCTTCGCCACAGAGAAAACAATGAGTGCAGTTCTGTTGTCCGGCTTCAACACATCTGGGGCAACCCCGGAGTTTTGCTCCTCGCTGTGGAGGATGACCTCTTACAAAACATTGACAGGTATGTTCAGGTTGTGGCCTCAGTGTTGACTGGCGCATGGAATCTACCATACTGGTAAGGGCGTCAATGCGAGCAGTAAGTTGTGTTATTGGATCGTTTTTAATTTTCTGAGCAGGCGCCTCCCTTGCCCCTCTGTCAGGTTCACTCTCAAGTTGGGCAGAGCTTGCATTACTTTGCTTGGGACGAGTTATTGGACCCAACCTTCGCGCTCGCTCGTTTTCATCATTGGTGATTTTCATCACATTTCTCACAATAGCCTCATCTGTGATACTATGGTCAGCCAGCAGAGGTTTAAGCTCACTCCTGACATCTTTATACTTGTGCCCCAGGCCCTGATATACGGTATGGAGGAAAACATCTTGGATTGTGGCAGGGCTGTACCTCACATCCGTGTTAGACTGTTTGATAGAAAAGAGTATTTTCTGCTTAAGGCCTATTACCCTGTACAGGAACTGTTGAGGGGTTTCGGTCTCCATCTGTTTTGCACACATTAGTTCCTGAAATAACTCTGTGCTGCTTTTGTCCCCTAGGTGTGACTGCAGGAACCTCTTAAGCTCTTCTACTGTCATATCTTCCTTATTCATAATCATTTCTTTGAAGTTACCGGGTTTAATTGCACGTAATATTCCCCTGACCAGTTCAGCTTCACTGAAATTCTCTTTGACTCCATCATCTATCTGTCGGCACACATTGGCGTATGTGATGTCGGATGCATAGTCACCAATTTGTCCCCCTTGTATCTTAAATTCACGACGTTGCAGACAGGAGAGGTCTCGTAATGAGACTACTCTTTCAGTGATCCCCTGTGAGGTACGTTCAACATTATTACTATTCACAGGTGTGTCGCTATGTATCACATGTGGGCTAGGGGTGGAGTGCTGTATGTGTGGTGTAAGATACTGAATGAGTTTTCTGCTCAACTCTTCGAAATCTGAATGTCTGACAGTAGGATTGATGCTAGGATTTGTATCTAACCCTCTAACTTTCCCTAGATCAGATGCAGTTTCAGGCGATTTTACGTGCACAGTGTCTGTAGTGATCATGTGACCTGTAGAGGTGTGTGTATGTGAAGTGGGTGCAGGACATACATCAACTTCAACATCAACATTACTCTCAACCTCACCATGATGATGACAAGGTGCTGTAGCACCACGCTCTTGTACAACACCCTCTACAGTCCCTTGTAAAACCAAAAGTTCAGTCATACCTCTGTCCTCTGATTCTAGCAGGTGAGTGCTGTACATAAAGGCACTGATGTATTCAAGACAGCCCTCTTGATCTTCAGCGTCAAGTTCAGAGAAGTCCCTTTCTGGTATTGGACCAATGCTTTTGGCGACTTGGAACAGTTCAACAGCGGACAGGTTGAGTAGCCTTTTCCTGATGTCCCAAACCAGGTCCTTGCGTACTCGATCAGCCATGATGACCTCTTTTCCACAGTCCCTCGAGCCACTTGCGCAGTCACCAGCTTTCTGGACCCCTCTTCTCACTGACGTCCTCGCCTAATGGATCGCTGCATCAGCGTCCACACTCTGTTGGTCCTCAGGATCAGGTTTTATGGATCGACTTCCGTGGACATCAGGAGCCGATCCCGGACGAGCCCCCACAAATCTGTTACAAGCCCCATGCAGAAGGCCGTGTTTGCAGATTAGAAAATACCTGTAAAAACAGGAAAGAATGAGGAGACCAGAGCCACCGTGTGTGTGTCGCCAAAATCCCCAGCAATTGTTTATTCAATGTTTTCACATTGTAAAACCAATAAAGCATTCTTAATCAAATATTTTTTTCCTTATTGATGCACAAATGTCACTTTCTTACTGTCAAACAATGCACATTTCAGATTTACATTTCTCCTTTTTTTTCTCTACACACATCCATTTGAGCTTTTCTCTTTGTTTCTTTAACTCAAAAACTCAAAAGTTGTCTTATGCATATAATGCAATATAATACCATCACATGAATGAACATGAAAGAAGATGTATATAAACATTACACATTTAACGAGTTACTGATTCTACAATCAGATCACTTCAGCATAAATCTCCCCTCTGTATTAGCAGGATGTATATTCTCATTAACATTACATACACATTAACAATACATCCATTTGCATTGAGATGTCTGTTTACAGAAACTCAGCTGGAGAAGTGCATTGTAATTTGACACACATAAACTCTAGATAACCAAACAAATATAATAAGAATAAACAAATAATGAAAGTAATGAACCTAGTAACTGGAGCCTGAACAAATCACATAAAATGCATTTTGCGAGCACATGCGAGCATCACAGCATCCACAAAATGGCGGATCACATGCGCATTTTCACTATCTTTATCAACTGGAACATTTGTATACAATTTTTACAAAATAAACATACACATAGTTAACACAAATGACTCGTGTGCATATTGCTTGGATGTTGTAAAAGCATTACCTGTAAAAACAGGAAAGAATGAGGAGACCAGAGCCACCGTGTGTGTGTCGCCAAAATCCCCAGCAATTGTGAGGGCGCCGGCGCACAATGCTCCTCTTCACGAGTCCACAGTATCAAAATAAGAGTCCCGCTCTCAACCAACAAAAGATGATAACTTATACATCACCACTTTCAACTTATCACATTTTACATGTACTTAAACCGAAATTAATATATTATATACATATATATAGGAAACTTTTTCCTCCAAAATTACAATACACAACATGTGTACATACATTAGTGTGTCACATAAGCAGTACAGTATTGAATGGAAATGTCTCTGAAACATCAGTGTATTAGTCAAATATTGCATTTATTTCACTTCAGCTGTGATAAAGTATGCAAACGCAGCGCGAGCGTCACTACGGGAAGCAGAAAGTGTCCGACTTCATGTCTCCGTTGTCAGCTCCTCCCCGCCTGCATGCGGCTAATCTCGCTGATCGGTTACATCCAGCCGCAGCCGATGTCGAACACACCTATAGTCATGTTTCATGTCCCTGTTGCCATGTGTTTCCAGTGTTGCCAACTAATTTTCAGGGGAAGTTGCTAAAGGCAGATCGTTTTGCTGCTAAAAGTTGCTAAATGACATTGTGACGTAATTACGCCATGACGTCATTACGTAATCGCAACGCAAAACTACATAGATATTATTTGAAATGCTAATTTAGATTTGTTTGTAAAATAAATACACACACAGCATTTTTAAAATGAATACAAACAACACTTTTTCATGACCAGATTTATTTTTATTTTTAAATACAACATTGATATTGAACAGTTAACCCTCTGGAGTCTGAGGCTGATTTGGGGCTTGGAGAAGTTTTGACATGCCCTGACATTTGTGCTTTTTTCAGTTGTTCATAAACATATTAATGGAAAAAGTGTCATTACACTGTATTCAGCACAAACTAGGCTACAATAATATGTGAGGAACATGTATGTACATGTTTGTGTTTTTGAAGGAATAATGTTTATGCGTGGTTATTGAAAAAACAAAAAACTTAAGTCACTGAAATAAGGCCAAAAAAAGTATATTAAATCTGTGTTCACAAGACTTCTGGTTATTGGGGGTTGTAGACTAGAGTTTTTGCTTAAGAATTATGTAAAAATTATGCTGACTACTCTTTCATATAAAACAATATATTTTTTTATATTTTTTTATATGTTTTTGTAAGACACTTTTTGTCAAGAAACACAGTATGCGAGGAGGCATGAATCTGCATAAATAATGGGCCATTTACACCTGAGAAGACAAAAGAATTGCATAATAATGACCTGAAATGACTTGCATATTAATGAGGCCTTTCAGTCAGGTAGGCTGTGAAAAAAACCCTCTGTAATCATGTCTCAGCTCATCATAAACAGCAATACTGTGAAATATTATTACAATTTAAAATAATGGTATTCTATTATATTCTTTAAAATATAATGTATTTCTGTGATGCAAAGTGTCTGAACAATTATGTTACCTCTGTGGCATTTCATATAGGCTTTTAGCTTAAAAGCATGCACATTTGGAGAAATATTGATGGATTCTTATATATTTATGTCAAATTTCTATACTTAGAAGTAATATTTATTGTCATCACTATGAGTGCTGGATACTGTGTTTTTAATTCATACTTGCAGCCAGAGGGCGCTCTCTGTGCACATTTAGTCCACAACTTATTCTAATGAAGAAGAGGACATTTCAGGAATGGTGTTTTTAATTCATACTTGCAGCCGGAGGGCGCTCTGTACACCTTTAGGCCACAAATTCATATAAAGAAGAAAAGGAACTAGGAACTAACGGCATGTCTTCTAGAGATCGCTAACCATGGCTTTACCATCCAAATAAACACTTTTCAAGACAATAAATACACGATTGAGACGATGAATGCATGTATTGCCTCTGAATTTGCGTCTGAATAGCGCTGGCTCCGTGGGCGTGGCCACATTAGCGGCTAATGAGCTGAATCACGGACTTCTGACATGGCTCTCTTTTCATACAGATTACATAAACACAGAATGTTTGTTTTCGATTTGACTTACACGATTTAAAACCTGACATTTCAACGTTTCTTTAGACATAAGTGTCATTTTTTTTGTCATTAGTATTCATAAGTTACAGTTCATTTTCTGAGAACTATCAGATTGGACTTCGTTCAGAGGGAGACGAGAGATCACGCATCATGTTAGTTTTCTTTATTTTACAAAAAGCACAACATTGTGTTTTTACTCTGAGTGTACACAAATAAAAGAAGACATTCTATAGTTTCAATTGATATATTACTTATGTCTCTATGACAAGAAATGATGGAGTAATTTAAGTCTGTTTTGCTGCAATGTGAAAAAAATCCTACAAAACGCGCCGACGCGTTTTCAGACCTCAGGGAGTTAAACACTTTTGAACAATTACATTTTATGTAGGCTATTTTCCTTTTAACCAGTGAAACTACACATGAACTGAACAATTAAAGCCCTGTGGTAGTTAATATGCTACCTAAATGATCAACAGTTAAACAATCTAATAACAAGGTGTATCAGTAAATTAACAATTAGGCTATATTGAACAATTGAACAATTGCAGCTAGCATCTTAACTTAAATGTGTTTGTCTATTGCTAGGCACCTCTTTACAACTTTCTCCATAGAATGGTGTGGTGTGCTGCTGGGTTGGTTAGCTGTTCAGTGGTTTCCTCAATTACTTTACTCATTCACAGTGCAGTGTACACTGCCACCATCAGCCTGGATTCCCTCGGTTCCGGAAAATCCATTCCTTGATGAATCATAGATTTACAAGCAAATCATCTTCATCTTCACTGTCCAATGAGCTGGTATCAGCAGAAAAGGATGGCATGGCTTTAAAGCTGTATGCTGCTGTGGTGCCAAACTGTTGCAGAACTTCACTGGGTAGTTTATGCTGGTAACAAGTATCACCAGCCAGCTTCGGTCCATACCGCACAAGGAGTATGGAGTTGAGAGTGTGCAGTGACAGTCTATTTCTTAGCTTTGACTTGACCACACTCATTTGGCTGAACAGCCGTTCAACCTCTGCATTTGAGTGTGGCAAGGAGAGGGCAGCCAGAGCAGCTTTGCAAAGTTCTTCAAATGGTTTTAACCCTGAAGCGTCTGTGTAGTTATACACTTCGCTCCAAAACTCAGTGGTATTTTCAGTTGATTCCCACCTCAATAAATGGATATTTCTCCATTGGGAAACAATTTTGTCAATTGTCTGGGGCTGGTACCCCAATAGCTCAGCTACTTTAATAATTTCATTGGTGCCTTTATTGTGTTTTAGTGTTTCCTTAACACTGAACAGGGCCATGTTCCGTAAGGTTTCGAGATTGTCTGGGAGCCTTCCTTGCAGCTCCTTGCTTAGAGCAACAACATAGTTGATGCACCGTCTCCGAATTACTTTTTCGTCCTCTGGTGCAAGGCTGAGTTTGGGACATTGTGCTTTCGAAAAGGTACCCAAGATATGGTGCTGGACTGAGATGACCATCAATGGCATCCTTCAGGACATTAATTTTTGCCATAGGGTTGACTACTCTGCTACAAATTGATGATATGAGGTGTACCAGATTGTCCAAAAGCTTGACAGGATCTGTATGTTCTCCCTCAAATGACTTCACTGCAACTTGAACTTTGGTGATGGTGATGGTTAGTCTCTTTGGTGACCGCAATTAATGGTGGCATACACTGCTTTGTATGCCTCTCGCCGTTTTGGGGAAATCGAAAATCAGTTGTAGGTTTCCCTGATTAAGTATTCAACACATCTAGGGATGGTTTCTTTGGATGCTACACTGACAGCCAATTGTAAAGAATGGCACACACAGCGGATGAGTACCAAATTGGGCAAAGCACATTCTTCCTTTAAAATCTTATGTACGCCATTGTGCACCCCAGTCATCACAGATGCATTATCAGTGCCAATACCCTGAAGATTCTCCTTTTTAAGACTACATTTTTCAAGAAACTCAACTATTGCCTTTGCTATCGATCTGGCATCGCCCGCCTCCAATTCAACCAGCCCAAGAAATGTGGACACAAGTGTTCTTTTTTTAGCACTAAAATACCGAATCACCACACCCAGGTATTTTGAGACACTGACATCAGTGGACTCATCCAAAAGGAGACTGAACCTCTCATCCCCCACATCTGATATTATCCTTTTCAGAAAATAAGGAGCCAATACTCCCTTAATAATTTCTGTGCACTTGGTGCGGTGCATTTGGAAGTTTGTTGCTGCCACAGAATCTGAAAAGGCAGCTTTGCAAGCCATACCTAAATGGTCACATGCTAGCAGTGAACAGTGTTCCGCAATGGACATTGCCATAGTAGCTTCTGCACTTTTGCAGTTATCCACTTTCTTAACTAGCTGTGGTAATGTAGACTGCTTTGCGGGGTTATATGGTTTTGATTTATTTATATGCTTTGCTGTAGCACAATGTTTTTTGATGTCATACATTTTTGCAAGCATATCTGATTTGCAATACGCACAGTATGCTCGACAGTCATCCCCAACTACTGGTTTCAGCCAACCTTTAAATTCAGGTAAAGACTCCCACTCTTTTCTGTACTTCTGGCTGTACAGTTTTGATTGAGACATGTTGATAGATGTAGTTTCGAATCAAACATTCATTAACAGCTATATTCACTGGATTTGAACTGGTTGTTGAACTATTTAAATGTATTAAGTAAGTTTAAAAAAAACAAAAAATACTTAATTCACTAAAGTTTTGTGAGCAGTGAGTGAACTAGCATGCATTAGCCCTTTTTGAAGTGCTAATGGTACTTGTGTAGGAAATTATAAATTTGTCCTTTTTTAAAAAAATTGTGACTTGCTAACCAAACAATTGTACTCTGAACTTAATGCGTTTAAATTATTTTGCCAAAAATGTGAAATGCGTGCGTGCTACTGCTGGTGCACTCAACAAATAATTTTTGCTACTGCTGCCTGCAGTGCAGCGGCAGCCTCGTGCCTGGCTATATATAGACCTTGTGTAGCCCCGCCCCCACTCGTTGTCTTTTGTCTTCCGGTTTTTACAGCTATTTCCACAGCGATCTTAAGGAATTATGAATCAACCGCTCAGTCTATTTAGCTAGCTTGTACGTGTGCTGTTTTGATTAGAGTCACTTTCCAAAAGTTGCTAAAAGTTGCCAAATAAATGTTAAAAATTGCTAAATTTGTTGCTAGGTGCTTTTTGGAAAAAAACTTGCTAGTGTAGTCTGAAAAGTTGCTAAATCTAACAACAAAATTGCTAAGTTGGGAACACTGTGTGTTTCCCTTGTTTGTGTCATGTGATCCTGCCATGTGCTCCCGCCATGTGCTCCCTTGTCATGTGTCCTATGTTGTCACTGGTTCATGGGGTTGTCATTAGTCTCTGTGTATTTAAAGCTGCCCTAGATTCAAAAATTGAATTTACCTCGGCATAGTTGAATAACAAGAGTTCAGTATATGGAAAAGACATACAGTAAGTCTCAAACTCCATTCCTCCTTCTTATATAAATCTCATTTGTTTAAAAGACCTCTGAAGAACAGGTGAATCTCAACATAACACCAACTGTTACGTAACAGTCGGGATCATTAATATGTACACCCCCAATATTTGCATATGCCAGCCCATGTTCCCAACATTATGAAAGGCATTAGACAAGGGCAGAACGTCTGGATCTGTGCAGAGCTGAATCAACAGACTAGGTAAGCAAACAAGGACAATAGCAAAAAATGGCAGATGGAGCAATAATAACTGACATGATTCATGATAACATGATATTTTTAGTGATATTTGTAAATTGTCTTTCTAAATGTTTCGTTAGCATGTTGCTAATGTACTGTTAAATGTGGTTAAAGTTACCATCGTTTCTTACTGTATTCACGGAGACAAGAGCCGTCGCTATTTTCATTTTTAAACACTTGCAGTCTGTATAATTCATAAACACAACTTCATTCTTTATAAATCTCTCCAACAGTGTAGCATTAGCCGTTAGCCACGGAGCACAGCCTCAAACTCATTCAGAATCAATGTAAACATCAAAATAAACACTGTACTTACGCGATTAGACATGCTGCATGACGAACACTTTGTAAAGATCCATTTTGAGGGTTATATTAGCTGTTTGAACTTTTTTTATGTTGTTTAAGGCAAGCGCAAGGGCGTGGAGCACCAGATTTAAAGGGCCACACACCCTGAATCGGCTCATTTCTAATTATGCCCCAAAATAGGCAGTTATAAAAATGAATTAAAAAAAAATCTATGGGGTATTTTGAGCTGAAACTTCACAGACACATTCAGGGGACACCTTAGACTTATATTACATCTTTTAAAAAAAAGTTCTAGGGCACCTTTAAACCCTTGTGTTTGCCTTCTTTGTCATGCATTGTCCTCTGTACCACTGTTGGTAAGATTATGTTATGTTCATGTTTTGATTTGCCAAGCCATGTAGCCAAGTCATGCCACGTCTTTGTTTTATACTTTGTTCATGTTTGGATTCATGTTAAAAAAACTGCACTTGGGTTCTGCAACTTGCTTCCAGTGGATCGTTGTTACATCAAGACACCATTTCGATGTTGTATTTCAAGATATTTGTCAGGTTTTTGTCCTTAAAACACTCTTGTGTGTGGGGCTAATTCCTTCCGCATCTCATCCCAAGCCTCCGTTGCTAATTCCAAAATGTCATTTCAGAACTAGTAATGGAGGCTTGAGCCTTGATAGCAGAATAATACCATTGTTTACAGTAATAATACAGTTATTAACACAGCTTGAGAGAGAGAGCACAAGAGAGTATGCGCTTTCAGGCGCATATATTTTTATTATAAAACATATTTTGTGGCAGAAAACATGACAATAATTTGTCGTTTTGATCCCATTGTTTACTATATTTATTTGCTTGGGGTTTGTCTCTTTTGCGGTTGTAGGCTGTAACTGTAATCATTTGGCGCAGTGATATGGAACTGAAGACCTGCTAGAACTACTTTAGCCGTGTGTTTCTCTGAAAATAATTTCAAACCTTAGAACATTGGTCAACCAATCAGATTTGAGCATTCAACAGCCCTGTAGTATAATATTTCCTAAACTTCTGTGTGTGATGCCCACTAAAGTGTTATCACATTTGTGGTGGTTTCTGTAATTTTATAATTAATGTTTTGAATATTTGTTTAGGGGTAATGAACCTGTTTCCACCTTCCTTTCATTAAAATATTTTAAATAGAGGTCAGGAGTAATTATGAAGTTCGCCAGCAGAGTGTAGCGTGGCGCTTATTGTGCTCCATGGGGCTTTACGTCAGTTTTGTCCGCTTTGCGGTTTTTCTCTTTCTGCTGAGCGAGATGAAAAACAGACGCAGAGTTTGCCCTGTCTCATTTATTTCTTCTGTTTCCAGGTTGGTGGAATAGTAACTTAAGCTAAGTACCTGAAGTGTAATATGTTGGCATGTCGCTGAATGTTTTAATGTCCGCTAGTAAGGCTGTTTTATGAATATGTGGACATATATGTACATAGCAGTAGTCGCATTTCCGCGCATGTTAATGTCACCTGTTGCTACCATATTCACATTGGACAGAGATTTATTTTTAGCTCCTTGAACATTTTTGTAAAGATTCAATACTTTTGAAATGTATGATATTGTGTAAAATGTTAAAAAAGCAAATGTTAAAGCTGAGTTTATGTAATGGTTAAAGCCTAATGTTAAAAACAAATGTGATATATTTTAAAAGTGGTAAAAAAATAAGTTAAAAATCTGTCAGCTCAAGCATTTTAGGAAGAGTAAGAAAATTACTTTATCTGGAAATGTAAAATTGCATTTAGGAACAAAATGTAACCATATGTAAGTGATAACATACACTGTTTTATTTTTAGCTGGAAAAAGACAACTTACAGGGTAACAGTGGTTATTGTCATTGTGATTTATTTAATCACACAAAACTTATAACTCAGTATTTCCTGAGAGGAAAAAAAAGACAAATTGTATTTTATTTTGAAGTTGTGTTTATTTCATAGTGAACATTGAATGTTTGTAACAAAGGAGGATTTAAATTGTGAATGTTTAATAAATCCTCTCGTTTTCTCTTTCTGCTGAGCGAGATTAAAAACAGACGCAGAGTTTGCCCTGTCTCATTTATTTCTTCTGTTTCCAGAGAGAGCATATAAGCTGTTTACGTGGTGTCAGCCGGTACCTGTAACAGTTTATTGGGGGCTCGTCTGGGATCACTCCCACCTTGTGGCCGGAGGCTGATCCAGTGATACTGCAACCTTGGACCAGAAGTGACCTAATGCAACCAGCGAGCTGCAGCCAGTGAAAAAGATCTCCAGATACCATCGATGCTGTCTACGGATAAAGAGGTTACCTGTAATGAATAAAGACTGATGACTGTGCCGTGCTGAAATCACCACTCATCAGGAACAGAGCGCGAATTGTGATCCTGGGCTCTTGTGACCAAGTGCGAGGAATTGGGAAGCAGTATGGCGGATGGTGAGAGGAAAAGGTTGGTGTGGGCCATCAAAAAGACCCTTCTCACTCTCTCTGTAGATGAACTGTTCCAGATTGCCAAGTCAGTGGGTCCAGTGTCAGGAATGGATGAGTCTCGCGTTGAGTCGACAGATGAGGAGGGTTGTTTTGAGTACATTTGCAGTTTCATGTCCAGTGAGCTTTTACTGGAGTTAGAGGATTCTGGGATGGCACATTTATTAAACTTAAAGGAGTTGATTGACATAGTCATTCGGGGTCGTGCTTCACAAGTTGCTGTAACAATTGATGTATCGGGCAGTGGGGATGTAAGTCATGCTAATAATAAGGTTAACCCAACTGATGATAGTGATGCTACCGATATTGGGATTACTAATACAACCCACATGGCACTATCTACGTCTAGTGACACACATGACACAGAGTTGCAGAAAATACTTACTAGTTATGAGGAGCTGAGTAAGAAAATTATGCAGTACAAACACACACCCACTCCACAGCCTGAGTCATCTGTAAAGATAGGACACACCACACAGAGTAGTAACGTGGCAGGCACCAGAGGTTTAAGTGAACACTCTACACCATCAACACATGACAAGTTGCTCTCCTTAAGAGAGTTGTCTTACCTTCATCGCAGGGAACTGAAGATCCAGGGGGGTCAGATTGGGGACCAGGGGTCAGATCTCAGCTATAACAGTGTCTGTTGGCAAATGGAAGACGGTTTAAAGGAGCAGTTCAGTGATGCAGAGGTTGTAAGAGCCGTCCTCAAAGTCATCAAGCCAGGGACTTTTAAAGACATGTTGATGAATAAGGATGATCTGACTGTAGAAGAACTAAAAGCCTTCCTCCACTCCCACCTGGGTGAGCAAAGTAACACCGAACTGTTCCAGGAACTGATGTGCACCAAACAAAAAGACACTGAGACACCCCAACAGTTCTTATACAGAGTTATAGGACTTAAGCAGAAGATCATGCTGGCCTCAAAACATGCTGACACAGTTGTCAAGTACAGTGCAAGCACAGTGCAGGATGTGTTTCTCCACACCGTGTATCAGGGACTAGGCCATAAACATGATGATGTCCGCAGAGAGTTGAAGCTATTGCTTGTGGACCCCAGAGTATCGGATGAGGCAATCTTAAAACAGATGAATAAAGTGATGTGTGACGAAAGTGAAAGGCAGCGAAGGCTGGGTCCCGCCACCCGCCAAAGACTAACAAATGTGCACAGTGCTCAGTCTGAAGTCAATGCTTCGCAGTGTCCTAGTGTAAAGGAGAAGGGGCCAAAAACAGATGTGATTCAACAGTTAACGGCAAAACTTGAACAGCTTACAAATACAGTTGAGCTCATGAGACAGTCAATGCAGACACAGACGGCAGGACAGTTCAACCATAGTGGAAAAGGTAGAGGAGACCGTAGGAGAGAGAAACCATATGGCTGTGAAAAGTGCGTGGAGCAAAATCGTCCTGACTGGCCCCACTGTTTCCACTGTGGTGAAGAAGGCCACCGGGCAGTGGGCTGTCTTAAGAGAGCAACACGCCAGGGAAACTGGAGCCGGTCCCTGCTGAGGGACAAACAGTGACCGGGTCTCAGCGATCGTCCCAACCTGACATTTGTCATACTGATCAACCTGGAATTGAAGGACAGAAAAAAGACAAAGTAATGGAAAAGAGACTGAAACAACCAAGCAAGACAACCAATCCATCCACTTATGACTTACCTCACAGCAAAAGTGAACGTCTAGCCAAACTCATTGGAAGGAGAGCTCTCACCCATTGTAACCTAAATGGATTAGCAGTCAGTGCTCTGCTAGACACTGTGGCTCAAGTCAGTATGATTGATAGAGACTGGAAGGGTAAATATCTACCTGACACTCCTGTTAGGCCACTCAGTGACATTATAGGTGACGAAGATGAGTTAAGGGTGTATGCAGTGAACGGTGACGTCCTCCCGTTTGATGGCTGGGTTGCCCTTACAGTCAATTTGATGGGGAATAAGGACCCTAATCTGTCAATCACTGTGCCTTTTCTTGTCAGCAGTCTTGCTCTGGAGAGGCCACTGTTGGGTTTCAACGTGTTGGAAGAGATGATACAAGAACGACCTGAAAAGCTAATTTCAAGCCTTGTCGTCCTACTCTGTAATGCCTTGTGTATACCAGCAGAGAAGGCAGAGCTAATGGTGAGCTTCATCCAAGCCAACAAACCCTCTGTGCAGTGCGGGCGCCTACGGACGGGCAGACAGGACATGGTTATCCCAGCAGGTCAGGTAGCCTGGGTCAAATGCCAAGTCCCACCCCACATGAGTACATCTGACGCAGTCTTCCTATTTGAGCCTGATGACAACAATGTGCAGTTGACAGAACTGGACGTGGGTGAAGGTCTGTTGGAGGTACAAAATCCAAGAAAACCTTATGTAGCTGTACCTGTGGGTAACAACACCAAACATGCAGTAACTCTGCCAAGAAAGACAGCACTGGGTGGCATCCACTGTGTTGAAAAAGTGATCGCAACAGATTCACCTGAAGCACCCGACCCCACAGTCACTTTTAACAGTGCTGTATCAACACCTGTTGACGCCCGTCTATCATCATGGCAACCTCCCATCGACCTCAGTCACCTTGATGATAAACAAAGGGAAAAAGTCAACAAAATGCTGTGTGAAGAAGCCGGGGCTTTCGCACGTGACGGTGATGATCTTGGATGCATACCAAGCTTACAAATGTCGATTACCCTCACAGATGAAATCCCTGTACAGAGAGCATACTCAGCAGTCCTGAAGCCACTGTTTAAGGAGGTAAAGGAGTACGTGCAGGAGCTGCTGATGAGAGGCTGGATTGTTAAATCCAAGTCCCCATATGCTGCCCCAGTAGTCTGTGTTAGGAAGAAGGATGGCAGCCTACGTCTTTGTATTGATTATCGCCTCCTGAACAAAAAGACTGTGCCTGACCGACATCCACTACCCAGGATACAAGACCTGACAGACACACTGGGGGGCTACACCTGGTTTAGCATCTTGGACCAGGGAAAGGCGTACCATCAGGGTTTCATCGCCGAGGGTTCACGACACCTGACTGCCTTCGTCACCCCATGGGGCCTCTATGAATGGGTCCGTATCCCATTCGGACTCTCAAATGCCCCAGCAGCATTTCAGCGGAGCATGGAGGAGGTGCTAGGCACCCTCAGGGATGAATGCTGCATCCCTTATCTGGATGACGTGCTCTGTTACGCGAGAACATTCGATGAACATGTGGAAGCCCTCCGCAAAGTGCTCCAGGCTCTTCAACAGCATGGAGTAAAATTGAGACCTGGAAAGTGTGAGCTCTTCAGACAGGAAGTCAGGTACGTGGGGCGCCTTGTGTCAGCTGATGGTGTCAAGATAGACCCACGGGACCTTGAAGCAGTCAAAACCTTAACAAGCAAGACACCACAGACAGTTGGTGAAGTAAGGAAACTGACCGGCTTCTTGGGATATTATCGCTCCTATATCCAGGATTTTTCCAGGATCGCAAAGCCAATCTATGAGCTTCTCCAAACTAAGTCAGGAAAAGCCCAGACTCCAACATGTGGGAAAACCACCAAACGCCCACAGCTTCCTTCCCGACAGCCTGTTGACTGGACCACTCAACATCAGGAAGCTTTAGAGCAACTGGTCACTCTCCTTATAACCCCCCCGTCTTAGCGTATCCTGATTTCAGCCTACCTTTCACACTGCATACAGACGCCTCAGACCAGGGCCTGGGGGCTGTCCTCTATCAGCGCCAGAATGGAAAGCTGAGAGTCATTGCCAGCAAAAGCAGTTAGTCCTCCCTCTGAAACACAGGCCGATTGCTCTGAAGTACCTACATAATGAGATGGGTCATGTAGGCACAGAAAGAGTGCTCCATCTTGCTCGGGAAAGATTTTACTGGCCCTTTATGGCTAAAGAAATTGAAGACTATGTCACCCGAAAATGTCCCTGTATCAGGTCTAAAAAACCCACGATACACACAAGAGCTCCTATGGGCAGCATTACATCTAACTTCCCTTTAGAGCTTGTGTGTATTGACTATTTGCATCTGGAAACCAGTTGTGGGGGATATGAATATATTCTAGTAGTACTTGATCATTTCACTAGATTTGCTCAGGCATATCCCACGAAGAATAAGAGCGGGAAAACAGCAGCTGAGCGCATCTTCAATGATTTCATACCCCGGTTCGGATATCCATCCAAACTACATCATGACCAGGGTCGTGAATTTGAGAACAAACTGTTCCAATCATTACAGCGGTTGTCAGGGGTTGGCCACTCGCGGACATCGCCCTATCACCCACAAGGCAACCCAGCTGAGCGGTTGAACCGCACCATCCTCCAGATGTTAAGAACATTGACTGATAGTGAGAAACTGCGGTGGAAGGATCACCTCCCGCATGTTATACACGCATACAACTGCACTAGACATGAGTCAACTGGTTACTCCCCGTTTTTTTCCTCCTTTACAGCCGTCACCCACATCTCCCAGTCGATTTGCTGTTTGGGTTGGTTGGAGAAAAGGAACCATACTCACCTAGAGGATTTGCAGAGAAATGGGCTAAAAGGATGTCGGAAGCCTACCGCATTGCTGGCGAGAATAGCAAAAAGTCCAGTGCAAGGGGAAAAGTGGCATATGACAAGAGAGCAAGAGGGGTTGTACTGCAACCAGGGGACAGAGTGCTGGTCCGGAACCTCAGTGAACGTGGAGGGCCAGGAAAATTAAGGGCATACTGGGAGAAGACTATATACATAGTCGAACGTCAACTTGCTGAGAACCCAGTGTACGTTGTCTGCCCTGAAACTGGAGACAAACAGAAAAGCAGGACACTGCACCGTAATCTCCTGTTGCTGGTGAACGACTTACCTGTCAATGTCACTCCATCTGACACCAGATCTATTCCTGAGAAGAAAACACATAACAGACAAAACCAAGAGAGAATGACAGACACTCAAAGACAAGCAGACACGAGTGATGACAGTGATTCAGATGATGATTCTGGCTCGGGATACTGGTTAAGGAGACCGGCCGAAAGGATAGAGGAAAGACCTGTTACCTACCAGGAGCAACTCACCAGGTATCCGGAGATTCAGGGGTCAGAACCAGCACCTGTAAGGAGAGAAAGACATAGTGTACCTGAACACTTACCAAATCCTACTGAGAAGAGACACCATGCTGATGAAAACCTACCTTTATCCACTGGACCTGTGGAAGGGGAGGAAAACAATGGACACCAAGACTCTGACTCAGAAGCTCGACCTTTGACCCCACCTGTAGAGCACACTCAGTCAGACGTTAGAAGGTCCGTTCGTGAGAAAAGGCCACGCCGTTTTCTCACATATGACTCATTAGGTGAGCCATCAGTTCAGACAGACACCACAGTTAACTCAGTGACCGGATACACAGCACCCTATATACCTGTCATAGAAGCATCTCATCACACTACACCTGCACACTCATCTTTCCATACATCCCGCCTCTTTGTATGCCATATTCACACCCACTCTTTTACTCCCAGGCACCATACATGCCATACCCTTACCAAGCACCAGCCACATACATTCCACCTACCATGCTTGTTTGTTAAATAGAAATTTGAGAATCAAGGTTAAGAATTGAAAAAGTTAAACGGTTTTGAGGTAAAGATTTTTGGAAATGTCGGGAGCCATTCTTCTCTGTCAGGGAGCGTGTGATGCCCACTAAAGTGTTATCACATTTGTGGTAGTTTCTGTAATTTTATAATTAATGTTTTGAATATTTGTTTAGGGGTAATGAACCTGTTTCCACCTTCCTTTCATTAAAATATTTTAAATAGAGGTCAGGAGTAATTATGAAGTTCGCCAGCAGAGTGTAGCGTGGCGCTTATTGTGCTCCATGGGGCTTTACGTCAGTTTTGTCCGCTTTGCGGTTTTTCTCTTTCTGCTGAGCGAGATGAAAAACAGACGCAGAGTTTGCCCTGTCTCATTTATTTCTTCTGTTTCCAGGTTGGTGGAATAGTAACTTAAGCTAAGTACCTGAAGTGTAATATGTTGGCATGTCGCTGAATGTTTTAATGTCCGCTAGTAAGGCTGTTTTATGAATATGTGGACATATATGTACATAGCAGTAGTCGCATTTCCGCGCATGTTAATGTCACCTGTTGCTACCATATTCACATTGGACAGAGATTTATTTTTAGCTCCTTGAACATTTTTGTAAAGATTCAATACTTTTGAAATGTATGATATTGTGTAAAATGTTAAAAAAGCAAATGTTAAAGCTGAGTTTATGTAATGGTTAAAGCCTAATGTTAAAAACAAATGTGATATATTTTAAAAGTGGTAAAAAAATAAGTTAAAAATCTGTCAGCTCAAGCATTTTAGGAAGAGTAAGAAAATTACTTTATCTGGAAATGTAAAATTGCATTTAGGAACAAAATGTAACCATATGTAAGTGATAACATACACTGTTTTATTTTTAGCTGGAAAGAGACAACTTACAGGGTAACAGTGGTTATTGTCATTGTGATTTATTTAATCACACAAAACTTATAACTCAGTATTTCCTGAGAGGAAAAAAAAGACAAATTGTATTTTATTTTGAAGTTGTGTTTATTTCATAGTGAACATTGAATGTTTGTAACAAAGGAGGATTTAAATTGTGAATGTTTAATAAATCCTCTCGTTTTCTCTTTCTGCTGAGCGAGATTAAAAACAGACGCAGAGTTTGCCCTGTCTCATTTATTTCTTCTGTTTCCAGAGAGAGCATATAAGCTGTTTACGTGGTGTCAGCCGGTACCTGTAACATTTGCACTGTAAAGTTGCTGCCATCTAATGGCGTAATAATGTAACTTTCATTGATACTATTGAAGGACCCTTTAAATTATCAACAGTAGCCATTTTAAAAGACATAAACACAAGCAAACAATCAAATAAATAAAAAATACAAGCAAACAATTCAGTCAAACGTACAAAAGTGGCACTCTAGTACAGGATTTAAATTAAATATAGCCTAAATATAAAGTTATGAAATATACTTTTCCTCTTAACCCAAATCGTTTTGCTCTGGAACAAGTAATAAATTAATAAGACCAAAGATTGCCTGTTTGATATACTCCAAATGAATTATATCTCATTTAACCACTACCTACATAAGAGCCAGTAGCAAATCCCCAAAGGACTGGCCGATATGAAGCTGTTCTCTGCCTGTAATTAAAGCTGTATAAATATCCTTTTGTATTATGGTTCTTAACAAACTTTTCTTTTGGAATCTTCATTTCATCCAAGTGCACACACCCAAAGCAGTGGGCAGCCATATTTTCTGCAGTGCCCGTGGAGTGATTGGAGGTTAGGTGCCTTGCTCATGGGCATCTCAGTTGTGGGTAATGAGAGAGCACTGTTCATTCACTCCCCCCACCTGCATTTCTTGCCGGTACCGAGACTCGAACCCACGACCTTAGGGTTACAAGTCGGACTCTCTAACCATTAGGCCCCCCATGTTATGACAATATCTTGATTTTTGAGAGTCTATACTTTGGAAAACATGGCCGTTTAGCTGGTGTAATACCTTTGTAAGGCTTGATTTTCCTGCTAAACGAAAACTGAGATCAAGCATCCTGCAATAAAGCAATAAAGCGTATCTGGAGACAAGATCTTAAAAGAATAGCATAGGACAACGCCTTGCCCCCACACATCTACAGTATGCAAACCCCCCACACACACACAAACTCTCCTTCCCCCTGCCTCAAGTCACTGAAAATGTATATTCTATGTATAATGTAACTTGTATATATATTGTTTTTCCCTTTCATGTTTGGTATCATTTTAAAAGTCTCAGTGCGGTTGGTAAAATGGTCTCAATTTCACAGCAGTCACTAGAATTATGAAGAAGATGGAAAATTAAGGAAAATTCTGTCCTCTTTTTGGGTGGTGTCTCTTCTCCTCTCCCCCAAAACAGGTGTTGGTGTAATAAACATTTACGATCCTTTTGTTCTGGTTCTGGTATAAAAGGTAAAGAGCAAAGCAGTCATGTGGGATCTTCTGCAGGCCCCCACAGAGATCACTGTGTATATATGCATTTCTTTGAGTAATCGATGTTATGCATTTATTATTTCTGAATTGGCTTCTAATTGTCTAATTGTAATGTAATTGGCATGATCCATTTTTACTTGACAAATAAAATGTTATATTTGATTAACTCTAGATTCTTCTGACATCATTATGACCGGTAGATTATTGGAGTCCGTTATTTCCGTAAATCTGCGTCAGGGCAGGTCAAACTAGAGAGCCCCATGAAAGGAGCATGTGGGCACATCATGGGACTTTTTGAGACTAAGAAAACTGTATTTTTGTATGAACAAGCATGTGGCGGTTCGACTCAAATGCATTAGTAAACTCTGCACCCTCTGACTAAGAATCATAAACTGGCGAATTTATGTCCGTGAGAACGCAGTCGGCCGATGCGAAATTCTCTAAGCGATAATGGGTCCGTAATGAAAGAATAATTGAAAATAAGAGATACCCAGAATAATCAAGTATCTAAATTAATACATAACAAATGATTAATTTCTAATTGGAGACACAACCCTTAGAATAAGAATCATTTGAAATTGGAGTCAGATTAAACGAGTGAAATTAAGTGAACTTCACAGTCGCTGAAAAGGCATACACGCGTTAACCTTCGCCCAACGCCGTCGGACTCCGTTTTTGGGCCGATGGGGGGTTCCTTACACCTTTATTTCACTTTTGGATTTCAGAAAGGTAAATCTACGAAGCTCTAGGCTCAGGCAGGTATGTTATATGCAGTTGTTTTCATAGAGAGAAACAAGAAACATTATTAGTCTTATTATTTTAATCTATTGACAGCCCTAGTTTAATTATTTCAGCTGCTATGAGAAAAGGCTTTAAATGATCCGCTACCAACAGCATCCTTTAAGCATAGTCTAGTTCCTTCCTTTCTGTTTACAGATGTGACGTAATGACACAAAGACGAACGGCTGCATGCTCGAATTTCCCACAGAAATCCACCAGTATAATCTTATTAGAAAACATTATTACAAGCTTACTGTTGTGAATAGGCTAAGGCAAGGAGATAGTTTTGAACACTGGCTGGTTTTGTACTTGCTCAAAAATTGATTTAGGATCATTTTTAACCAAAAAAAGTTATGGACTGCAGCTTTAACTAGCAGCACTAAATGCAATTGCAGTGTTTGATGATGTTCAGGACTTTTATTGATTTTTTCCTTTTACATAAATCAGCCCCCTGGGCCTGACATGTGCGCCAAAACAAACAAAAAAGGACAAACAACGTCATAGTGTATATAAGAATTTTAATTATCAGGACACAGTTTGCTTTACAAATGAGCACCTTTTGCATCTGAAATGGGCCAACAGACCAACGCTAATCCACGTTTGCATAAGCGTCTTATATGATGGGACATTTTGTCCAATTTCACTTAAGCTCTTCAAGAGGGTTGACATGAACAATGACATCCCTTCAAAACAATGTCTAATGAGACTTTCATAAACAAAAAATAACCATTAATGTGCTAACATTTTTGTTTTTTAAATGTTCTCCAGTACTTTGAATTATATATTACCCTATATGGAATGGTTAGCAAATGCCACTAAAATTCCAGATATGAGGGTAAAAAATTCAAGATATTTTATATAACTCATATCATATGATATAGTTTAGCAATATCACATGAGCAAGAGTGCTGTTTTTTCCAAATATCTGCATGATTGCAAATCGTGATATTGATTTTATACAGTTCAATAAACAAGAAGTTAATATTGTGTGTTACATTACAGACACAATACTGCTTAATTTCGCCAATAGCTGTTTCCATCCAAAGCTGCGAATTTAACTTATGTGCAAAATTGAAATATCACATAAAACATTTGCGAATAATGCAGCGTTTTCATCCCATGATGCATTCAGGAGAACAAAACTGTCACTTCCTGGGAAATTGGCACAAAATATCTGTAATAAAAATGGAAGCTGCTGCAATCGGGCTCTTTTTTCCTCCATCATAAATGACTTTCTTCTCAGAGTGTCAGACGAAACACAATAAACGCTGTCACGTTCTCTTGCGTTCAGATGCCGGTGTTTGGGAACGCAATCGTGTGAGATGCTTCTGGGAGGGAATTGAACCAAATCATTCTGACTACAGGCATTTCAGAACCATTGTTTCTGGTTCAGCGATTGGTTCGCTGGTTAGTCCAGTTATCCAATCACAGCCTCTGCTGTGGCAAAGTCACATGAGTTTTTTGTTGTGTAGTTTATGCGCATTCTTCTTATTGGATGTATCCTCCTCAATCCATCACTGTTTTAATGCACATTTTTAGAATTTATGCACATCTTGGCATTTTCATCCAGCATGTTTTATGCCATATCCTAAAATGAGCATTAAAATAGGTGGATTGAAAGATAACTAATGAAAATAGCTCCAAACAAAGCCACTTCAGAACTGTTGTGCATTGCCGAACAAAACACAGTGGCTTTTCATTACTGAATAAATTTTTAACGTATCGAATGAACCATTGATTCAGTGACCCATTCATAACAATGGCCACTTGCTTCTTTCCTGAATGAATCAGCGTTTGAATGAATCAGTCGAATGAATGATTCAATGACTCATTTGTTAAGACAGTGACTTGCAGCCACCTACTGTTGGTTTTAATTTTGTATTTAGAGTATTACCTCTGAGCTGCATTAAACAGTGTGTGTAAAAATACCTAAATGCCACTTAAGATGCAATGAAAAATTTTTGTGTAATAAATTCTATGTTGAATCAAAGTATTTCTTTGTAAAGCTACTTTTTGTGATGTCTATTCAATGCTTTTCTCATCTAACACAATAATGACTTTAAACAATTTTCGGGGGGTAATTCCTAGCCAAAATTGATGTGAAATTAATTTGTGATTAATTCAGTTAATTCATCAGCACATCATGTGATTAATTAGATTAACAGCTGTAATCGCTTGACAGCCCTAAAAACATGCATACTATAAACAAAACACACCAACAACCAATCAAAGCAGCGAGGATATAAGGGGGCGGAGTTTAAGGATGACAAGAGACAAATAAAGAAGGGTGGAGACAGTTGAACATAGAAGTCATCAAGAAAATCATCATCTCCAACCAAATACTCCAACAAAACACTCAAAAGAGTAAACGAAGGTAGGTCATATTCTTACATCAAGTAGGATTGAAATAAAGACCATAATCATCCTTATTTTAATTGATCTTTGTATCTGGTTGTAGTCCTGCTGAAAAGAAAGATGTGGATGCTTGGATTCCTGTTTTCACTTCTCGGTAAGGATCTCTCACATCTCTTGTACTGAATAATAGCTGATGTTTACTCTGAAAAATATGTGTTCTCTCAAATGCACAACTAACAGAGTGCTAACCACTTGCACATAACTATTTAACTGCTGTTGTATGAATGATTAAAAGTGTATGTCACAATGACACTCCATATAACACAACTGATTAACCGTTTTCTGATTTCAGAGTTGGTTGCACCACTATTGTTTTAATATGTTATTGCATCTCTTTTACAGATAAGGGTTTAAGCAAATGATTTCTTTGCATGAGTTGATAGATAATCTCAACCACATGGTTTTAACACAAATATGGCCATCAAACTAGACAGATGCACTAAATGTGCATTTGTTCAGAAATTACACAGAACGATTATTTATACAAGTATGTGTTGGCCTACTGCCATTTGTTCACTGAATAAAAAGAGTCCAGATATGTAAAGAATAATGTACAGAAATCAAAGCAATTATTAGGCCTACTTTTATTCAGCAGGGATGCATTAAATTGATCAAAAGTGACAGTATAGACATTTGTAATGTTGCAAAAGCTTTATATTTCCGATAAATGCTGTTCTTTTGAACTTTCTATTCATCAAATAATATGAATAGTTTTTAACATTAATAATAATAATAAATGTTTCTTGAGCAGCAAATAATCATATCAGAATGATTTCTGAAGATCATGTGACATTCAAGACTTGAGTAATGATGTAATTGCGTATTTTTGCATTTACATAATTTCCGTGCATTTTATTTCTTATTTTTGTGAGCCCGTGAGTATACACGCTGAGATGAGTAAATATCCTATCACTAAGCACTAATTTAGGGGATGCTCAGCCACGTTTGCAATGTTGGAGTCAGATTTCTTTCTTTAACAGGGTAGCGTGCGGTGAAGTGAGGCTGTAGTAAGGAAGCACCGCCGTCTACAGTTCACAATCTATCATTTGCAGTTCTGGCGCCTCCGTCTCAATATACTGTACAACCAAGCGGCAACCTCCCCCAGTCTCTCGTGAAGCCAATACGGAAGTGACTTAAACTGCGATTCATCGACTAGCCGCTAGGGACAGGCTGCAAAAGAGAGCAGAATCTCATTGAGTCCCATGTTAAATTGGCCAAGTTTACAGCAGAAAAAAACATGTTTACAAGTTGGTTCATATTGTGGTTTTGGTCTATACTGCTAATTTTGCCCTTCATGACAACTGTGAGGGGGTGAATTTTTTTATAACTCATTCGTTTAAATTATATTAAGCCTTAAAGTTCCGCATAATTAAGGGCGTGGTCACTTGAGTGACAGGTAGATGCCGCTGCTGTCTGTGAGCCGTCATGTTACCTCAGCAAATTCCAGCCGCTGAATTTGGCATCTCAGCCATATTTGTGCTCGATTATTTTATACAATTATAAAATATGGCTTGCTGCATAATATTCGAGACTGATGTGTGTCTGTGTAGATGTGCATGCATGCGGAAGAAACAGAACACACGTTGTTGGATCGTGGCATTGGCTAAAAGTTTTGTTTGTGAGATTTACTACAATGACAATACCAGGAGGATATACAACTCTGACAGCACTGCTTGGATATTATAACTAAAACTGCTGCACTATTTTGAAAAAAATATACTTTGGACACGGGCTCATTTGTTTGTTAGATACGATCGTATACATAAACGCTGCTCAGATTGCATCCTTTCTTGAAGAACGATGACAGAGAGCAGATCATTCAGAAGAAATGTTATGCAAACATATATCAATATTTCATGGACAAAAAGTACACACCCAACACAAATTACTGGTGTTGGAGCATCTATATCTTAAAAAAACACCGTAGATTGACAGTAAACCTTTAGAACTTTCTGATGATAAAACGTATCTTCATTAATAATTTTGATAGTATCTAGATAGATAGCTCCTTTGCTTGCTAACATGGTCACGTCGAGCTAGGCGGGCGTGGTTTCAGCAACCAGTCACATCAGCTCAAACCACCTCCCCGCCTCTTTGCCCATTTTCAGTTATCCGGGAGTGACGTGCGGTGACAAGCAGCTAAGATGGCCGCGGCCTCATTTACGCGTCAAAACTGCTGTTCAGAAATCTATGGGTGACGTCACGGACGCTACGTCCATATTTTTTTTACAGTCTATGTGTACAACGCGACACGTGATTCACATATAGAGTTGCGCTCACTGAAACTGTAGTTAAGTCGCAATCACGAAAGTTCATTATGAGCATGCGTTTTAAAGCCCTGCAGTTAAACATTTCATTCATGCGCTTTTCTGAACGCGCTCGAAGCGCGCACAATAAAAACCTTTCAAACAGCACATGATTACTGGACTAAGTCATCTTATTGCGCTAATACTGTCAAAAACACAGAAGGTTAGCAAACACTTTCCCCCGGTTTCACAGACAAAGCTTAAGCTAGTCCCACATTAAAATGCATGTTTGAGCTGTTTCAACTGAAAACAACTTGGACTGACATTTCTTAAGTCTAAAGTGAAAGTAAAATCAGATGCATGCAGGTCTTAAAGTGATAGCAGCCGAGTGAACAAGCTGCCGCTTATTCTTAAAGTACGGTGGCTGAGAGAGCTCAACACAAATAAAGAAAACATCTTCATCAGTTTGACAACACATGCGCTGCAAAAGTCCACAACACATACAAATAGAGAAACAAGCTGCAGATAGCACATACCAGGCCCAGCGATCTCAAGCCCTTCTGCAATGAACTGAATGATGATGATGATGATGATGGCTAATTTTAATTTAATTTAAATGAAATTAACAATTTAATTTGCCCTGCAATAATTTATAGTGCATCACACATTATATTAGCTAATATATATATAAGATTAGCTAACTTCTCATTTAAAAACAAACAAAAAAAAAAACAGCTTGTAACACCTACATCTCTTCTAATTTTTTTTTTCAATACATATGGGCCACAAGAGAAATATTAAGAAATAAATTAAGGTTATATAGTGTTATCAGAACATGTTGAAGTAGAGCTCTTATCGCTGAGTTTTTACCTTCACTTTCTGCAGTGAATAATTGACTGGGATTTGAGACATAAAATCAAGTAAATTATTTTAAAATATATATTATTTATTATTAATAATTTATTAATATTTTTTTGAACGCAAAATAATATCCCTCAAATCATTTGTCCTGGCGCCAGGACTGGCACAGACCACAACGAAAAAAAAAAAATATATATATATATATTTATATAAGGAGATCCTAATTTATGATATATATATATATCAAATTAGGATCTCCTTTTGCAATTTAAAATATAAAACATAAAACAAATCATTTGTCCTGGCGCCGGGACTGGCACAGACCACAACGGAAAAATAAATAAATAAATAAAATAATATATATATATATATATATATATATATATATTTAGGATCTCCTTAAATTTCTCCTCAAATTAGGATCTCCTTTTGCAATTTAAAATATAAAACATAAAACAAAAACATATGACACAGAGTCATGAATGTTCATCTACAGTTTTAAAAAAGTAGGTTTCAAAAGGGGGTTTTCACAGTGATGAAGAACCCCAAAGAACCGTTCAGTTATCAGTTCTTAAAATAACCATTATTTTCTTAGTATTGACAAGTCTAAAAAACCTTTAATGCAATGAAAAGGTTCCATGGAGGTTAAAGGTTCTTCATGGAACCATTAATGTCATATCAAACATTTATTTTTTAAGAGTGTATGATGGATGTGGATGGAATCTCTGAATCAGGCATTAAAATGGAATATCGCCATTTTATTTGATAAGAATGATTATCAAATACTTAAAGGTCTTCACTACCCACTTAAATAAAAAAGAAAGAAATATATTACTATTATTTATTAAAATGTACCTCTCAAAGTAATAATAACATTAATTTTATGTAATAATAATAATTAAAAAGAAATTTCACGAAAGCTTTTTTGTAAATTAGGTATTATATTTTAATTTGATTATGTATTAAATTTAAATGCTGTCTTTAATTAAACCAATTAATTCACACCAATGCCTGTGGTTAAACCAGCAAGACTTATTTTCATGCTTTTCCATTAAATTATTCCAGATTTATGACTATTTGCTATTTATTTCTGCAAACAGGTACTGTTGCCATTCATGCCAGGACAAATAACTTGCAAGGTAACTGTTTCTTTAATACTTAAGTAAATGAACATGTTCTCTGATGAAATCAATTCAGTTTAGGTTACTAATAATGTTCTGAGAAAGTCATGCCCTGGTTATAATATAATACAGCCCATTTCCACTGCAGGTGAATAATAAAACAAAATATCTTTTTTTTATTATTATTATTTTATTAACCCTTTCTAGAGAATATTGCAATCAAGGGAAAGGCTGTACAGTCGTCCACATTTTACCCCAATGCTAATGCTGCCACTGATGATGATAATGTTTTCTGCACCCACACCAAAACCGAGACTAACCCGTGGTGGAGGCTGGATCTAACAGACTTAAACAGCATTAGTGAAGTGGTCGTCACTAACCGGATCGACTGCTGTCCGGAACAAATCAATGGAGCTGAGATTCGCATCGGAAACTCCCTGGAGAACAACGGCAACAACAATCCCATGTGATGATCTTGAAAGAGAAATTTAAATTTTAAACATAACAATTGAAATGTAGATGGTACTCCAAAAGTATGACATGAACATGTGCAATATTATTGAAAGGGTATTAAGACTTGTAGGGCTTAATATAATGTATATGATGTGTCTTACTGAAATATGTAGTAGAAAACCCATGAAAGATTTACATTATTTAAAAAATCCATGACAAATTTTGGACAATGGGGGGTACCATTTTGTTTATGTGCACAGTGTGTTCTAGGCCACGCTAAAGAAAGATGATAATAGGACCCTTTAAAAGGATTTTAAAAAGAGAATAAAACTCTTGATTATACTTAAGTTCATATGATTAATGTTTCTTATTCTCTCTCTAGATGTTCGAAAATTTCTGGTATTCCAGCAGGTGGATCCGTCTCTTACTCATGCGGTGGAATGGAAGGTCGATATGTGAACGTGGTCATTCCTGGAGATTCAAAGAATCTCACTCTGTGTGAAGTGGAAGTCTATGGAACAGGTAATAATATATCACATTTACAAAATGTTGATGTTTATTTATTTGATCAAAAATACAGTAAAAACAGTAAAATATTATTACAGTGAAAAATAACTGTTTTCTATGTGAATATATGTTAAAATGTAATTTATTCCTGTGATCAAAGCTGAATTTTCAGCATCATTACTCCAGTCTTCAGTGTCACATGATCCTTCAGAAATCATTCTAATATGATGATCTGCTGCTCAATAAACATTTATGATTATTATCAATGTTGAAAACAGTTGTGCTGCTTCTGAGTTTTGTAGATACCTTGATACATTACCATTCAAAAGTAAGATTTAAAATAAAGAAATAAAGAAATAAATGAATAATTTTATTCATGAAAGATGCATTAGACTGATCAAAAGTGACAGTAACAACATTTATGATGTTACAAAGGATTCTATTTCAAATAAATGCTGTTCTTTTTATAATTTTATGAAAATTCAGCTTTGATCACAGGAATAAATTAAATTGTAATACTATTTCACTGTTTTTACAGTTTTTGATCAAATATTTGCAGTCTTGGTGAGCAGAGGAGACTAAAAACATTTAAAAAATGTTTGCCGCTATAGAGTTAGTGTATATAAAATGTGCCCTAACATGCAGACTAATCACTTTCCAGATAATGTGAAATTAAATGGAACCGCTGATCAATCATCTATATTTCAATACTGGAATGCGGAACGTGCCGTTGATGGAATAAAAATCGCCCCAGGCGCAGCCTCATTTTGTACCCAAACAAAGGAGGAGAAGAATCCATGGTGGAGGCTGGATCTGCTGGACAATTACTATGTTAGTGCAGTGACCATCGTAAACAGAATAGACAACAATTCTGAACGAATCAACGGAGCAGAGATTCACATCGGAAACTCCCTGGAAAACGACGGCAACAAAAATCCCAGGTTATAGTTACTCATCACTCTGAGAACAAAAGGTTATATTATATTCCCATCATGGGATCATTTTTTTTTGGGGATTTAGTTTTAATTCATTCATTTTGTTTTAATTCATTTTTAATTATAATAAAATTTTATGAATTCCAAAGTGTACCACCGGCGTTACACCAACCCCCGTGAAAAAAAAATCATAATCAAATTACTAAGCAACCACTGAATTGAATAACACAAAATAGGTATCATTTTAAAGAAACTAACTTAGAAATCTAACCATTTTGATCAACTTAACAAGTGTTGAGTCCCTCTAAAACGAAGTGTGTCGCTCACCGGGCGCCACCTAGCTACAAAAAGAATAAAAATCATATTTTTTTTCAAAACTATTGCCTTGATCAACACAGAATAGGTGTAATTTGAAAGCTTAGAGTTTCACCTTTACAATGCATGTAGTCAGTTTAATTAACTCCTAAGTAGTGCTGAGTTATTTGCTGATAAATACATTAAAAAAAAATGTACTTTTTTTGTCAAAAACATCATACAGCTCAGATAGACATGTGGCATATGACATTTGAAAGGTCTCATGGAGTACAATACAACTAGCATAATTGTTTTGGGTTTTGACTAAACTTGTGTGAGTTTTTGTACGTGAAGCCCCACAAGAGCCATATGGAAATAATATTCAGATGCAGCATTTATGTCACGTTTTTGCTCACAACTTCATAAAACGTGATCGTGGAAAATTGCACATCATTATTTACAGCAGATACAATGATTAACATGAGTCCAAAATCAACATAATTCGTTGCATCGATCGTGAGATATTCCTCACAGAGTTACAACACTTAAAAATCAACAGGCGCACATTAGCAAAGTAAAATCAAATGTAGCTTTCACAAGGCGTTTTCACGTATAACTTCAGGAAACATGCATAAATTGTAGAAAATGGCACATAGTTACTTACAGTGGATGTTCCCGATTGAAATGAGTGCAAAATCAACATAATCCATTGTGCCTATGATGAGATATTCCTCACGGAGGAACAACAATTTTAAAAATGCCTTCCGGCTGTCAAGGGCTAAACAAAAAGGCTATCTTGGTTCCAAATGCTGTAACTTTTGATTACCTCATGCTATCACCACAAAATTTTATTCAGTTGCAGCTCACATGTATGTTCTCCTACCTTATTTCCTTCCTGCCTTATTTCATGTCAAATAAGACATATATGTAAAATTATATATTGTATGTCACTTAGAAAAAAACAACTCTAAAAATGCCTTCAGGGTTTAAAGGATTAAACAGCTTGTAAACTAGAAGAAAAAAAAAAAAAAAACTGTAAATACACAGAAGTTTTATGCAATCATTTAAGACATTTCTCCTTATATAGAACCTTTTTTGGCATAAAGGGTTCTTTAAAACTGAACCCTAGAGTTCTATATAGAACACCCCTGAATCTTTTAACCTGTATCTAGTTTATCTTTGGAGCCCATTCTCATGAGAAAACATTTTATAGAAAGAAAAGCATGAAGGTCCACCCCTAAACATAACTGTCAGTGGGAAAAGATTGTACGAAAATGTACAAATGCGATCGTACAAATTCATACTAATTAGGCACCAATTTGCCAAAATGTGAAATAGTTCAACATTACCATGAGCATGTGATGGAAAATCGGTTTGATGCAACTAGGGGTGTAACGATGTACCCGGAACCAGTTGAAAATCAATATAATAATGTGACGATTCACGTCAGTTGAGATGCTAAATGAATCACGTCTGTTGTTATGAAGTTTTATGTAGCATAATTTCCCAACGCTAAAGTCTGTTTTTGCTTCAAATTATAAAATTATACAATCTAATTTAAATTAAAAACTGCTCATGCTGCATGTATGCAGCATCTTTGTTGGGATCATGATTAAAATATAGTTGTTGCCTCTAATTATTATTACTAATTACTAGATAGTTCAGCCTATAATAGAGCAAATAAACATCTTGTTCATGTACTCATATGAACAGATTTCTTTTATTTGTATTATTCATGTATTTATTTATTTGATTTAGGATTTGTTTTAAAATTTCAATTTAGTTTTGTTATAAAGATATTTCAATTTCACAAAGAACTATGCAGCATTTTGTCTGAGAAATAATAAAAAATACACTTTCTCATATAAAAAAAAAAAAAAAAGAAATCATGAGAAAATCATATCAAGAAACCAGTATCATAAATTGTATTAAATCGTGAGTTGGGCGAATCATTACCTCGTTAGATGCAACTAAAGGAACAAAAGAGACACAAACATCTGAATCACAACATTACAAGAAAACATTACATGAAAATCAAAAATACAAAGGCTATGTACTTTACGTCTTTCTTGATGTAATGAAATATATGCATCCCGTGAAGTACAGCCAATGAAATAACTGAAGCAAAATGACATTACTACACAAGTCTGAGAGAATTATGTCATTTGCAGTGGCTTATGGGAGCAAAAATGGGAGAAAATGGTCTTTTCTAAGATTTGATCCTACTCTGCTTAAGCCATTGTGGTGTTTTATTTCATTCCTCCTTTTTTGAAACGATGAATGTGTTTTTCTTCATCTCTTTGACAGATGTGCTGTAATTCAGAGTATGCCATTAGTGGTTTCTTACAGCTACTCATTTCCTCAAATGGAGGGGCGTTATGTGAACGTGATCATTCCTGGAGATAAGAAGATTCTTACACTGTGTGAGGTGGAAGTCTATGGGAGTTTGCCAGGTAATTCAGTATTAGGTGTGGGCGATATGACCAAAATCTTATATCACAGTATGAGTACCATTCAAATTTCAAAATTCTCATCACCAATTTCAATATCACAAAAAAAACAAAACAAAACAAAAAAAACCCCAAATACTAGAAAAAAACTTTCAAGCTTACTGAAGACAAGTAAACAATCAGTGATAAATAAGAACAAATAAACTAATTATAAGCAATAGGTCTGGGAGATCCAGTAAAGAAAGAATTTGAATTTGCCACAGAATTAATAACATCACTGCAAGATCTAACTTTAGTGAGATGCATTAAAATTCTGTGCAGAGCTCTCTGTTAACCGTAGATATCAGATCAAACAGCGCTGATGTGGAAACCAGGAGAAACATTGTGCCATGAATGAACAAGTTATAGAAGGATTTCAGTCCACAAATTAACAACATTCGCCATGGATTTAATGTAGTAACACTAACTGTAACCATGGCAGTTTGGCAGGAATAGTAAAATGCTTTCAAGTACTTCACACATCTTTTTCCAGCACTTCAAAACTCTAATATTATCATATTTAAATGTTATTTTTAATGTGATGACCAAAACATTATTTGTTCATCCTTCACAGATTATCCCCATTTATAAAACTAAAAGTTTCAAGATGTAGGAAAACTCACACTTATTAAAAAATAAAAAATAAAATACATTAAATTACCATTGTAACCAGTAGGTGGCTGCCATTTCCACTCCCTAATATATATTTTCAACCGTTTTGCTTTTGAATTATTATTTAGACATTATGAATAATAATGCTGCCCTCAAATTTAATCTGGAGCCTTGTGAACTTAAAATAAAACTGCACATAATTTCTGTAAGTCTATCTATTACCAAGGCATTTGTCAGTAATACAGTCAAAATGGGGGAAAATGTGAATAACTGCGCTGCAGGTTGACTTAAGGTGTGCCCCTAAATTTTCGGCTTGTGTTCCTAAAACTTTTAGGAAGCGGCTATATAGTGCTCCTAATAAAAAAAGTTAGTCTGGAGCCCTGTAAAGGGTTATTTCACCCAAAAATTATGTCATTAATTATTAACCTTCATTTCGTTCCAAACCCATAAAACCTTCATTCATCTTCGGGACACAAATTAAGATATTTTTGATGAAATCTAATTTGTACAGGTTAATTGTGTCTACAGGTATATCGCCCACCCCTATTCAGTATGCATATAAATAAATAATAAATAAATACACACACGCATATTAGGGCTGGGTTAAAAATATGGATTTCTCGATTTTAATTGATTTTCATTTTGATCAACCAATACTGATTCTTAATCCCAAGAATCAATCTTTTAGTCTATGCTGTTTTCTATGGAAGGCCGTTTCTGACCTCATAGGAAAATCATGCTCTAGTAAATCATAATTAGGAGATAAAAGTATAAATCGTGACACATTAAGTCACAATTATGACTTAAAAAGTGACTAACCATGTAATCATGCATTTTTAGGATAATAAAATAAATATACTTATGTGTTTGTATTTGTGTTGTACATGTTGAAGATAGACACATAATAAACTGCACCTGCATCAACATAATTCTACAGACGTTTAGAAACTATTTTTCCCTTCAGTCCATTTCATCACAAATAATGGCTATTCAATAGGCAAGGCAAGTTTATTTATGTAGCACATTTCATACACAATGGTAATTCAAAGTGCTTTACATAGAAAAGGAATTAAAATAATAAGATAATAATAAAAGCAGAGAATAAAAATTATTAAATAAAAGTTAAAATAATAAAGGGTTACATAGCTGCCTGGATCACTAAGTTCGGGGGTCCCCTATCTGTAATGGGATAGATTGAGAGTCAGGTTCACGATTTTACACTAGAACTTACCGGCGTCTAGTGTCTCTTCACTCTCAGAGGTGGTAAACCTTAAAGGGTTAAAAAAATTACATTTCTGTCATTAATTTTGCACCCTCATGTTGTTCCACACCCATCAGACTTTGGTAATATCAATACTGAGCCGGCGTTCAGACATAAACAAGGAAGCTCTGCAACATAAAGAGTGTATGAAAATGACAGGGGAGAGACAAATTTGTTGAATAAAGTCGTTATTTTAGTTTTGTTTTTGCGCACAAAAAGTATTCTCATCGCTTCATAATATTAAGAATGAACCACTGTAGTCACGTTGACTATTTTAACGATATTTTTACCACTTTTCTGGACCTTTGAATGTGGTAATTTCTTTGCTTTCAGTGGAGGATAAAAAACCTCTCGGATTTCATCAAGATATCTTAATTTGTGTTCCGAAGATAAACAAAAAGGTCTTACAGGTGTGGACCGACATGAGGGTGAGTAATTAATGACAGAAATGTAATTTTTGGGTTAACTAGCCCTTTAAGCCAAGACGTGCACTTCACCCCTTTTAAAAATTGAACGCTGCCACTATTCATTGTTTTTTTTTTGTTATATTCTAAAAAAAGCTTATTTAACCACAGTACTTCAGGTTTAAATAACAGTTATAAAAACTTTAAACTTTAAATTAGAAAAGCTTTAAACTTTACCAGGACAGGTAATATTAAGCACCGTCCACTCCTCACCTCATTTCCAGAGAGTGTGTACTTATGCGTCACCGGCACGGGCCCCAATGGCACTGACATATAACGGCTCCAGGTACACCAGCCTACCTCAGACCGGTGCCTCACGTCTGAGTGTGCCTATCACTCGCCTTTCTCTCAACCTCCTTCACCCAGACAGCCATAAAAAATCTTAACCAAAAATAAAAACAAGGATAATTAAAACAGTTATAAAAAGAATTAAAAAATAAAAAGATGACACATAAGGCGCAGTCAGTTGGACGTACAGTGCTCATTCAGTAAATGCATAGATAAAAAGATGTGTTTTGAGTCTGGATTTGAATGTGGCTACTGGTGGAGCACACCTGATCTCTTCAGGAAGCTGGTTCCAGCTGCGGCTGGCGTAACAGCTAAAAGCAGACTCTCCTTGCTTTGAGTGAACCCTTGGTATTTCTAACTGATGTGATGCTATTAATCTGAGTGATCTGTTAGGTTTATATTCTATGAGCATATCTGCCATGTATTGAGGTCCTAGGCCATTGAGTGATTTATAAACAAGTAACAGTGTTCATATGTGTTCATGTTTTCTGGTTCTGCTCAGAATCCTGGCAGCAGCGTTCTGTACGAGCTGCAGCTGTCTTATGGTCTTTTTGGGAAGACCAGTGAGGAGCCCATTACAATAATCCACCCGGCTGGTGATGAAAGCATGAACAAGTTTCTCTAAGTCTTGACTGGAGACAAGCGTCTAATTTTTGCAATATTTAATCAGATGATAGTATGCTCATTTAGTTATTGCTTTAACATTACTGAAACTCAGGTCTGACTCCAAAATCACACCAAAATCACAAGAACTAAAAATCTGATAAGATTTTTAGTTCTTTGACCCCTAGAGTGAAGGTATGTGTTCACCTTGAAAACTTATTTGTTTCCAAACGCAATGACTTCTCTTTTCTCTTTGTTTAAATGAAGAAAGTTTAGGCACATCCAGTTTTTAATTTCATCAATGCACTGGCACAGGGAGTCAATGGGGCTGTAGTCGTTAGGTGATAGGGCTAGGTAAATCTGGGTGTCATCTGCATAGCTGTGATATGCAATTTGGTTCTTTCTCATTATTTGGCTCAGTGGCAGCATATATAGGTTGAACAGGAGGGGTGCAAGAATTGAACCTTGAGGGAATCTGCATGTCATGGATGTCCACTCAGACTTATGGTCACCGATACTCACATAATAACCTCTCCCTTCTAAGTATGACCTGAACCACTTAAGGACCATCCCAGAAAGCCTTCCAAAGTTTTCCAGCCTGTCAAGAAGTATGTTGTGATCAACAGTGTCAAATGCAGCATCAAATAGTACCAGCACTGATATTTTGCCTGTATCAGTATTTAGGCGAATATAATTTATTATCTTTATGAGCGCTGTCTCTGTGCTGTGATGGGGTTGGAAACCAGATTGAAAATTGTCAAAGTATCCTTTTGAGCTGAAGAATTTGTTCAGATAGTCTATTGTTCGATAGACAAATACACTCTGAATTGACACACTTTTATGTCTTACGGCCTCAGTTTTTGTGTTGATTTGTATTTTTTTCAGTGAGAAAAAACTTTGTGAGGATGAAATTTGTCTCTACTTCTGACCCAAAGAGCGACAAACTCCTATATCAGGTTGGGAAAAGAAAATACACATTCACTATCACTACAACTAACAGACATCATTTGGATAAAAGCATCTGCCAAACCAATGTACAATATAAATGTGCTGCTCAAACTGAGATCAGCTGCTCATTCTAATGTTGGGCATCATTGATGTGTAAATGTAGGCAGTCAGGTGTCGATGTGCATCGGTCTGATGGTAGAAAACTGCAGAAATTCAAATCAAGCTGTATTTGCAGATTAGTTTCATGAATGTTCTTGAACTAGTGAAGTTGTGATGGAAGTTTGTTTCTACCAGGGAATAAGAAATAAAAACAGCAATTGCGACTTTTTATCCTACAATTTTGGCCATTTTTTCCAAATTGAGAGATATAAACTTGCAATTACGAGTTATAAAGTCGGACTTGGGGTATATAAATTGGCAATTGCGGAAAAAAGTATTATTACTTTTACTTTTACTATTACTAGTATTCATTTTTTCCTCTGAATTGCAAGATTTAATCTTAGTGATATAAGCTCATAATTGCGGGTTATGAAGTCACACTTGCGGGATATAAATTCTTAATCACGAACAAAGTTGTATTGGCTTTTTTTCTCACAATTGTGAGATAAAAACCCATAATTGCGAGTTAAAAACTCGGACTTGTGGGATATAAATTTGCAACAATGAAAAAAAAGTTTTATTTACTTTATTCCTCAGAACTGCAAGCAATAAACTTTTAATTGCGAGTCATAAAGTCGGACATGTGGGATATAAATTCACAATTGTGAAAAAAAAAAAAAATATATATATATATATATATTGATTTATTTTCCTCAGAATTGTGAGTTAAAATCTCATAATCATAAGTCCAAAAAGCTCAATTCTGACTTTTTTCTCATAATTGCGTTTATATCTCACAACTATGATTTTTCCTCAGAATTGAGATATAAACTCGTAATTGTGAGTTGTAAAGTCAGAAAAGCTAAATTCTGTTAATATCACATAATTCTGAGAGAAAAAGTCAGAATTCTGATATAAAAGTCACATTTTCATTTGTTTATTTTTTAATTCCGTGGCAGAAACAAACAATTTTAAGTTGTTCTGAGTATGTTCAGTACAATGAAAAAGTACAATGAATTCTTTTAATTGAAAATATATTTTGTTTGTTTGTTTATTCCACATGGTAATGTTGAATCTAATAATGTGGATAATGTTTTTTAGCTCCAGTCTGCTCTGGCATCACGAGGGATCACTGATGTCAAGTTGTCCTGGACAAAACTTCCCCAGCGAGAGCAGAAACAGGATGTAAAGAAAGGTAAATACATTTATCCTTCTCTTGAAAAAAAGTTAATTGGTTTAGACATCATTATTTGAGTCTTAATATGCTTTATTTACAGGTCAGTGTCAAATAATACAATAGCCTGGATCCACAAAATGTCTTTAGGAGGAAACAAGTTTCCGGGTTGATGCTGCATGAAAAAAGTGAAAAGTAGTGAAAACTGTTTTTCATGTTACAAAAAGTCAGATTCCCATGCATATTCTCTTTCATGAACTTCATGTTATGAATTTAAATGATTATAGATCACTCTCACTCTCTCAACAACCACAAACAAACCACCACAGTGTGGCGCTATATAACCCATGACTGTTTCTCTGTTCATTAAAAATGAAGTGTGTAATATCAGAATGTGTGTAATATCCTTTGAAGAGTACAAGATTCATGAATAAGTTTTATTATGGTGGCTTGCTGCTCTCTTTGCATAAAAACAGTGAAAACACCTCACACAAACTTCCATACAATGAATGTGATAGCGATTTTCATTGCAAAACATTACAAATAAAAAGAGGGGGGTTTAGCAAATTAGCTCAAATGAAATATGACTAATTAATCATAACTTGTTATTATTCACTTTCTTAGCCTGTAGCTGTGATCGTAATCATTATCAGGGTCATTGGTTTTATAAGCAGATCTGAATCAACTTGCAAGAGTGTGCACACAAGTTTTATTTAACTAAATCACAAACACATAACTAAACTAACAAACACAAACATACAATTCACGTACAATTCTATAATGTACTTAAAGTGCTCTATTTTCGTGTACTAATTTCATACTTAATATACTAAAAATTGTTCTTTAGTACTTCTTAAAGGGGTGGTTCAGTGGTTTTTTCCTAGGCTTGATTGTGTTTTTGGTGCACAGTTTAACTGGTAGATTTCTTGATGTATTTACAATGTTCAGCCTCTTTAAGCACTTCTGTTGCTGTTTAAGCTAGTAAAACAACTGACAAGCATACTGAAGCATATCCTCCTAATTAATAATTGCAATAATATTTACTGTGCTTTCTACAAGATACTTTATTTTAACTATGAGTTCAGAAGAAAAGTTAAATCTTTAGATGTGAGATTTTAGCTGACAAGTTTCTGAAATGTTGTTGATTTGACACGGAAAGGCCCAATAATATTTCACAATATTATGTTTTATACTGCTTTTCTGATCAACTTCTTTCAAAAACATTAAAAAATCTTATAGACCCCAAAACTTTGTACAGTAGTGTATGAATAAAAAATAACACCTCTAGAAATGGTGCTCCATTCATTTGTCTGTTCTTTCTTTCAGTTTCACAAAAGTTCACTTTTTTAATGCAATAAAAAAAAAAAAAAATGTGTGATAATAAAAATAGTAAAAATGCTTTTCATTTGGAGCTGTACTTACATACTAAAGCATTTATACCTAATTTTATTAAATTAGGAGACTCACATAAGAGTTTATTTCTTGGTTTATAATGACAGCTGTCAACTCCTCATTGGTCTAGAGACAAAGTTAAGTGAGAATGAGAGACAAAACTGTGTTTGATTCAATCAGTATAGACAACAGACGAAATTAAACCTTAAAGGTGCCATCGAACGTTTTTTTAAAAGATGTAATATAAGTCTAAGGTGTCCCCTGAATGTGTCTGTGAAGTTTCAGCTCAAAATACCCCATAGATTTTTTTAATAAATTTTTTTAACTGCCTATTTTGGGGCATCATTAAATATGAGCCGATTTATGCTGCGCGGCCCCTTTAATTCTCGTGCTCCATGCCCACGGAGCTCGCGCTTGCCTTAAACAGTGCCTAGACAAAGTTCACACAGCTAATATAACCCTCAAATGGATCTTTACAAAGTGTTCATCATGCATGCTGCATGCATGCGTCGGATTATGTGAGTATTGTATTTATTTGGATGTTTACATTTGATTCTGAATGAATTTGAGGCTGTGCTCTGTGGCTAATGGCTAATGCTACACTGTTGGAGAGATTTATAAAGAATGAAGTTGTGTTTATGCATTATACAGACTGCAAGTGTTTAAAAATGAAAATAGCGACGGCTCTTGTCTCCATGAATACAGTAATAAACGATAGTAACTTTAACCAACAGTAGCCTACATTAGCAATATGCTAACAAAACATTTAGAAAGACAGTTTACAAATATCACTAAAAATATCATGTTATCATGGATCATGTCAGTTATTATTGCTCCATCTGCCATTTTTCGCTGTTGTTCTTGCTTGCTTACCTAGTCTGATGTTTCGGCTGTGCACATCCAGACGTTAATACTGGCTGCCCTTGTCTAATGCCTTTCATAATGTTGGGGACATGGGCTGGCATATGCAAATATTGGGGGCGTACACCCCGACTGTTACGTAACAGTCAGTGTTATGTTGAGATTCGCCTGTTCTTCTGAGGTCTTTTAAACAAATGAGATTTATATAAGAAGGAGGAAACAATGGAGTTTGAAACTCACTGTATGTCATTTCCATGTACTGAACACTTGTTATTTAACTATGCCAATATAAATTCAATTTTTAATTCTAGGGCACCTTTAAATCTGCAGCGTTTAACTAGCTGCACTAAATGCAATTGCACTGTTTGATGATGTTCAGGACTTTTAATGACTTTTCCTACATACTATAAATCACCTGCCTGAGGCCTAACAACCCCAACGCCCAAAACAAACAAACAAAAGGGACCAATGATGTCATAATGCATCTAAGAATTTTGGCAATTATATCAGAGTCACGACACGGTTTGCTTTACAAATGAGCACCTTTTGCATCTGAAATGGGCCAATTGATCAATGCTTCCACGTTTGCATATGCATTCTGTATGGTGGGACTTTTTGTTATGTCCAGTTTCACTTAAGCTCTTCAAGAGGGTTGACAAGAACGATGAAGCCCCTTTAAAATGCTGTCTAATGAGACTTTCATGTTAAAAAAAAAAAAAAAAAAAAACATTAATCTACTAAAATTGTTGTTTTGTAGACATTTTCCATTACTTTAAATTATATTTTACTGTATATGGAATTTGGTAATCGATCACAACAATGCAGTGAAATATTTAAACTCAGGCGGGCGATTTAATGCATTAATTTAGTGTAATTATGGAAACAATAATGTTAAAATTATGAACGCTTTTACTGCATACCACCTCACCAAGACCTCTATGTCATCTTACACTGCTTGCAGTTTAGTTACAAACATGATGCACAGCGACAGTTGTCTGCAGGATGAAGCCTATTAGAAAGCAGCTAAAATGCCACTAAAGTTCAAGATATGATGGCTAAATGCCCCTGTATGGGTTTTGTCATAGAGCGGCAGATGAAACACAATAAATGTTGTCATGTTCCTTCCTTCAGAAGCTGGTGTTTGGGAACTCAATCGCATGAGGCTTCTGTGAAGGGATTAAACCAAATCATTCTGATGACAGACTTTGGCTCAGGCATTTCAGAACCACCAAACCAACATTTGAGATGCTGTGATGCGATTGGTCTGCTGGATAGAGATCCAATCACAGTCTCAAGTTTTTAGTTGCGCATCGAGGGATTTATTCGATCATAGTTTATGCCCATGTCTTCTTCTTAGATAACAAATGTATCCGCTTTAATTGAGCACATATTTTGCAGATTTCTAGAATTTTTGGCATTTCCATCCAGGCTATTTTATGCAATATCTGAAAATTGACATTAAAATAAGTGGATGGAAACATAGCTAATGAAAATAGTTCCAAACAAAGCCACTTCAGAACTGTTGTGCGTCACCAAGCAACACACAGCAAAGTTTTATTACTGAATGAATCCAGGGGTTTTAACAAATCATTCAAACCCATTAAATCAATGATCTATTCATAAAGATGGCCACTTGCTTTGTTCCTGAATGAATCAGCTATTTGAATGAATGAGTTGAATGAATGATTCAATGACTCACTCATTAAGGCTGTGACCACCTACTGGCGGCTTTAGTTTCATATTTAGTGTATCATTTTCATTATTCATTCATATTCATGCCACCTCTGAGCTGCATTAAACCGTCTGTGTAAATATACCTAAATGCCACTTCAGATGCAACTTCGGAGGAAAAAAAATGCTATGGCCAAATTTTAGTCTTTCATTTCTAGCCAAAATTGATGTGAGATTAATTTTAAATAATTGACACATCATGTAATGAATTTGACTAACAGCTGTAATCGCTTGACAGCCCTAATTTAAATGTCATATACTGTAAACAAAACACACCAATTACTAATCAAAGCAGCGATGATTTAAGGGGGCGGGGTTTAAGGTTAATAAGAGAAAAATAGTGAAGGGTGGAGACAGTTGAAGAGAGAAGTCATCAAGAAGAACATCATCTCTAACCAATTAAGTCAACTAGACACTAAAAAGAGTAAATTAAAGTTTTTTAAATTGCATGTTTTTTCTACTTCAAATAGGATTGAAATAACAACCAGTAATCATCTTCTCTTATTTTAATTGATCTTCGTATCTGGTTGTAGTTCTGCTGAAAAGAGAGATGTGGATGTTTGGATTCCTGCTTTCACTTCTCGGTAAGGATCTCTCACAACTCTTGTACTAAATAGCTGTTTTTTACTTAAAAAAAAAAAAAAGTCTTATCTCAAATGCACAACTAACAAGGGGTTTGGTCTAGAGTGCTGTTGTATGAGTGATTAAAAGTGTATGTCAGAATGACACTCCATATAACGCACATTGACTCTCTGATTTCAGAGTTGGTTGCACCATTATTGTTTTAATATGTTAATGCATCTCTTTTACAAATAAGGGTTTAAGCAAATGATTCCTTTGCATGAGTTGATGAATAACCTTAAATGCATAACATGAATATGGCCATTTAAAAATCAAACTAGACAGATGCACAAAATGTGTATTTGTTCAGAAATTGTATATACAAGTCTGCCATTTGTTCACTGAATAAAAAGAGTCCAGATATGTTAAAACTAATGTACACAGTCAGTCATTATAAATAGGATTATATGACCCTGTTGCCAATTAAAATATCAAAAACTTATGATAGATGATACTTATATGACACAGAGTCATGGGTGTTCATCTACATGTAAAAATAAAAGGTGTTTTCACAGCAGTGCCTTAGAAGAACAATTTTTGGTTCCCCAAAGAACTTTTCAGTGATAAATTCTTTTATTAGTGTAAAGAACGTTTTAAAAGTCTAAAGAATCTTTAGTGCAATGCTTTACTTTTAAGAGTGTATGATTTCTGTGATGGGAAAATGTGGATGAATCTCTGAATCTGGGCTGAAAATGGAATTTCACCATTTTATTTGACAGAAACTGTCATCAGATACTCAAAGATCTTCACTATCCACCAAATTAAAAGTTTGGTTTAACTTTGGTTCAGAAATATATTACTATCATTTAGTAAAATGCACTTTGCAAAGTAACAATAATAACATTGATTTCAAATAATAACAATTGTTACTTTTATTATTGAGAAATACAAAATTAAAAGCTTTTTGAATCCATGTTTTTTTGTTTTGTTTTTTTGTAAATTGGGTCTTATATTTTAATTTGATTATATATTACAGTCCAATTTATTATACGTGCAGTATTTTAATAAACCAATAAACAGAATATAGAGAAATTCATACAATAAATCAGAATTTGGGAAAAAATCAAAATTTTCACACCAAACCCGTGGTAAATGAGGTGAGGCACAATCATGCTTTTCCATGAAATTATGCCAGATTTATAACCATTTGCTTTTTATTTCTGCAAACAGGCACTGTTGTCATTCATGCCAGGACAAATAACTTGCAAGGTAACTGTTTCTTTAATACTTAAGTAAATGAACATGTTCTCTGATGAAATCAATTCAGTTTAGAAAGTCATTCCCTGGTTATATTATAATACAGCCCATTTCCACTGCAGGTGAATTATGAAATAAAAAAACATATATACATTATATATATATATATATATATATATATATATATATATATATATATATATATATATATATATATATATATATATATTTTTTTTTTTTTTTTTTTTTTTCTTTCTTTACCCTTTCTAGAGAATATTGCAATCAATGGAAAGGCTGTACAGTCGTCCACATATTACCACGATGCTACTGCTGCCACTGATGATAATAAGGTTACCTGCACCCTCACTGAAACTGAGACTAACCCGTGGTGGAGGCTGGATCTAAAGAGCTTGAAAAACATTAGAGAAGTGGTCGTCACTAACCGGATCGACTGCTGTCCGGAACAAATCAATGGAGCAGAGATTCGCATCGGAAACTCCCTGGAGAACCACGGCAACAACAATCCCATGTGACGTTCTTGATAAGAAAAATTTGCATTTACTCAAATAAAAGTAACAATTGAAATGTAGATGGAACTCCAAAAGTTTGACATGAACATGTGCAATATTATTTAAAGTGGACCTATTATGCTCTTTTTTCAAAGTCTTGATGGTGTTTTTTGGCTCTACTAGAGCAGGTTTTCCTGCTTGAATGTTGATTATTTTCCTCATATTCTCCATTGTTGCAGCTCCTCTCTTCCCAGTCTGTCAGTAATGCTCTGTTTAGTTCCTGTCTCTATGAAGCCCCTCCTTCTGAAAATCACAATGTGCTCTGATTGGTCGGCTGGAGCAGTGTGTTGTGATTGGTCAAGAGCTTCGAGCATGTTTGGGAAATATCCCGCCCCTTACCATAACTGCCAGTTTCAACACACTACTAACTAACTTAACCAGACCCCGCCCCTTTATTCTGTGCATGAATTATTTAAATGAGGAATATTGTGAGGAAAACTCAAGACTACAATAGAGGTGTTTCAGGGAGTTCAGAAACAGGGACTCTGATATAGAGAAGAACTCCTGCTGGAGGGACTTTGCAGAGCTTTTTCAAGCTCATACAGCAACATTACACACTAAAGAAAGATGAACATGGGGAAAAAAGCTTTTAAAAGGATTTTTAAAAACAGAATAAGACTATAATAAGATTAAGATATTGCTTAAATTCATGTGAAGTGATTAACGTTTCTTATTCTCTCTCTAGATGTTCGAACATTTCTGGTATTCCAGCAGGTGGATCCGTCTCTTACTCATGCGGTGGAATGGAAGGTCGATATGTGAACGTGGTCATTCCTGGAGATTCAAAGAATCTCACTCTGTGTGAAGTGGAAGTCTATGGAACAGGTAATAATACATCACATTTACAAATTCTAGAATAATTAAGATTGATAAAAAAAATTAGTTCACCCAAAAATTAAATTAGTGTCATTTATTACTCACCCTCCTTTGTTCATTTTCGGAACACAAATTAAGATGTTTTTGATGAAATCCGAGGGTATCTGAGCCACACATGAGCAGCAATGTCATTGCACCTTTTGAGGCCCAGAAAAGATGTAAAAACATGGTTAAAATATACATTGTGACTACAGTGATTCAGCCGTAATGTTATGAAGCGACGAGAATACTGTTAGACTTTGAAAGCATTAAAAATCAGAATTACTCAAACTTTTGACTGCTATGGTGTTATTAAAATGTGCCCTAACATGCAGCCTAATCACTTTCCAGATGGTGCAGAATTAAATGGAGATTCTGATCAATCATCTATATTTCAATACTGGAATGCGGAACGTGCCGTCGATGGAATAAAAATCGCCCCAGGCGCAGCCTCATTTTGTACCCATACAAAGAAGGAGAAGAATCCATGGTGGAGGCTGGATCTGCTGGACAATTACTATGTTAGTGCAGTGACCATCACAAACAGAGTAGACTATATTCCTGAACGAATCAACGGAGCAGAGATTCGCATCGGAAACTCCCTGAAAAATGACGGCAACAACAATCCCAGGTTATAGTTACTCATCACTCTGAGATGAAAAGTTCTATATAGAACCTTAAAGGTTCCGTCAGGCGCTTCATACTGTATAGAGAACATTTAAGGGGTACCCAATTTTTTGGATTTATTTTTAATTAATTCAGTTTGTTTTAATTCATTTTTAATTATAACTGAATTTTATGAATTAAACACCTCATAAACTTCTAAATACAGGTATCAAACCATTATGTAATCTTTTAAAACATCCCCTTATATAGAACCTTTTGGGCATAAAGCATTCTTTAAAATGGACTCTTTTCTAAAATTGAAATCTTTTCTAAGATTTGATACTACACTCTGCTCAACATGCCATTGTGGCATTTTATTTCATTCCTCCTGTGTTTTCCTTCATCTCTTCGACTCTCTCCAGTTGTGCTGTAATTCAGAGTATTCCAGGAGTTGTTACTTACAACTACTCATTTCCTCAAATGGAGGGACGTTATGTGAACGTGATCATTCCTGGAGACAATAAGGTTCTTACGCTGTGTGAGGTGGAAGTCTATGGGAGTTTGCCAGGTACAGTTATTCAGTGTTATGGGGGCATTCTTAATCTCAAGAATCAATCATTTAGTCTATGCTGTTTTCTATGGAAGCTCATTTCCGTCTACATACAAAAAAAAAAAAATCATGCTCTGGTAACTCATAATTTTGAGAAAAAATAATGAGGATTTAAAAAAAAAAAAAAAATCTTATAATTATGACTTTTTATATAAATTTTGACTTTTTTTCTCAGACTGTAATGCTCAAAATAATTAATTTGTTTAAGTAGGACAAACTTAAATTAAACAAGTTAGTTTGTTCAAATTAACTTATGAGTATTTAGCTTTTTTTCTTTCAAGTTCATAGAACTTATATATTTTAAGTAAACTGAACTGTTTCATGGTTTGGGTGTTATGAACTTTTAATTTAGATGAATATAAGTTTCATTGAAACTAGAATGGGATTTCAAAACAATGATAAAATTTGCATTTAAGAGATATAAACATTCAAAACTGCAGCCTCTCACTTCTGCTAAAATGGATCACAGATTTTCATGACATCATCACACTTCAGTTTCTCATCAAATCTTGGATCCAATGAAATTTGGTCCCGCCTACTCCTACACTATTACAGACATTTACTAGTTTCTACATGGTGAATGGCACAGAGTGCACTATAGAGAATAGGGAACGATTCAGACAGTGTAAATATGCTTTCCTTTGACGCGAATGAAGTCCGGTCCAGAGACACGAGAGCACAGAGCGGATCATGTGCGAGAGTCGGCACAGTCCACAAAGGGTATCGGACTCATTTGAATTCTGCACAGAATGATGTATATAAGCGATATAAAGGACATTACGTGGAGAAAAGGTTAGAGATTAGAAGGAAACTGAGGTTTTACAGAGTCTAACAGCTCTGGCCGAGCTGTAACATAAATGAAACGCTATTGGTTATTTAAAGGTCCCGTTTTTCGTGGTTTTTTGAAGCTTTGATTGTGTTTATAGTGTGGAATATAACATGTGTTCATGTTTCGCGTGTAAAAAAACACAGTATTTTTCACATAATTTACTTATCTGTATACCGCTGTTTCCACTGTCATAAAAACGGGCTGATGACTTCCTTGTTCTATGAAGTCCCTCCTTCAGAAATACGTAACGAGTTCTGATTGTGCCAGCGGTTCCTGTGTTGTGATTCGACAGCAGCTTAGCGAACCTTGCCCGGAAAGGTCACGCCTCTTACCATAACGTGGAGATGCATGCGCTCAGTGTTATTGTAAACATGTCTTTAATTTTACCCTATCAATTTGAGCCGAAATCAGACCCGGTGATTGAACTGCGGGATGAAAATAACAGCGTTTCGACGACATGGCGACAAACACACTCTACAAACGCAACTCTTGTGTATTCCTGTGGGCGGAGGTTAGTCAAAAAACTGTTTTAGTGACGTCATTAAAGAAGGAAGTAGAGGGATGTAGTCCAAACTGGCCGTTCGATGTAGGCGACTTCTGTTAAATACAATATCTCGCTTGGCATTGAACTTTGAGCTTTAAAATTTTACAGATTTTATTTATACTCTAACAACAACATTACACACTAACTAAAGTTTGAAACATGGGATCACGAAGAATGGGACCTTTAAAAAAAAGGGGTGGGGGTGTTTGGGCGCCCTGTCTTCCTGTTTCAATTGAAATTAATTAATTTAATTAATTAATACATTGAAATCTAATTGTGTAAAGGTCTATAAATACATGTAATCATGCATATTTAGATATTAAAATAACTTTTATGTTTTACGACCTTGTTTCTTGTTTTCAAAACTCATTCCACAACTTGTGTTTTCACTTTACTGTGTTTTTTTCAGTGAGGAAAGCCTTTGTGAGGATGAAATTGATCTCCACTTCTGACCCAGAGAACGACAAACTCCTCTATCAGGTTGGGAAAAGAAAATACAGCAGATGCCAGGATGTAAACTACACTGTAGTTCACTGCTCATGTTCACTGCCATCCCATTCATCAACCTGGCCTTTTTCATAAATATAAAGAAAAACCTAACAGCCTAAATTTGAAAAGACATCTTAGTTGAATACAAAAACAGTCAAATCCACTATAGTAATAGTAGCAGTTGATTTTGCTGATCCGTTTCCTGAATGTTCTTGAACTAGATAAGTTGATATTGAAGTTTGTTTTCATTCGCCATGGAATAAAAAATAAAAAAGGTAATTCTATAGGTTTTAGAATTATGAGTTATAAAACCAGAAAAGCTAAATTCTGACATTTTTCTCAGAATTGCAAGTTTATATTGCACAATTCTATGAAAAAAAGTCATAATTGTGATATTTAGTCACATTTTTATTTATTTATTTTTCAATTCTGTTAGAAACAAACTTCCATAAGTTGTTCTGATACAGTATGTCGAAAAAGTAATATGATCTCTTTTAATTAAAAAGATTGTACAAAAAAAAAAAAGATAATAATAATATTAATAATAAAAATAATGTGGATCTTTTTTCTTTTTTTAGATTCAGTCTGCTCTGGCATTACATGGGATCACGGATGTCAAAATGTCCTGGACGAAACTTCCACAGCGAGAGCAGAAACGTGATGTAGAGGAAGTTAACGATGTAAATTAAACAATCCAACGCCCGAAAAATTTATGATTTGGTCTAGACTTTATTATCTGAGTCTTAATATGTTTTATTTACAGGTCTGTGTCCAGATTGATGCGGCATGAAAAGTATGTTTTAATGATTAGTATAGATCACTCTCACCCTCTTATCACAAACTACCACAGTGTGGCGCTATATAACCCATGACTGTTTCTCTGTTCATTAAAGATGAAGTGTGTGTAATATAATATCAGAATGTGTGTAATATCCTTTGAAGAGTAAAAATTCATGAATAAGTTTTGAAAGTATTTCCATTATGCAAACAGAGCAGCAAGCCACCATAAAGGTGTCTTCTACATCCATACAATACTGTAGCTTTGTGTGAAGAACAGATGCACAATGAACTCAAATCTCATACACCATGTTTTCTGCTGTAAATTATGTTGCAATTAAAATACACAACTTTAAGGACATAATTTTCACAATTTTTAATATTTATTATTATAAGTACTATTTCTATTTAATTCAATTGTATATTTACTTTTGAGTGTTTTTTTTTTTTTTTTTTTTAATTTTAGATTAGAACGTATTGATTTGTAATCAGAAATCACAACAGATTATAAAGAAAAGCTGAAGGGGGCTGGTGCAGAAACTGCTTAGACTAGTCTTAAAAGTTAATCATCTATTATTTTTCCTAACTTTTTAAGGTCAAATACATAAATAGGTAGATTGCTCTAATTTAAATTGGAGAAGTAAGACTAATTGCCACTTGGTTAAATGCTAGTTAGTCACACTACCCAGATAGAACATGTACTGTACATCTCCAAGATGTCTTTTAATAAGGAGCGCTTCATCTGGTAAACATCTGTTGTGTATATATACAGTTACTGTGACCAGGAATTGGTCCAGTGCTTTACAGCCATAACAAATATACATGTGGCGGTGTAAGCTGCGGGCCACAATCGGCCCGGTTAACACACACCGATTACGAGTCTGAACCGCAGGTGCCGCGGGGCATCTGAGCTCGGGCCGATTACCACATGCTATCTGGGTAAACATCTATAAACATCTTTTTAAAAGCAGTTTTATATGGAAGCCTGTTTCCGCCACTAAATAAAAAAATACAAATGGTAATTGCGACTTTTTTTCTCGCAATTGTGAGTTTATATCTCACTTTATATCATGCAATTGCGCATTTATGTCTTGCAATTCTGACTTTATAACTCGCAATTGTGAGAAAACAGGTCAGAATTCTGCGATAAAATGTCACAATTTAGTGGCAGAAACAGGCTTCCATAGCTTTATATATATTTTAAATCATAAACATCTTAAAGACATTTTCTAAATGTTTATGTAACATCTGACAGGAAACTTTTTTTAGAGACTTATCACAGTTGATAAACACTCTAAAAAAAAAAAGCATCTTCCAGATGAAAACAAGCAGCGTAAATTACGTGCCTAATGGTGATTACGCCATAACTCTCCCACCTTCAGCTCCGCTAATTTAATCTCTTTGCGTAACAGTTCAGCAAGATTATACAATTGTATATTTATGATTTCTGCCAGAGTCTCGTCCCGATTCTTTTCCACTGACTGTGAGGTGAAGACAACACCTCCTATGATTTCACAAAATCAAGGATAAGCGACTGAATAAGCGAAAATTTACATATTGTGTCTTTAACAGATCAAATATTCACATGTGATCTCCCAGATGAAGGTTAGTTTTAAAGTAACCAACAGTTTAATGTTTGCGAATGACTCATAATTGTATCCTAATTTAGTTATTTTGTGTTTGGTAACGAAGGGCCTACTTTGCATCAGCAACACTGACTCAATGACAAACAAGTCATTCATAAGAAGACAACTGATGGCTCCTGTATTCATAGCATTCATTTAATGGTTAATAGATATAGTTGACAGTTAACCAAGTAAACTAACCATGTAGGCAAAGCTCATGTTTATGAAATGTTTTATAAAAACAATCATGAGAGTGGTTCAAATCAGAGACACAAATATATCTTAAGAAGATATTTTTATTAGATAATATTTCTGATATGAAATTTGTGTGATAGTGGTGTGTTTATAAGTGTTCTTGATGATCTGGGCTTAATGGGTGGAGCCTGACAGTCCAACCACACCCTTACCCTACCTTACCCTTTCTCTAGATAGGTCAAGCATCTCCATGACATCCAGAGAGGTAAAGCTAGACGTCATTCGGCTCTGCAGTGAGCACCACTTGATTTCATAAACAGTAATTCCCAGACTTGATATTAGTCTTATGAGAATGTCTTATGACTACCAGATGATGGTCAAGAGCAGATTAGATGAACTCTGACCTTCTTTTCTGTGAATTCACTTCTTTTATTTATTCCACCCTTCACTTTTTGTTTAATTCATCATCAATAGTAAACTAATAGTAATCTGAGACGTGATGAGCACATGCATGTAAAGGCCAATAAAGCACCAAATATCATGGACAATCCACAAAAGGTTCTTGTAAGACTTTTTACTAAGACATTGACATTGATCTTTGCCAAATTTGGAATTTACAGCATATATATTTATATATCATTTAAACAGCGTGATAACTTAAAGCTTAAAATGCTGTTTAATAGCTAACATCTATGGAAAGTCAGCAGGGAAACTTCTTCTTGTGTTCTTTTTCTTCTTTTTAAAATCATAACTTTGTTACACATATAGGATACAGTATTTCACAGTTTTCATTGATTCATCTCTTGTCTTCTCTAAATTTGTTCACTGCCCACCAAAGAAATCTCCCAGTTTTGCCAGACCAGCTCTCAGATAACTCAGAGCATCTTTATTGGCTTCTTCAGCTACAGCTTTTCTCCTCATTTCCTCCAGCTCTCGGACCCAGACTTCTTTCCCAGCCTCCCTCACTCTGGGGATGAAGAAGTCCAGATGCTGAAGAGTGAAGGCCGAGTCTGGCTTTAATGCGATCTGAGACAGATGCTTGATGGTCTTGTAAGCTTTGAACAGAAGAATTGACTTTTGGTGCTCAATCACCTGCTGATCTTCATCAAGACCATCCATTACAATTAATAAGCTCTTGGACAGTCTTTGAGCTTTTTCATATTTATTTTTCATAGAGTCATATTCCAACTGCTTGCTTGAGGTGCTCATGACATATTTCTTGTTTTCTTTGACATGTTTGCTGTGGTGACACTTCCCTGTGCACACGGTGCAAAAGCCATCTTTCATGACTTCACATTTGCTGGGATTTGAACCCCACCAGCAGTCAAACTCATGGCAGTTTTCCTCACAGACGGTGCAGATCGTCGCCTTCCTGCTCTTCCATGACTTGCTTTCAATGGGAATCTTCTCTTTGACTGTTTCTTTGATGTTAATGGTAAAGTTTTTACACTCCTTAATCTTATCCTTGTTTTCTCTCATTGCCTGTTGGATCTGAATTTTTTCAGCCTTTTTCAGCTCTTTCTCTTGAATTCGCAGCTGTAAGTTGCACATGGACGCTTCTAATCGAATGCGCTCTATCAGGACATTTGATGTCAACTCCAAACTTCTGTTCTTTTCATCCAGAGACTGAAGGAAGTCCTTCATGCCGTCCATGCTGTCTTCCCAGGCGTCTCTTTGAGCACGAACGTAACGTTCTCCAGTGTGACGGGCTTCAGCCTGTCGATTGTTGAATAAGAAATGAACGGGTTGGCCTGTTTTGTCTCGTCTGCAGGGGATTTTAGCTTTTTTAATGGCACCGATGACGTTTTTGGGTGGCAGACCATCAGAGTGTGTGATTAAAAACACAATGTTGTTCACAATGTCTTTTCCAAACAAAGACAGAATTGAACTGATAATGTAATGCTGTCTGTCTGAGAGACGATTCTTAGACGCTTAAATCACAAAACACACAGCGTCAATCTCACGAACTCCATCATTGCTCTGAAACAGAGCAGATAAATTCTCAGCAACTTCCAGATCTTTTTCCAGTCCTCTAGTGTCTCCGTATCCTGGAGTATCGATGATGGTGAGAGATAAAGGATTCTTTATAGGACAGACCTCATACATGGTGATTTCAGATGTTTGTGATTCTGATTGGTCTCCAGCTTCTTCTGTGATTTCATACCATTCTTCATTCTCAAACTTCACTCCCATTAAGTAGTTGACCATGGCGTTAATGAGAGTTTTCTTACCAGCGCCGGTCTCTCCCACCAGCAGCACAATTTTGTTTGCTTTTCTTGTGTCTTTTTTCCCAAAAGTCCATTTTCTGACATTTCCATGATCATCAAGCACTTTTCTCTCTGTATGAAGACGGTATCGTTTTGGAGGACCTCCATGAATAAGAGTTTGTCTGTGTGGTGGAAGACTTTTTGTAAAAGGCTTTCTGTAAAATAAGGATGCAAATGTTTCTCAAAATAACTATATATCAAGAATTTAAGACTAGGAATACCTCTAAAAAAACACATATTGTTTTACATACATATTCCCTTTTACAAAGTCTTGATTTTGTTTTTGGGCTGGAGGAGCTGGATTCATTAGGGTAGCATCAGGACATGATCTAAAATAAAGACACAATATATCAACATGTTATAACAGAAGTCTTCAACTCTGGACCTCAAGATGCACTTTCCTGCAGAGTTTTGCTCCAGCCCTAATCAAACACACCTGAACGAGCTGATAAAGGTCTTCAGGATTACGCAGGTAGGTATGTTTAATCCAGATTGGAGCTAAACTCTGCAGGAAAGTGGATCCGAGGTCCAGAGTTATAATTTTAGCAGTTATTATTATTATTATTATTATTCTACAGTGCCACCCATTAGTGCTGAATTAATGCTTTAATATATAATTCATGTCCATACATGGAAACAAATTTTTGTCTCTTAGAATATTTCTGATTCTTTTGGTGGCTTTTCATAGACATTAAACAAATCTCATAGATTCCATGTGAATTATGACACTAACCTGTGTAAATCTACAATCTCGTCATACTCTAAGATGCCTTTCACTCTCATGTTAAACACTGTAGCTGTAGTTTCTGTAAGATATGATAAGATACACATCAGTGCTTCAAGCGTAATAACATTTTAAATTGCTCAACATGCTGTTCACTATTTCACATATCTAGTGTTCTTAATTTGATCAAACCTCTAACAGTATTACAATTCAATGTGCGTTGTCATTTGTGATCAGATGTGAAGCTCGTGCTCAGATTGCTGTGCGATTACATCTGCTGGGTAAAAACTTCACTGAATTACATTGAATGAAGGACAATAGTTCAAATCAATAAGCAATAGTAAACACTCGGAAATCTCAGAGAGGAATAAATCAAGCTATATGTAAATCTGTAAGTTTTCCTCTTGATTGTATCAGTCCTCTCCTCGACTGCAGAAGCAGCTGCCTGTTATCGTCTATATTCAAGATGAGACATTTGCATCTCTAATGAGTTTAAAAATGTTATCTGGCATACAAAAAAAAAAAAAAAAACAAGACAGTATTAATTCTGTGCACTGCCTAATACACCTAAAATATTCACCTTTTTTCAGGTAGAATAACTAAAAATACTAAAAATATTTACAAGACAAATTTACATAAATATCAGCATTGCATAATAAGTTAGACAGGTTTTGTTTTCTTACATACCTGTTGCATTACTGCACTGGCAGGATTTTTTCACTTGTTTTAAGTTTGAACAAGTTAAAAAAAAATTGAAAATGACAAAATCACTCAGTACAGTCTAAACAAAACATACACTTAACAAGACTTTATATTTTATGCAATGTTGCTTTTAAAATTAAAATCTTGTTCTGATGATTTTAGGATATTTTGGATGAAAAGTCATAAAAGGCTAATTAACTCAAATTAATTAAGATTTTTTTGTAGTATACTATGTTAATTTCAGTCCTATATTGTAGTAAACAATGAGAAAGAAGGTAATGCAGTCATGCATTAGGAAAGTTTTTAATCTTGCCTTTGCATAAACAGTCAGTCTCATAATTCACAATTGAAATGAATTTACTGACATACTTACAATTTTCACTTTTCATCTGTCTGTAGAATTTCATCAGGATAATTACTCCATTTTTGTTGGATACTTAACCTTATACCTGTTAAATACAATAGTGGTTAGAGAAAATAAAACCACACAAGAACTAAGGAGACTGACTAGTCATATGATTTCCAAGTCCTGTTTTACCAGTATCCTCCCCCTCTTTCACAGAATGGTCATTTGTATCCAGACAGATGTAAAGTCTCAAGATTGTACACACCATTTGATTGGTTGATTAATTGCCATTTTCCTTTTGAGCTTTAGTCATTTATAAAGTGTGCTACACAATACAAAATTTACATGCTGGAAATCATTTAATTTACCACTTACATTACATATATATATATATATATATACACATACAGTGGGTACGGAAAGTATTCAGACCCCCTTACATTTTTCACTCTTTGTTATATTGCAGCCATTTGCTAAAATCATTTAAGTTCATTTTTTTTCCTCATTAATGTACACACAGCACCCCATATTGACAGAAAAACACAGAATTGTTGACATTTTTCAGATTTATTAAAAAAGAAAAACTGAAATATCACATGGTCCTAAGTATTCAGACCCTTTGCTGTGACACTCATATATTTAACTCAGGTGCTGTCCATTTCTTCTGATCATCCTTGAGATGGTTCTACATCTTCATTTGAGTCCCGCTGTGTTTGATTATACTGATTGGACTTGATTAGGAAAGCCACACACCTGTCTATATAAGACCTTACAGCTCACAGTGCATGTCAGAGCAAATGAGAATCATGAGGTCAAAGGAACTGCCTGAAGAGCTCAGAGACAGAATTGTGGCAAGGCACAGATCTGGCCTTAATTCTAAGCGGTATGTGTGGAGAAAAGCAGGCACTGCTCATCACCTGTCCAATACAGTCCCAACAGTGAAGCATGGTGGTGGCAGCATCATGCTGTGGGGGTGTTTTTCAGCTGCAGGGACAGGACGACTGGTTGCAATCGAGGGAAAGATGAATGCGGCCAAGTACAGGGATATCCTGGACGAAAACCTTCTCCAGAGTGCTCAGGACCTCAGACTGGGCCGAAGGTTTACCTTCCAACAAGACAATGACCCTAAGCACACAGCTAAAATAAGGAAGGAGTGGCTTCACAACAACTCCGTGACTGTTCTTGAATGGCCCAGCCAGAGCCCTGACTTAAACCCAATTGAGCATCTCTGGAGAGACCTAAAAATGGCTGTCCACCAACGTTTACCATCCAACCTGACAGAACTGGAGAGGATCTGCAAGGAGGAATGGCAGAGAATCCCCAAATCCAGGTGTGAAAAACTTGTTGCATCTTTCCCAAAAAGACTCATGGCTGTATTAGATCAAAAGGGTGCTTCTACTAAATACTGAGCAAAGCGTCTGAATACTTAGGACCATGTGATATTTCAGTTTTTCTTTTTTAATAAATCTGCAAAAATGTCAACAATTCTGTGTTTTTCTGTCAATATGGGGTGTTGTGTGTACATTAATGAGGAAAAAAATGAACTTAAATTATTTTAGCAAATGGCTGCAATATAACAAAGAGTGAAACATTTAAGGGATTCTGAATACTTTCCGTACCCACTGTATGTACACACATACATACACACACACAGACAATTTCTTTCTGGTTCTCGAATCTGATTGGCTGAGAGCCGTGTGATATTTTAGTGAAATATTGTTGTTCAATAAATATATGTTCAATAATATTTTATATAAATAATATGTTGTATTTGGTATTGAGAAAGGGTCCATAAGTGCGTAATATGGATTGAGTGAAAGTTACATTAATACGCCTCTAGATGGCAGCAAATTTGGTAACACTTTATAATAACTCATGCTATGAAGCATTAGTTAAGCATTAGTAAATAATCAATTCATCATTAATAAGCATTAATAGACATTAGTATAAAATTTATAAATACGGCTATAAATGCTTTGTTCTTGGTTTATAAGCATATCTGTAATAAGTGTAATAATTGTATTTTCATACTTTATTAATGATCAATTTATCATTTCTAAATTATGTATTACATTATTCACAAACCAGTTATTTAGGAGTTGTCAGTGGTTCATAAGATCATTTAGGAAGTGTAAGTAAATGATTAATAAAATATTTAAATGTACATTTATGCATCTTATTATTTAGACATATAGAATTAGTTACTTAGTGTGTTAATAAATGCTTTATTACACATATTCCTAGTGTCAAAACTACCTCAGTACTAACTTTAAAACATTAGAGAACAGCAGTGCAGAAGATCACTGAACCTTTAAATCTCATTTATAAAAGCTTTACGAGGCATAAATAGTCCTCACTTTAGATGAGCTCACAAACATAGTTAACTGACCACTTCTAAATGTTTTATAATTACCTGAATTAATCATGAATTACAGTAGGAATATGTGTTAATAAAGCATTTATTAACACACTAAGTAACTATTACTGAGTCTAAATAATATGTATAATAAGCTATTTAAACATTCATTTAATCATACTTACACTTCCTAAATGATCTTATGAACCACTGACAACTCCTAAATAACTGGTTTGTAAATAATGATAAACTGATTATTAATAAAGTATGAAAATACAATTATTAAACTCATTATAGATATGCTTATAAATCAAGAATAAAGCATTTATAGCTGTATTTATAAACTGCTTACTAATGTCTATTAATGCTTTATAAGTGATGAATTAACTATTTACTAATGCTTCATAGTGTGAAATTATAAAGTGTTAACGCAAACTTTACGAGTTAATGTGTCAGGCACAAGAGACTTTAAATTGAAAGGGACTTTTGTAAACAAATGAAGTTTTAGAGCTGGGGCTTGAGCTCCTGCCCCTTTGATCGAAAGTGAAAGTGCCCTTTGCGTCGCGATAAAAGAAAAAGAAAAAAAAAAGACTCAATATACGTAATGAAACACCCGATTTCTTTTTCAACTGTTGACATTCACATAAAACATAACCAACTGTGTGTATGATGATATTCACCAAGATTAATATTTTGACAATATTTTGTGTATTTGTGAAAGAGAACTCAATTCTGTGTTCACATACAATTACAGAATTTTGTTCTTTCACGTCGTCTTGTGCTAGAATGGTTTAAAATCATTTGAAAATCTAAACTGACAAGACTCAAAAACATGTTTTTAATGTCATTTGATCAGTGACAATTTAGCAGTTCCGTTTCAAAGCTTAAGGTTAATCAATAAATACCAATACAATCAAAATGAACAGAAACAAATCTCAGAAATTCCAAATATTCACAGAAAACACTATTTATCAAGTGAAAATCCATTATGCAAAATTCAATCAAAAGCTGGTCCTAAAGTATTTATAATACTGTATCAACATTTAAACTGTCCAATCAGTCAAATATAAACTGGCATCTCAGTGCCTCCATTAACAGCCATTGGAGAATATCTTCACTCAGCTTCCTTCAGCACTGCAGAGATTTGAACAGCTGATCTTCCAAGCATTTAGCCCTCAGGAGACTTTCAGAAGTTCATGTAGAGTTCATGCAAATGCAGAACAAACTCACTGTAATGCTTTCCAATGCCGAATAACTTCCACAACATTTGATTAAAAAGACTTATATTTTGAATATTGTAAAATCTATGTGTGTAGCTCCAGTTAAGTTGAGTGTGCATGCTCCATTTGGTGAAGTTAATTGCTCAAAAAAACATTTTAGAAGTTTGTTACACTGCTCCTGCGTAACGCTTGTCTAATGACGTCACTAAACGCGCCTCGTTCCTGATGAACATCAAGTGTACGGACAGCTGCCCTCTGCTATCTGTTACTGAAACATCAAACGGCATGTGCTGAACAAACTGATCTTTTGTTTCTTTGCCTCAAAAAAAAAAAAAAAAAAAATGCAAGGTAGATGGAGGATGTTGGTCATGTAGTTTCTAATTGGATGCATACAAATGTTAGACATTGTAGAAATGCAACAGTCCAACAGTCGTATAGGTGTTTGTCACTCAAATATTAGTTTATACTGCAGTATTCGAAAATTAAAAAAAAATGTAGTAGTTGTTTAGGTGAGAAAAATATAGGGCTAAATAACCCTGAAATGACTATTTACAGTAAATGGTCTGGGAGAGAGGGAGGTGAGCGGTGGATTGGGTGGAGAAAAGAGGGGTGGAGAATCACAACCATATAATTCAGACCTTCTCCATATGACACAATTCACCCTGACAAACAAATGCTGGTTTGTTCGGACCATTTCAAAACGCAATAAAAAAGGAGGTACTATTCTAATATTGTACATATTACTCTTTCTTTTTACCTCGTTTTATACTGCATTAACGCTGATTATGTTTGTACTTTATGTAATGATACAAAGTAATTTGTTTAGTGCCTACAGCGTTATTAAATAATCATGGGTAGAACTTCTGAATTAAGCTAAAATTTTATGTTAAATATTATACTTTAGAGTGAAAGGCAGTGTTATTTTTATGAACATAAAGAAGAACTGATTCACAGATACGTTATTATTGGCATTCAAATAAAATGTTAATTATTTATATATAATAATGTTGAAATTGAAAGAGTATATTAAATCCCTGTAAATCTTTTCAAAATAACAACATATTTCATATTTTGTGCATATATATGTATATATAATATTTATCTTTGTTTGTGTTTTCTCTGTCAGAAATGAAGGAGCTCCACAAATACCTGTTTCTCTTCCTGGGTAAAGTCAAGCCTAAATGTGCTGAGTAGTTTTGTGTGGATTAAAAGAGCATAAATCTGCCTTTATATCAATGAAACACAGTGCAACCCTTTCTTTTTTTTTTTTCACAGGGATTTTCACAATTCAAGAAGAGGCGATCGAAACCAGTAAGAGATCATTAAAAGTGTTGATTTATTTTCCAATAGTGATAAACTATTGGAAAATATAAAATGTTACCTGCTTATGTTTATAGCCAAGCACTTAAATGTGTCTAGTTTCAGAAGTGATTCAGTAGTATAAATGTAATATAATAGCAGTTTTTGTAGGTATATAACTCAGTCTATTTGTATATTTTCTACAGGTATTGCATCACTCCAAGATGTAGCTGGTAAGAGACCATTCAAATTTTTACATTTTGTATGTTTAATTATGTATTATTTATTTTAATTTAATATTAATACAGTATATTTATCTGTAAAGCAAATTGTAACCATTTTTCTACATTGATTTTTAGCAGATGTTGCAAATAGAGAATTTAAGAAACCATTAATTGCATCTTTTTTTTCTCAAGCCAAATGCTTAAATATCTTGCTTTAATTTAATCATATTAAATATTATAGCAGTAGTTATGCATGTGCTAAGGAGGTGTAAATAATATATCAGTAAAACAAAGCATAACCCTTTTTCTACAGTTCTAGAAGAGGCAATCGAAAATGATAAAAGTCCAATAAAAGTGATGATTTATTTTCCAATAGTGTATCTGTTTATGTATATATAGCCAAGCACTTAAATGTGTCTACTTTCAGAAGAGTTTCAGTAGTATAAATGTAATATAATAGCAGTTCTAACTCAGTCTATATATTTGTTTATTTTCTACAGGTATTGCATCAGTTCAAGATGTAGCTGGTAAGAGACCATTCAAATTTTCACATTGTGTATGTTTAATTATGTATCATTTATTTTAATTTAATATTAATACAGTATATGTATCTGTAAAGCACATTGTAACCCTTTTTCTGCATTGATTTTACCAGATGTTGCAAATGGAGAAGTGAAGTATGGAAGAGGATTAGGGCCAAGCAATAATAAAAAAATAAAAACATCTCGAGATTAAAGTTGTTAAATTTCAAGAAAAAACTCGTTAAATTTCGAGAAAAAAGTCGAGATAAAATGTTGAGAATAAACTTGTTAAATTACGAGAAAAAACTCGTTAAATTTCGAGAAAAAAGTCAAGATAAAATGTTGAGAATAAACTCGTTAAATTATGAGAAAAAAACTTGTTAAATTTCGAGAAAAAAGTCGAGATAAAATGTTGAGAATAAAGCCATTAAATTACGAGAAAAAAGTTGTTAAATTACAAGAAAAAATTTGCTAAATTATGAGGAAAAATGTCATTAAATTTCGAGAAAAAAGTCGAGATAAAATGTTGAGAACAAACTTGTTAAATTACGAGAAAAAAAATCATTAAATTTCGAGAAAAAAGTCGAGATAAAATGTTGAGAATAAAGTCATTAAATTATGAGAAAAAAGTTGTTAAATTATGAGAACAAATTCATTAAATTATGAGAAAAATGTCATTAAATTTCGAGAAAAAAGTCGAGATAAAATGTTGAGAACAAACTCGTTAAATTATGAGAAAAAAAGTCATTAAATTTCGAGAAAAAAGTCGAGATAAAATGTTGAGAATAAAGTCATTAAATTATGAGAAAAAAGTTGTTAGATTATGAGAACAAATTCATTAAATTATGAGAAAAATGTCATTAAATTTTGAGAAAAAAGTCGAGATAAAATGTTGAGAACAAATTCGTTAAATTATGAGAAAAATTTCATTAAATTTCGAGAAAAAAGTCGAGATAAAATGTTGAGAACAAATTCGTTAAATTATGAGAAAAATTTCGTTAAATTTCGAGAAAAAAGTCGTGATAAAATGTTGAGAATAAACTTGTTAAATTACGAGAAAAAAGTCGAGATAAAATGTTGAGAATAAAGCCATTAAATTACGAGAAAAAAGTTGTTAAATTACAAGAAAAAATTTGCTAAATTATGAGGAAAAATGTCATTAAATTTCGAGAAAAAAGTCGAGATAAAATGTTGAGAACAAACTTGTTAAATTACGAGAAAAAAAATCATTAAATTTCGAGAAAAAAGTCGAGATAAAATGTTGAGAATAAAGTCATTAAATTATGAGAAAAAAGTTGTTAAATTATGAGAACAAATTCATTAAATTATGAGAAAAATGTCATTAAATTTCGAGAAAAAAGTCGAGATAAAATGTTGAGAACAAACTCGTTAAATTATGAGAAAAAAAGTCATTAAATTTCGAGAAAAAAGTCGAGATAAAATGTTGAGAATAAAGTCATTAAATTATGAGAAAAAAGTTGTTAGATTATGAGAACAAATTCATTAAATTATGAGAAAAATGTCATTAAATTTTGAGAAAAAAGTCGAGATAAAATGTTGAGAACAAATTCGTTAAATTATGAGAAAAATTTCATTAAATTTCGAGAAAAAAGTCGAGATAAAATGTTGAGAACAAATTCGTTAAATTATGAGAAAAATTTCGTTAAATTTCGAGAAAAAAGTCGTGATAAAATGTTGAGAATAAACTTGTTAAATTACGAGAAAAAAGTCGAGATAAAATGTTGAGAACAAATTCGTTAAATTATGAGAAAAATTTTGTTAAATTTCGAGAAAAAAGTCGTGATAAAATGTTGAGAATAAACTTGTTAAATTATGAGAAAAAAAGTCATTAAATTTCGAGAAAAAAGTCGAGATAAAATGTTGAGAACAAATTCGTTAAATTATGAGAAAAATTTCGTTAAATTTCGAGAAAAAAGTCGTGATAAAATGTTGAGAATAAACTTGTTAAATTACGAGAAAAAAGTCAAGATAAAATGTTGAGAATAAACTCGTTAAATTATGAGAAAAAAACTTGTTAAATTTCGAGAAAAAAGTCGAGATAAAATGTTGAGAATAAAGCCATTAAATTACGAGAAAAAAGTTGTTAAATTACAAGAAAAAATTCGCTAAATTATAGGAAAAATGTCATTAAATTTCGAGAAAAAAGTCGAGATAAAATGTTGAGAACAAACTCGTTAAATTACGAGAAAAAAAATCATTAAATTTCGAGAAAAAAGTCGAGATAAAATGTTGAGAATAAAGTCATTAAATTATGAGAAAAAAGTTGTTAAATTATGAGAACAAATTCGTTAAATTATGAGAAAAATGTCATTAAATTTCGAGAAAACAGTCGAGATAAAATGTTGAGAACAAACTCGTTAAATTATGAGAAAAAAAGTCATTAAATTTCAAGAAAAAAGTCGAGATAAAATGTTGAGAATAAAGTCATTAAATTATGAGAAAAAAGTTGTTAAATTACGAGAACAAATTCGTTAAATTATGAGAAAAATGTCTTTAAATTTCGAGAAAAAAGTCGAGATAAAATGTTGAGAATAAAGTCATTAAATTATGAGAAAAAAGTTGTTAAATTACGAGAACAAATTCGTTAAATTATGAGAAAAATGTCGTTAAATTTCGAGAAAAAAGTCGAGATAAAATGTTGAGAATAAACTTGTTAAATTATGAGAAAAAAAGTTGTTAAATTTCCAGAAAAAAGTCGAGATAAAATGTTGAGAATAAAGCCATTAAATTACGAGAAAAAAGTTGTTAAATTACAAGAAAAAATTTGCTAAATTATGAGGAAAAATGTCATTAAATTTCGAGAAAAAAGTCGAGATAAAATGTTGAGAACAAACTCGTTAAATTACGAGAAAAAAAATCATTAAATTTCGAGAAAAAAGTCGAGATAAAATGTTGAGAATAAAGTCATTAAATTATGAGAAAAAAGTTGTTAAATTATGAGAACAAATTCATTAAATTATGAGAAAAATGTCATTAAATTTCGAGAAAAAAGTCGAGATAAAATGTTGAGAACAAACTCGTTAAATTATGAGAAAAAAAGTCATTAAATTTCGAGAAAAAAGTCGAGATAAAATGTTGAGAATAAAGTCATTAAATTATGAGAAAAAAGTTGTTAGATTATGAGAACAAATTCATTAAATTATGAGAAAAATGTCATTAAATTTCGAGAAAAAAGTCGAGATAAAATGTTGAGAACAAATTCGTTAAATTATGAGAAAAATTTCATTAAATTTCGAGAAAAAAGTCGAGATAAAATGTTGAGAACAAATTCGTTAAATTATGAGAAAAATTTCGTTAAATTTCGAGAAAAAAGTCGTGATAAAATGTTGAGAATAAACTTGTTAAATTACGAGAAAAAAGTCAAGATAAAATGTTGAGAATAAACTTGTTAAATTATGAGAAAAAAAGTCATTAAATTTTGAGAAAAAAGTCGAGATAAAATGTTGAGAACAAACTCGTTAAATTATGAGAAAAAAAGTCATTAAATTTCGAGAAAAAAGTCGAGATAAAATGTTGAGAACAAATTCGTTAAATTATGAGAAAAATTTCGTTAAATTTCAAGAAAAAAGTCGTGATAAAATGTTGAGAATAAACTTGTTAAATTACGAGAAAAAAGTCAAGATAAAATGTTGAGAATAAACTCGTTAAATTATGAGAAAAAAACTTGTTAAATTTCGAGAAAAAAGTCGAGATAAAATGTTGAGAATAAAGCCATTAAATTACGAGAAAAAAGTTGTTAAATTACAAGAAAAAATTCGCTAAATTATGAGGAAAAATGTCATTAAATTTCGAGAAAAAAGTCGAGATAAAATGTTGAGAACAAACTCGTTAAATTACGAGAAAAAAAATCATTAAATTTCGAGAAAAAAGTCGAGATAAAATGTTGAGAATAAAGTCATTAAATTATGAGAAAAAAGTTGTTAAATTATGAGAACAAATTCGTTAAATTATGAGAAAAATGTCATTAAATTTCGAGAAAACAGTCGAGATAAAATGTTGAGAACAAACTCGTTAAATTATGAGAAAAAAAGTCATTAAATTTCGAGAAAAAAGTCGAGATAAAATGTTGAGAATAAAGTCATTAAATTATGAGAAAAAAGTTGTTAAATTACGAGAACAAATTCGTTAAATTATGAGAAAAATGTCTTTAAATTTCGAGAAAAAAGTCGAGATAAAATGTTGAGAACAAACTCGTTAAATTATGAGAAAAAAAGTCATTAAATTTCGAGAAAAAAGTCGAGATAAAATGTTGAGAATAAAGTCATTAAATTATGAGAAAAAAGTTGTTAAATTACGAGAACAAATTCGTTAAATTATGAGAAAAATGTCGTTAAATTTCAAGAAAAAAGTCGAGATAAAATGTTGAGAATAAACTTGTTAAATTATGAGAAAAAAAGTTGTTAAATTTCCAGAAAAAAGTCGAGATAAAATGTTGAGAATAAACTTGTTAAATTACGAGAAAAAAAGTTGAGATAAAATGTTGAGAATAAAGCCATTAAATTACGAGAAAAAAGTTGTTAAATTACGAGAATACGTTAAATTATGAGAAAAATGTCGTTAAATTTCGAGAAAAAAGTCGAGATAAAATGTTGAGAATAAACTTGTTAAATTACGAGAAAAAAAGTTGTTAAATTTCCAGAAAAAAGTCGAGATAAAATGTTGAGAATAAAGTCATTAAATTACGAGAAAAAAGTTGAGATAAAATGTTGAGAATAAAGCCATTAAATTACGAGAAAAAAGTTGTTAAATTACGAGAATACGTTAAATTATGAGAAAAATGTCGTTAAATTCTCATAATTTAACAACTTTTTTCTCGTAATTTAATGACTTTATTCTCAACATTTTATCTCGACTTTTTTCTCGAAATTTAACGACTTTTTTCTCATAATTTAATGAATTTGTTCTCATAATCTAACGACTTTTTTCTCATAATTTAATGAGTTTTTTCTCGTAATTTAACGAGTTTATTCTCAACATTTTATCTCGACTTTTTTCTGGAAATTTAACGAGTTTTTTCTCGTAATTTAATGAGTTTATTCTCAACATTTTATTTTGACTTTTTTCTCGAAATTTAACGAGTTTTGTCTCGAAATTTAACAACTTTAATCTCGAGATGGTTTTATTTTTTTATTATTGATTGGCCCTAATCCTCTTCCATAGTGAAGAGACCATTAATTGCATGTGTTTTTTTTTTTTTTTTTTTTCCAAGCCAAATGCTTAAATATTTTGCTTTAATTTAATCAAATTAAATATTATAGCAGTAGTTATGTGTGTGCTAAGGAGGGGTAATCATATATCAGTAAGACAAAGCATAACCCTTTTTCTACAGACTTCCACAGTTCAAGAAGAGGCAAACGAAAACAATAAGAGACCATTAAAATGATGAAATTTTCAATAGTGTATCTGTTTATATAGCCATCACTTAAATGTGTCTAGTTTCAGAAGTGTTTCAGTAGTATAAATGAAATATAATAGCAGTTCTTGAGGTATATAACTCAGTCTATATATTTGAATATTTTCTACAGGTATTGCATCAATTCAAGCTGGTAAAAGACCATTCAAATTTTCAAATTGTGTCATTTATTTATTCATTTGAATTTAATAGTATAATACAATATATTTATCTGTAAAACACATTGCAACCCTTTTTCTACATGTATTTGACCAAATGTGGCAAATGGAGTGAAGAGACCATTAATTGCATGGTTATTTTTTTTTTTTTTTTTTCCAGGTCAAGAGCTTAAATATCTTGCTTTAATTTAATTATTTTAAATATTATAGCAGTATTTATGCATGTCCTAAAGAGGGATAAATCTGCAGTAAAACAAAATGTAACCCTTTTTCTACAGGGACTTTAACAAAAGAGGTCATTGAAGAAGGTAAGAGATGATTATATATTTTCAAGATGTTTTCTTTTGTTTTAGTTGGCAACATGTATGTTTACTGTAATTAGTGTTTAGCTTTATTTGAATAAGCACTCAAATACGTAGTTATGATTTGCATGTCCTAATCATGAACTCGTTTTCTAAAAAAAAAACCTCTCATAAATTTGCAAAGTGTTGTTTTTCATGGAAAAGAGAAGGCTTTACAGAAGTTCAAAAGGTTGCAGGAGGTATTGCCATTGTGTCATTAATATGCCTATTCAGTGTACATATTTTGTAATTCATCTCACATGGTCAAAAGCTCTTAAAAAGGTTTCTGTCAGTCTTTCTAACAACATTTAGACCTTTAAGATACAAGAATTCATGAAAATATAATACAATAAAATGGGACTAACTCTGACTAACTTGACTTTAATTCTGACACAACTGTTGATTTAACCGCCTTTAACAAACCTGAAAATCATTACCAAGGCTTTTGTCTCACAGTGAGATTCTCTCTAAAAAGTGCCTTTTACTCTGGGTGTCTTTTATTTAGGCTTACAAATCAAAGCATTTCTTTAATATCAGCATCAGTTGTCATCTCAGCAATACATGTGAATAAATAAGTACTTTTTTTTTGGTAACACTTTAGAATAATGGTCCGTCATTAATAAGTAACTATGCAGGAAGTAATGCAGGACTAATGAGTAGTACTACATTAACACTTCAGCTACTACTATTAACTAATATAGAAACAAGCTTAACTAATCAGTAAGTAATATCAAATTTAGAAGATAGTTCCTTATTAGCTAATAAATAATTACCTAATGAGATTACCATCATTAATAACTATTAACTAACGGACAAATTGTAAAGAACATTATCATGTGTTTGAGACATAATCAGTGATCATTTTTAGTCTGAATATAGTCATAAAATGCACCATTAATTACTCAAGTGTTACCTAGTCACTATGCAGGAACTACTAGTGATCAGGACCATTATTTTAAAGTGAAAAACACCTTTTTTCACTTTAAAATAATGGTCCAGATCACTAGTAGTTCCTGAAGAATGACTAGGTACTTGAGTAATTAGTGATGCATTTTATGACCACGTTGAGAGTAAAAAAGGACAATCTTCAAAGAACTACTAGTGATCTGGACTATTATTTTAAAGTGAAAAAGATGTTTTTCACTTTAAAATAATGGTCCTGTTCACCAGTAGTTCTTGCATAGTTCCTAGGTAAAACTTGAATAATTAATGATGCATTTTATGACCACGTTGAGAGTAAAAAAAGACAGTTGCTCAGATCTCAGACACTTTAATTTTGTGATTAGTAATTAATTAGTAATTCTTTATAATTTGTCATAATTACCTATTAGTTCTTAATGATGCCAATCTCATTTTCTAATTATTGATTAACTAATAGGGAACTATCTTAGTCCTAAATTTGATATTACTTACTGATTAGTTAAGCTTGTTTCTATATTAGTTAATAGTAGTAGCTGAAGTGTTAATGTAGTACTACTCATTAGTCCTGCATTACTTCCTGCATAGTTACTTATTAATGACGGACCATTATTCTAAAGTGTTACCTTTTTTTTTTATTAATTGATTTGAAATAAGTCCTTTTGTATATTATTGTTTTGCCAACTGGTTAACTCATACAAATTATTAGGAGTTTGTCAAATTCATATCAAAATCATGATTTCCACTAGAGCTTCCTCTTCAGTTTCTCTCAAACAATTTACAGTTTTAGGGAATGATTACTGTTATGATAACTTATGGCGATATACACACTTTTCGTCACTGCTGAGAGCAAGAAAGAAATCATCATAGTGATGTAGATGTTTGCACAAACTCTCAGCACTGCAGTCAAGTCCCAACACGTTTATTTATATAGCACTTTATACAATAGATTGCTTTAGAGCAGCAGCTTTACAGAACTGAATACAGAAGTGTTGCTTTCTTTTGTCTGACCTCGACTGACTGCACAGAAGAAATGAACCAGAGAAGATTTCCACATCAAAGAAGGTGGAGCCTCAGAGCCACACCTACCTCTGATGTCATCATCACTGTCCAATGGGAGTTTGAAGGTGTTTACTAGATTTAAGGCCCCGATATACTTGCATGATATCGAACAAAAAATCAGGCCAAAACGAAGTTCGAAACTCTCCAGAAATTTTCACTCTGGCTGGTAAACACCATCGAAACACCATTAGTCCATAACAGTGATGTAATAGGTAGGTGTGGCTTCTTTGACATGGACATCTTCTCCAGTTCATTTCTTCTGTTCGGTCTGTCGAGGCCAGACGTCAGTGAGTAAGAACACACTGGCGAGCCACTTTATAGTAGAAAATGAAGTTGTAATTCTAATTGAAAGAGACGCTGACACTGTTTATTCATGTTTAATACTGTAAAACTGCTTGCTTTAAAGCAATCTGTTCTATAAAGTTATATGTAAATTAATGTGACGTGACTGGATTGCTGAATTGCAGAGTTATTATTACCCTTATTCCTCGTCTGGGATCGTTTAAAGCTCTTTGAAGCTGCACTGAAACTGTAATTTTGACCTTCAACCGTTTGGGCTCCAGTGAAGTCCACTATAAGGAGAAAAATCCTGGAATGTTTTCATCAAAAACCTTCATTTCATTTCAACTGAAGAAAGAAAGACATGAACATCTTGGATGACATGGAGGTGAGTAAATTATCAGGGAAATTTAATTTGAAAGTGAACTAATCCTTTAATGACTCATATATATAGTGAGATAGTGAAAATATACAATTTGGTGCAGATGTGGATATTTAGAAGGTCAAAAAGTAAGATGAAATTCTGATGCTTGTAATGTAAATCAATGAGATCTTTACAAAAATAAAATGCATATTTTTCCTTGTATTGCCTTATATGTATTGCCTTGTATTATGAGCTTTGATCACAAAACTAAGCATGTAAAAATGATTGTGACGAGCAGGGCGGGCGAGAGCCGTGAGGGAACGGCGCGAGGCCGGTGGCGCGAGTGATAATGAGCATCACCTGCGAGGCGTGCCGGCCTCGAGTCCCTCACGGAGGAGCTCCGGAGGCATAAAAGGAGGAGCGACTACAGTGAAGGACGAGAGAGGACCAGGCCTGGACTTTATTTTATGTTTTGTTATGTTTGTGTGGCCGGCAGACGTCCGCGAGGGTCTGCCGGCATTACTTTCGTTTTCTTTGTTTATTTTGGAATTAAACTTTGTTTGAACGTTCGCCGGTTCCCGCCTCCTTCTTCCCATTTACGAACTTCGTTACATTGGTGCCGAAACCCGGGAGGAAGGAGGGACATGCTGTCGGAGAGCCCTCGCTGCTGAGGGGGATCGCGGTGCTGCGGAGTTCGGGCAGCGCGGAAGTGAGGACCGCGAGAGGCTGCCCGAGGCGGTGGTACTGGAGCCTAGTGAAAGGTGGGACGGAGACCCGGATGCCGTGCTCCTGGGACGAGGTGGGGTGGCTGCCGTCCAGGAGGGAGCGGAGGAGTCGCCGCCGTCCGCCGTGGGCTGGAGCCTGCTGCCGTCCGCCATGAAGGGGAGGAGCAGGGGACGGGGGACTCGCTGCCGGCTGCCCTCAGTCGGAGGAGCCATCGCCGGCCGCCAGGAGGCGGTCGAGGTTCGGGCCGTCCACCACGCGTCCAGTGCCATCGCATGTGGCACCGCGAGGAAGAGCCTCTTGGCAGGCTGAGGACCGAGCGGCAGTGTGTCGGGGAACCGGACCAAAAAATTTTTTTTTTCTTTTTCCTCTCTCCCCTCTCTCGTCCTGTCGCTCCCCTTGCTTCCGTCTCCTTTCTCTCGTCTCGTCTGTCCTTACCCCCAGGTGCTGCGGCCGCCGAGACAGGCCCCGGGGGGGAGTAGAGCGCAGTCTCGGAGGTACCCCCCGGCCTGCGAGGGGCGTTGGGGGTATGTGACGAGCAGGGCGGGCGAGAGCCGTGAGGGAACGGCGCGAGGCCGGTGACGCAAGTGATAATGAGCATCACCTGCGAGGCGTGCCGGCCTCGAGTCCCTCACGGAGGAGCTCCGGAGGCATAAAAGGAGGAGCGACTACAATGAAGGACGAGAGAGGACCAGGCCTGGACTTTATTTTATGGTTTATTATGTTTGTGTGGCCGGCAGACGTCCGCGAGGGTCTGCCGGCATTACTTCCGTTTTGTTCTTTGTTTATTTTGGTATTAAAGTTTGGTTCAACGTTCGCCGGTTCCCGCCTCCTTCTTCCCACATCTATGAACCTCGTTACAATGATCTTATTAAGACATATTATTGGCAAATATATAGAGTGACAACTGCAATGATACAATGCAATGCAATGATGATTGAGAGATGAACAACTAAACTTTCCTCAAAAACATGAAAAGGCAAAAAGGCTTTTACTTGCTAACAAAAGTCTAATAATTGTGCTAATTGTAGGCGACAGCAAAGTTTTGATCATATTGATCATTTAGAGGCTTTATTTGCATATGAATTATGATACAGCAGGCTTTAAAGGGTTAAGTGAAAACCAGAGTGAAACCAACAACCTGCAGTGAGAAGTTCGTTGCACTTTTATAACCAGTACAAATTTAATTAGTGATGAACAAAGTCAAGCTAAAACTTTTTTAAATTGAGTAGAAATGACAGAAATGAATGGCAAAAGGTTCATGTAACATAATAATGAACACATTTTATATGAGATTTGTGGGAAATAAATGTTTGTTTAGTCCCCAAAACAAAGAAAATGAAGATTCCAGAAACTTCTTAATACATTTTAGCATTATTTAAAAAAAAATTATTTATATATATATATATATATATATATATATATATATATATATATATATATATATATATATTCAAATTCAAATTCAAATTCAAAATTGCTTTATTGGCATGACTGTAAATAATACAATATTGCCAAAGCATACATCAATAAAAAACATCTGTATAATAGAAGAAAATATCAAATATTATAATGCTATCAAATATTACAACATAACTTAAACTTAAATTAAATTAACAGTGTAACACAATAGAACATGTCTGAACATTTGTTACCACAGTGGTTAAACAAATATATACACACACACGTGCGGAGGGTCACTGTGGTGGACGGTAGGGAAACACACTGAGGTCAGACACACACATTACACACATTCACCTGCTGTCTCTCAGGCTGTGGCACATCCACACGTATCTCGCAGCCAGTGCTGCTGTCGGTCCCTCTCCTAATATTAACTTTATTTGCTCTACTTCAGTCATGGCTGTAAAGTTCTTTATTACGTTACTGATTTTGGTGAAGTAGAGATCTCTAATTGATATGTATTTGTGACAGTGAAGGAGGAAGTGCATCTCTGTCTCGATCTCTCCTGTCCTGCAGTGAACACACACCCTTTGCTCTCTGGGTAACCAGCTCTTTCTGTGTCTGCCGGTCTCGATGGCTAGACTGTGCTCACTGAGCCTGTACTTGGTCAGGATCCGTCTCTGCTTTGTGTCTTTGACACTTTGGAGATATTCTTCTAATTCGTAATTTGATTTTAGAGTTCGATAGAATTGTAATTTACTTTGTGTTTTAGTTTCCTCATCCCAATGTTCCAGATATGTATTTTTAGATTGTTTGAAGATTTGGTTTATTTTGATGTTTGGAGAAGCAGTGCTGGTCTGAGACTGGTTAGTGTTAGTAGAGTTAGTCAGGTTAGTAAGTCTCAGAACCAGCTGACTGAGGTGACTCTTTTCGGGGTTCAGTTCTTGGGTTTGTAATGCTTTAAAATGTAGCGATTCTGTGGGACTTGATTTTAGATGCATCCAGAATTTGAGGGATCTTTTTTGCATATTAATAATCAATGGGAATCGGCCTAATTCTGCCCTACATGCATTATTGGGTGTTCTTCTTTGTAATTTTAGGATCATTTTGCAGAATTCTGTGTGTAGGGCTTCTGTTGGATGTCTGTCCCATCTAGTGTAGCTCTGATCACTGAGTGGACCCCAAACCTCACTTCCATACAGCGCAATGGGCTGAATCACACTATCAAAGATTTTACACCAGATTGGAATTGGTAAATCAATGTTTTGGAATCTTTTCTTGATGGCATATAGAGCTCTTAGAGCTTTATCTTTGAGAGCATTCACTGCCATACTGAAACTCCCCAATGCAGTGACGATCAGACCGAGGTAAGTGTACTGCATCGTGTGTTCTAGGGCGGTGCTGCCTAGACTGAACTGGTATCTGTGTTCCTGACATCTGGGCTTTTTCTGGAAGACCATAACGTTGGTCTTCTTGAGGTTTACTGCCAGGGTCCAGTTCTGGCAGTAGTCGTCCAGCAGGTCCAGGTGCTGCTGTAGTCCCTGTGCAGTGGGTGACAGCAGCACCAGATCATCTGCATACAGCAAGAGCTTGATGTTCTTGTCTTGTAGAGTGAGTCCGGGAGCTGTAGACCGTTCCAGCTGCACCGCTAGTTCATTAATGTAAATGTTGAACAGCGTTGGACTCAGGCTACAGCCCTGCCGCACTCCTGTCTTCTGGGTGAAGAATTCTGTATGTTTGTTGCCAATTTGTATTGCACATTTGTTGTTCGAATACATTGATTTAATAATGTCGTAAGCTTTACCCCCTACACCGCTTTGTAAAAGTTTGTAATATATATATATATATATATATATATATATATATATATATATATATATATATATATATATATATATATGCCTAACTAATGATGCGTTTTAGAGTTTATGTTATGTTAACATAAAGATAAAGCTTCACTCCAGAGCCAATCTGACTGACCCTGAGATGAGAGACAAACTGCTGGATGAGGTGAGAGAGACATCTTCATGCTTCCTTTCTCACAATAAATTGCATTAAATACTGCATTATGTAGAGGACACTTTGACAGTTATTTAAAAAATATGGACTTATAATCACCTAAAACCAACTCTTTTGTCTCAAAATATATGTGAAATAAATGGTTAACTGCTCAAAATTATTTTTATTGAAAATAGAACTTAAATGAAATCACTCACAAGCATTCATTCCCTCTCAGCTGGAATCGGCGTTGAAGATCCCTGAAGCGAGTCTGAGCTGGATTCAAGCTCCGGTGGAAACCATCAGTGAGGACGCAGAAGAAGGTCAATGTATGTTTATTACAGAAAGATAATGGTATATGGCAATGTAAACTCTGTGATGTTTTTATTTCTTATTATTTACAGGTCCGTGAAACTCTTTTTTTTTTTAGCAAACATCTTCAGTGTCCAGCATGAACCCACCGATCAACTAATGCAAACCACTCCATCTCTCTAGATTAGAAGATCTGTTTGAGTTAAATGTTTGGGAAACTGTTTGAAACATATTTCAAAATTCCAGTCAAAGCCACTTATACAGCAGCTCAGTTGCATAAACTAGTCACTATAATAAGACTGTGTCTTAAGAACTAGTTTGACCAACTTGCAGTTAACCAATGGGTAATCAATGTTATTTTTCCAATTCAAATTACACCAATCTACCTTTTTATGTAACTGACTTTAAAAAATTAAGACCACTCTTCAAGAACGACATTAGTGTCTTAACTTTTAAGACTAGTCTAAGTGGTTTATGCAACCGGCCCCAGATCATAATATGATGTAAAATTCATGATTTGTTATGATTTGTTTATGATGTTATATATAACCCCTAGAGCACCAAATAACGGTTAACGGTTAATACGTCACTTTGTGACTATATAATACATCTCTATGGTGACTCCCCAGGACCCGATTTGTTGTATGCTGGTTTCTGACTGAAAGGATTTTTAGGCATAAGGATAGGTTTTGAGTGTGTTTCAGGCATAAGGGTAGGTTTTAGCTGGGGTTCAGGGCAGTATGTCATAAAAAGACGAATATAAGAAGTAAATGACAAAGAATAAGGTGTAAGGTGATAAGGTGTAAGGAAAACAACAAAAACTAAATATTTTATATATTTGGGGTCTTATGAAAAGTGTTTCTGCATCTAAAAGAAAAACTGGAATCACTAAGATATTAGACACATGGAAGATGTTTTACTCACCCAGTAAAAGTGACAGGCTCCTGTAGAAAACCCTTATGTTCATTTCAAGCGCTTCCTGATTCTTTCTGCTTTCGGCCGAGGATGTTTCAATGAATGATTACTGCCAGAGATAGAGATGAGAGACACATTAGATCAGCTTTACATATCAGTGTGTCTTCTGTTTGTCTGTGTCATTTTAGTCACATGATACTGTTTCTCCTCCTCCGTTTTTACATTTTATGTTTAAAATGGCTCATAATGCCTCATCAGAGAGTAATTCTAACATTTCGTAGAATTAAAAAAAAAAAAAAAATGCAGATTTGCACAATTCTGACTGTCATATGGGGAAAAAAATACATTACAGATAATAATATTCAAATACTAGTGTACTAAAAGCACATTGTCATGACACTTTAATCCCGAGCAACTTGCGAATGAGGATTTCATCATAATGCATCACTGTTTGCAGATTATCACAAGAGTCAACAATATTTGCAGTACACAGTGCCAAGTTTGAAGTATAAATTGGATTAGCATTTTATTTAATTATTATTATTCGTTCTTCATAATTTTATGTCAGTCAGGTAGATGACCTTGGAGAAATCAGCAGAATTCGGGGCTCCGTACATTTTGATTGCGACTGCTGCAACATCGGTGTTTATATCCGGACTATAAACTTTTAACATATTTTCGTATGTTTGCAACAAAGGAATAGTAATACTGTCAGTTGAAAACACTGTTTGTGAAGCTGTTTGCTTCAGATATATAGCTTACATAAGTGCTGCTCTCTCTGGATCAGCGGCAGCATGAAAGCAGGTTTAAATTAATATTCTGGCATGATCGTTACTTTAAAGTCCCTGTAAAGTCAATCCTGAGAATTGTTTCTAAACACGTTATAAATGTTACAAATGTATTGCTGAAACACATTACAAAGACTGTGAATTGTGTAGTGCTGAATTGTGAAGTTTTTCACCAATTCTGTGTTCAGGATTTTTTGGGCGGAGCTAAAATGGGGGTTTGATGATGCAATGGAGCCCCCGAGCATGGCCCCGCCCCTAACACTTGAACAAATACAGAAAAATATGTCATGTAAGTAGACAAGCGGTCAGATGCAAAGACCGTAAGTGTTGTTATTGTGTTTTCAGTGTTGTCATGATGTCATTTTAGTCACATGACATGTACACCTCAGGTGATTGGCTGCAACTTCACATCTGTGCAAGTGTCCATTTGTCTTCTAACATCCAATGTTTCTTCTACATCCTAAAACATCCAACATTGACTTGTTATTAATGATAATGTTCAGTAAATGTTCTCAAGAGTGTTCTTAAATATGCTTGTCAATATCTTGAGTATTACTGTAATCAGTGGTTTTGTTCTAAAGGACAATGATTGTGCAATGCAGTGTGATAACATGAACATTTACTTACTCATTTACATTGAGGATTCTAGAAGATACCTTCTTAGAAAATGACTTTCAAGAAGTTGTTTGTCTTGTCCACCGGAGTCTGTTTCTTGGTGTGTCTAAATGATAATTTCAAAATAGATCAACCTTAACTCCTCAAGACTCGCTCATCATTTCTACTGTAATAATGTTTGATCGTAAAGTGTTTTATGCACTTGGTTGTGCAAATCATTTGACTATGCATAGAAGAGCCTAAAATTATTTTGCCTATGTAAATGATGTTGACTTCGTCCATTGTTACTAAAGAAGCTAGGAAATTACAGGATTGTTCTGACATGCCGTAGCTTATGCATTTTCCTTGTCCTTAAATTAAATTTTCCCCACCATTGACAAGTTTTCCAGCGATCCATGTTTTCACTGTTATATGGTAGTTATATGGACACTATTACGCATCTACTGAAAGGGTACATAATCTCTGGAAAACACGGTTGTGGCTAGAAGGGATACAGCTACAGCCAGAAGTGAGGCAAAATCTCAGGATAAATAACAGTAAATTAAATTTGCTACTTATTACAAATTGTGTTTTATTAACATCTACATCTACCCCAACCCTAAACCTTCCCTTACAATACTGCAAATACAGTTAATAAGTTAAATTAATAAAAATTAAATGATGCAATATTGAACCGGGTGGTCATAGTTGTATACCTTCTAGTCTTTACCGGAAAACACAGGCGAAGAAGAAGCAAATGTAAAATAATGCGATTATCAACATTAAACAGCATATAAATCAAAACTGCCTAACGTTACTGAATGAAATATCGAACCCATGAAGAAGAAAGGACTGTGAAGCTTTGTGGGCATTTATGGACTTGATCTAGTCCATCTTTGTTTTGATCATCGTTCTGAATTCCATCCGGACAAAGTCTCTGACAAAAACCTGATTTTCTCTGTTGCTTTTTTCTTTTAATGAAACTTACCCACTATCAAGTGTTGATAAAAAAAAGAATGCATGAAGCAAAAATAATTATTTTATTTGTTTGTTTGTTTGTTTGTTTAAAAGCAGTGGATCTGTTCTTTCTTTTGATACTGTATATTTCATGTTCAGATATTCACAGGTCATGGGTCAATGCACATTTAACATTTCACAGGGAAATTCTCTAGCTGACAAAGCAGCAAAGCAAGCCACCAAACGTCAATCGCAGATGCAGCTGCTTGAACTGCTGCATTATTTGGTGGGAGAAATGACAACCATCAGACTGATCAGACTGTTCATGAGTTCAAATACATGCAAAAATCAACCATAAATAATGCATAAGCAGAAAGCGAGACTGAAATGTTGCTTCTATTTTCATTCTCATAATAAGAACTTCACACATCTTTCATTCACACATGCTCATTTTGTTGCTCATGTAACGCAGAGTTGAAACGTTGTTGCCCAGAAAAACAAATGTGTAGAGCTCGAAGAAATGTTGCACATGCGCAGTTCACATTCTACCTCAAATTACTGTAAATGCTCTAAGTGACCGTTGCACTGATATTCTTTATGAGCAAATGCATTGAGAATGTTTTCAACCGTCGCAGGGACCATTTGCTTTACAAATGAGTTTGTGAATTCTCTTTTGCATCTGAAATTGATTGTAGGTCCATGCTTGGAATGATGATTTGAATTTTTATTTAATCATGACTCTCAGTGAACAGTTCTTAAAATAGCTATTTTTGTCTTGTGAAGTACATTTTAATAATCTAAAGAACCTTTTTCCACTATAAATATCCTTTTGTCGATGGAAAGATTCCATTGATGTCAAAGGTTCTTAATGGAACCATCAACGCCAAAGAGTACAACTTACTAATGAGAAATACTACAACATAGCATGAGAATAACATGAGAAGAGCTGCAATATTGTTTAAAAGTCACTTAGAATAGCACGAGCTAATGTGAGAATTATGACGGTAACTAACAAAACAACGAAAACCATTTAAATCATTTAAATAAAGTTTACCTCACAAAAGAACAAAACAGCAATTACAGCTACTGTACACTCTTAAAAATAAAGTTTTTTTGTAGCCACTGAAGAGCCATTTTGGAACCTCAACAGTTCTAAAAAAAAAAGAACCATTTATTTTCTTATTTTAATATTCTAAAGAACTTTTTTTTCCATTATAAAGAACCTTTAATGCAGTTGAAATGTTCCAAATGAACCACTGATGCCAATACGAGTGCATGTAAAAGAAAAAAATGACATTCCTGTTGATCCTTGTCACAAAATCAGTCTTTCTGAACATAGCTTGCAGTGGCGCTGACATCTGTGTGAGAGACAAAAAAGTGCACAAACTGAGAGCTTTATGAAGCTGACGGCTCACTGTTTGAGGTTTGAGTAGGTGATGGACTCATGTGGAGCTCAAGCACTGATTTACATCATTCAAATACACACAAAACAACATGGAAATGATCAATGATCAGGCTGATGTAGTGGAAAGGCGGGTTCAACACTCATGTGCAGAAGATACTAACATATCACATAGAGATGTACGATATATCAGCCACCATATCAGTACTGGCCAATAAGTTCATTTTTTATGTTATCATTTTCAACCTGATAAGAAAATTAGGCCAATATATTAAAGCCGATAAATAATTTCCTTCAGATGTGCACTGTTCACCATGATGGTTTTGAATTATTTGAAATATGGAATCTAGAATATTGGAATCACTTTGAAAAGGAAAATACAGTTAAGAGCAACATGTGGAGTGCAAATCTGTCATGTAGGCTACACTGTAAAAAAAAAAAAAAAAAAAGCCCCAGTTTTATAGAAAATAACTTTTTTTTTTTTTTTAGTCATTTTCTTTTATTTTAAATTGTACCCAAAACTCTATAAAATTACAAACAATATCTGTATAATAAACAACTTGGCTGTTATTTTAAGCATTATGCCATTATGACAAATTGAATTCTCATTTTTTATACAGTCAAATAACTGGCAGCAAAGGAACATTTTAACACTAACACTCTCAGTGTCACAGAGACGAACTCTGTGGTTCCCTCCTCTGGCCATCGGAGGGAGCCGTCTCCCGAATACTGACACACACACTCGCATACACACTACATTTCCCACAAGCCCGTGCCTTGATACTCATTACCCGGACTATAAAGGACTCCCTTGTACCATAGTTCATTGCAAAGTCTTGTTTTGCCTTGGTGAACATTTCTGAGCGTTATCACCCTGTCTGATTACCTGTTGCTGATCCTGTTTGTTACCCGTCCACGATTCTCTGCTGCCTGCCTTGTGTTCTGATCTGTGAGTGATATCTGCCTGTCCTGAACTACTGCCTGTTATCTGACCTCGATTCTGCCTGTCCCTGTTATACCTGTCTGCTCCTGTACGACCACGCTCTCATTCAATAAAAGCATGCAAATGGATCCCAGCCTGAGTGACGATTCGTTACACTCAGCATCTCCACTTATTACAATCCAGCTTGACTTTATTTAATACAGAAGTTCTTACTGAGAATTAACAGAGGTTTAGATGTTGATGTTTTATTGAAAATAATAACGGCTGGTGTCGCCATTATGGTGATCAGTGTTTGCTTTAGTTGGGCTCTTCACTCTTGACTTTCTAACTATATTTTATCTCTGGCTTCTTTAACTTTCTTTATAAAGTGCATTTGTTATGGCAGAGTCAGATCTCTGATAATAATAGCTGTTAATTTCACATTATTTACAGTAGTGTTGTGATATTATGGCATCAGTGTTATAACAATCAGATATTCTGAAATTTTTCAAGCCATTATACAGAAAATGTTTTGAACTGTGCCTCTTTATATGCACACCGACAGTAAGAATCAGCATATGACAGTCATCAAAAAGCTTTTGTTGTGACTTTAGTAGCTTGTTTTGTTATGTTCAGAGTTGATCTATTTTTTTGAATATTGTGTTGATTGTCATTGCATGATGATTATATCATCAATAAGTAGCCAATATCATCTGATCAGATTTTGCCATAACACACATGCAGTTAAAGCAGCCATAGAAAAACTTCAGTCCATTTTTTAAAAGCATGCATCCTAATTAGATAAAGATATAGGAACTGATCCTATTCTGAACGAATACTAATAATGAAACTCATAGATGGGTGAAATCTGCTGAGTTTGCAAAACACAAACAGAAATTGTAAATGTTCACTTTAACTTGTATATTAAGCAGTCATTTAGATGGATGTAGACAAGCACGGAAAAGAAAACTGTATGAAAATGAATCTCGAGTACCAGTCATTTCTTTTGTTCTCTTCTGACGCTTGAGATTCTCAAAGATCCTTATTTTCATTTGCATTTTGGCAGATTTGTTTTGTAAATCAGTCTTGATGTGAGAGGTGAAGGTGAGCAGAGAAAAGCAATTCTGGAGGTCCAGTGATGTGTGAAATATATTCAGCAAGCCAAAGAGCATCTCATAAGGGTGGAGACTGAAGCTGCAAAGAGACAAACAAATAAAAAAAAAGGAAGCATGTTTAAAGAGAGTGAGAGACGACGGAGAGACTTCAGATCTGAAGACCACAGGTGCGGTATGTCATCCACATGTTAAAAGTCGCCTAATTTCAATTACTTAACAATATATGTGCACTGAAGGTTTTCTTTATTCCAGTGACCTGTAAGTTTCTAGTTAATGGTCTTTAAAAACAAGATGGAGGGACTCGGTTACCTGTTTTTACTTTTTGGTGAGTATAAATGACATGCATCAGTCAGATGATTTAAAATTTCAGATGCTGTTTAGCACTTCTTTATGCAAATATTCAAAGAATCAAATGCAACATTAATCAACTTGTTAGAAATCAATGGAAATATTTGTTTTTTTCAACAGGTGTCTTTTCCAATCAGGGCAGTTCAGAAAACTTGGAAGGTAAATACAACTAATGATGCACGATGATGGGCTATTAACATAGAAATTTGGATTTAATTAATGAACTAGTAAATGTTGAAATTAACATTAAGATTAATAAATGCTTTAGAAGTAGTTGTCATTGTTAATGTAGTTACCTAATGTTAACAAATGGAACCTTATTTAAAAGTGTTACTATTTAAAGTTCTAGTGAAACGTCACACATTTAAGTCTTATTTCTTCTCGGCCCACTGTCTCTTTTTAAATGTGTTTTTGTTGTTTTTAGAGAATTTGGCATTAAAAGGAAAAGCTATCCAGTCAACCACATATTATCACTGGGGAGCCGCAAACGCCATCGACGGCATCAGATACGCTCCCGGTGAAGCCTCGTACTGCTCCATCACACTAAACCAGCTCAGCCCGTGGTGGAGGCTGGACCTGCTGGATTATTACTACATTAACAGAGTGACCATCACCAACAGAGCAGACGGCTTTCCGGAGCGCATGACCGGAGTAGAGATCCGCATCGGAAACTCCTTAGAAAATAACGGCAACAACAATCCCAGGTGAAATTTCTCGCTGAACGCATCCTCAGACTGGGATTGAAACAGGTCACCTGATGTGTCATGGTTTCTCTCTTTCTCTCTCCAGATGTGCTGTCGTTTCTTCGCCTGTTCCAGCAGGTGGTACTGTCAGTTTCTTGTGCGGTGGAATGGGCGGCCGTTACATGAACATGTTCCTTCCGAAAATCCAGACTTTTCTCACACTGTGTGAGGTGGAGGTTTATGGAACAGGTCAATTATTTCTGACCTAATTCTAAAATTTCTGTTAAAATGTGGTCACATTTACCATTGTTTGGCAAGTTTTTGTGGGCAGAATCTAGGCATTTAAAAAGTGATCCGTGTAGTTAAGTATAGCTCATAATGTCTCGCAGATTTCGCATCAGGTTAAAGTTCGTTAATTTGCGTTAACTCGCACTGAGAAGAAAGCTACTTGGTTTGAAAATGACTGTGTGAGCTGTTGTGCTTCATACATTGCTAAATTTATTGACAAAGACAATGGTAATTAACAATTATTATTATTTTTTACCGGCTAAATTTCGCTAACGTGACCGCTGTCCCAAGATTTATCAGACACAAAAGTTGCCCAGATAGAATGTGAACTAATGGTAAAATGTGTGTTAAAATGTGTTAAACTGAGAGTAGTTGAAAGCATTATCAAATTAGTGAAAATATTGTATAGATGTTTATTTTACTTGTTTTTTTTTTCCAGCTTATAGGAAAAAATTGTTTCTGAGGATGAAATTAGCCTCCAGTGTTGATGCATCTGCACTGAACAACACATTTCTGCATCAGGTAAAAGAAAATGAGCAGAGAAAAATGGACAAAATCAAATATAGGGTCAATTTACGGAATGATGATAAGACTTCCTGTTGTTGATGTTGAATTCCAATCAACATGAACAAAAATGAACAAAACCAAACATCAATTTTGCTATTTAGTCTTTGTCAAGACTGATGGGCTTTTTACTTACACCTGGTGCTGTTTTTGGTCACCACTTGATTGATTGATTGAGTCTGGTTCCTGAAATACTGCTTTTTGTATGTTTTAGCTGCAGTCTGCTCTGGGGTTAAGTTTGGTCTCTGATGTAAAACTGTCCTGGACGAGACTCCCGCATCAGGAAGTAACGCATGAGGCAAAAAAACCAACAAGGTAAACCTGAGACAAGTCGTCATACTTTATACTTTAGTACGGAGCAGGTTTATTTCTGAAAGTATCTTTTTAAAAGATTAGTTCACTTTCAAATAAAAATTTCCTGATATCATCCAAGATGTTCATGTCCTTCTTTCTTCAGTTGAAAAGAAATTAAGATTTTTGATGAAAAGGATTTTTCTCCTTACAGTGGACTTCAATTGAGCCCAAACGGTTGAAGGTCAAAATGACAGTTTCAGTGCAGCTTCAAAGAGCTTTAAACGATACCAGACGAGGAATAAGAGTCTTATCTAGAGAAACGATTTTCTAAAAACAAATAAAAAATTATATATGATTTAACCATAGATGCTCATCTTGAACTAGCTCTGCTAAGTGTATTAAAATGTATCAAAGCTTGAACTAAATTGTCATATACAATATGCTAGTGCAAGTATATAACAATTAGTTCAAACTTTGACCTGTGGAGGGCAGTAATACACTTCGGAAATCTAATCTAATCTAATCTAATAGATAAGAAGAAGAAGAGAGCTAGTTCAAGACGAGCATCTATGGTTAAAATGTATATAATTTTTTATTTGGTTTTTAGAAAATGACAGATCATTTTGCTAGATAAGACTCTTATTCCTCGTCTGGTATCGTTTAAAGCTCTTTGAAGCTGCACTGAAACTGTAATTTTAACCTTAAACCGTTTGGGCTCCATTGAAGTCCACTATAAGGAGAAAAATCCTGGAATGTTTTCATCAAAAACCTTCATTTCTTTTCGACTGAAGAAAGAAAGACATGAACATCTTGGATGACATGGAGGAGAGTAAATTATCAGGAAATTTTCATTCAGAAGTGAACTAATCCTTTAAGCATTCAAATGCCAAAATATATGTACTTTAATGGGCAAGGCAAGGCATTTCCTATCTTAAAATACATTTTGTGTGCACGCATAATATATTTTGGATGCATACATATATGTGCAAAATATATTCTATATATTTGCAAAACATTAACATTTATGCAAATGGCACACTAAATAAATTCATGATCACAGAGATAAATTACATATAGTGATTTAATTCATATTTATGTTTTATTTGCAGGTTTTGTGCTGATAAACATTAATCTGGATACAGAGACAAACTCTTTCAAGCAGACATTTATTTCTTTATTTTTTATTGATTTATTAATTGAGTTATGTAATTGTTCTTGCTTTATATTCATTATCCTGACATGGTTCACATAACTGGATGATCATTCCATTTAAATCTGCATAAGTAAGTAGTTAAATGTATCAGTGTACATACAGTATGTGCATCATAGTTTCACTTTATCAATGAACACCTGGTCATTTCATCAATATAGCAGTTCATCTGAAGGATAATTCAAATGATTTTCATTCAATGATAACTGCTGACAATATAAGTATATTTTTATTTGTGTATCCTGCCATTAACTTCTTACAGTACAATGTTCATTAAGGCAATTAGCAACTTGAGGCACCAGTATTGATGTCCAAGAACGATTTTACTACAGTGTATATAATTATCCAGTATTCAACCACAATATGACCATAACCATTTTTTTTTTTAACTCTGAACACCCGATATATGTATGTTGCTGTGATGACAACTGAAAAGACTTTCCTGAAGGACTCTCTTTCTATGTCTGAAATTATAAGCACTTAATAACAAATAATGACGCAGTTGAGATGACAGCATGAGCTATTTATGAAGATAATGACAAATGCCTGATCTAAGTGTGATATTAAGCAAAAACAAGAGTGAAGATCTTACCACACAGCCAGATGAATAATGAAAAACACACCAATCCCTAAAAACAATGTTACATTCAAGCACAATTTATATTAAAAAATAAATATGCATTAAGTAAATATTCTGTACGTATGTATTTTAATAATATTTTATATTTGTTTTATTTGTATGTTTTTTTTATAAACAAGATATTTTTCCTACAACATCAAATACATAATTTTGTGGAGAGAAAAGCTTAATATTTTCTTTATATTTATTAAATTATTATAGTATTTTATATTATATATTTATTAATTTTTGGGATATAGGAGAAAAAATAATTTAACTTTATATAAAAATAAATATATGCTGCATGTTCATTTATTTATTTAAAACATTAGGATTTTTTTTCTTTTCTTTTCCTTCCTGATTTAATAATTCATGTATCCAAGGGTCAGCATGTTTATTCTGCCATCTTTTAGTAACTGTCTAGCTAACAGGTGCTGTATGAATAACTGACATGCATGATGAATATAATGAAACTCATGATGGCTGTTCGTCCTCTGACAGTCTCCAGAGATCTGCTTCAGCAGGGATCTAGAAATAAAAATCACAGCTTCAGATGTTCCTCATCATTGACCACATCACTGAGGGATTTTACAACATTTCTCCTAGATTCACTCTGGATGGATGGTTGTAGGAACAGACTCACCATTTTCGACTCGTCTTTGGATCACTTCTTCTTTGGGTGTTTGAGACCAGCTCAGCGTCACATTGGTGATTCCTCTCACAGCCAGCGCTGACGTCAACTGCAGTGAACACTCGTTAGTATTATAATGATGCATCTGGATAGGATAAGAGACTCGCATCACGTTCTCACCTCTTTAAGCACTTGGTCCGTTACTGTTGGGTCGGTCAGATTGGCGCTGGAGTTAAATGCTATTTTCATAAACAACCGTCTTGCAGAATCTAAGCAACACAAACAACAATGAAAATAACTGCATCAAACGCACAGTTTCAGACACGCATACTCATTCTTTATTACTGACTAAAACATAAAAACATGTTCTTCATTTGGATATAGCTTTATTGTTTCTGAAAACTAAAATAAAATCTAACATGGGCTAACTGGAAAAAAAAAACTACATGTTCATGTCCCCAAAATTAAATGGTCACAAATGAGTTTTTGTAATATACATACACATGGTATGAAACTTAAAATAGACTAGATCAACAAAAATACTAGACAAATAGGCCTACCAGTTAGCACATTTGAAAAAAACAATAGTAATAATTTAAATGAACTAAAACAATGATAAGAGTGAAACTTAATGAACAATAAACCAAAATGTAAAGACACACTGAGAATAAAATGTAAATAAAAACCTAAATTAAAAATTCAAATTCCTGAGAAACTTTTGAACCCCACTGAAGGAGGAACATTTTTGAAGTTCTGTCAGTTGAAGTATCATGAAGATGTCACAGCGTGTATGTAGGAGAGATGAGGCGAGTATGGAAATCCACAAACAATAGGCTTTATTAGTAATCCATGAATATAACACAGCATAACACTGATTAACCAACATAAAGAACGGACAGGGAGTGAAGGGAGTGAGTCCATTATAGGCCCTGTCCCAAATGGCGCACTTCATGTGGACTTTCGGTCTCGTGGACTTAAATTGTGCGTGCTCGCCGAGTCTACGAGTCCGTAGGCCGTCCCATTCAGCATTTTAACACTCTGAAGTGTGCTCCCTTTGTACCCTTGAAGCGGTCTTCAGCAAAGCCCGCATAGATGCAGGCTCCGCACACTTTAACTACCCAGGAATCCTTGCGAAATGCCAATCAGACAACGGATGGGAGGAGATATCGCTCAAGAGCAATTGATGACATGGCTGAGAAGAAAATATTTAAGTGTAGGTATCATTACGGCTTTTATGACCCAGGTGTACATTTTACCAGTTGTTACCTACAAACATTATGGTCATCGACCAGTGGTTGATATCTCAAACATAATAATAGCACGTTGAATAATACGATCGCATTATGATTTATTAAATAAATAGAACCGAATGTCAGGGCTTTACTGAGTCATATGTATAGTATTTATATAAACCTGTGAATTCATCTGAAACTCACGCACATGTTTATTATGTGTTAAAATTGTAATCTTAGTTCAAATGAAACATTATGTATTATTACAACTGTATACATTATTTAAATAAGCATGTATATATTGTCTAATGCCCAGGTGGCATAAGCAAAAGCAGGCTGTGTAGTTGACATAGAGATAATATTTTGCAAAAGAAAAGAAACCTGTTCTCGATGCTAAATATTATAATATTTGTATAAGATATGTGTGATATACAGGGTTCCCTTACCGAGGTCAGAAAATGTAGTTTGCTAGGGGGGTACGGATGCATGCTCCCCCAAGAAAATTTAGATTTCCTTGGTGTACATATATGCATTTTAAGACGTTTCAAGGCCAACAAATTGGATAACAATAGTTTTAAAACCATGTCAACAAATATGCATGCACAGTTTTGAGGCAGCTTTAATCGCATGTGTGGTAATTTCATGACTTCACTTACAACAGAATAATGACGGTCATTGCTCGTAGTTTCTTTTGCGCTTTATTTAAGCTATAATAAAGTAATTGCAGAGCGCGCCGGCGCATTTGCGCATGCAATTTTTGAGTGTGCGCCGCGAGCACAGTATAACGGCTGATTGGACAGTCATGTTAATTTTTCTGAGTTTTACCGACATAGCCTGACATCATCTCATCTGACCGCAGTTCACTGTTGTTCGACTGAAGCTCCCTCGTCGTCATCTTTTCCTCGCTCGTTTGACTTGCGCTGAGGCGAAGCCGGAATGCGCGTCTGAAACGTGTCCCGTTTGTTGTGGTCGTAAAGAGACAGTTTTATATAAACGCAGCGTATTACTTGGCGATGTTTTAAAAAATATTTTTATTTTTGGTATTTTATATGCTCTGTTGGTGGTTTGTGGTGTAGCATCAACCGGGGGGGGGGATTTTTTTTATCCCCACCGGGGATAAAAATAATTCAGCAGAGGCAGGGATACATAGGCCAAATTGCAGCCTGGTGATAAACAACAACAACAACAATAGGCAGCATATTCCCCGAACCTGCAGCTCCTGTCAAAAAACAACCAGACCGTTATTTCCAGCATGACGTTCGAGTCTGTCCCAAAAATACCTTTCAATGCGCCCTCGTGGACTCGTCTGCACTACATGACGTCACCAAAGTGTGGACTCTGAGGAAGTCCACAAGTCCGGAGGGTGCCATTTGGGATAGGGCCATAATGTGCTGATGAACAGGAGCAGGTGCAGGTAATCCGTGATGAGTGCTGATGGTGAGCTGATGAGGGAAGTGGGTGCAGGTGTGGAGGATGATGGGAAATGGAGTCCGGGGAGACAGGAGAACTGTGACAGTACCTCCCCCGACCTCGCGCCATAGATGGAACAACCAGGAGGGGGGGTGGGCGCCCTGGAGACCTCATGCAGGTGCAGGGAGAGGAGCGGACTGGAACGGAGGTCTCCAGGGCAGAACTATGAGTCCAGGGAGCCATGGCGGGTCAGGGGCCGTAGGCGGCCATGACGGGTCAGGAGCCTTGGACGGCCATGGAGGGTCAGGAGCCTTGGATGGCCATGGAGGGTCAGGTACTGGAGTGGGCTCTGCGGAGACTGGAGAGGGTTTAGCTTTCTTCCTCTTCCTCCTCTTAGAACGCCTGGACTCAGAGGGTTGTGAGTCCGTCAGGATACAGGTGAAAAGTTCACTGGAGGGGCATGTGGAGGAAGACGGAGACTGACAAACTGGCCAGGCCGCCCGTATTTCTGGGGGAGCTGAACGAGATATGCATGTATTACCTGGAACTTCTTCAACAACAAAACTCAGAACCATTTAAATACAAAATCAGATTAATAGTATCGGCTAAGGAAACATAATTGTCAGGTTCATCAAAATGGATTATGCTCTTGTCCAGCCCCTCCAGAAAAAGGGTGTTTAAACACGCATCTGGCCAATTTGTCAGAAAAGCCAACTCGACAAACTCCTCCACATACCTCTACAGCAAACGGTCGTCCTGCAGTAGCCCAATGAGGCAAATCCTGGCAGACTCTTGCGTGGGAGGCATGGGAGAAGTAGGAGCCTGGGAGACAGCGAATAAGCTAGTGATGGGTCTCTAAGAGCCAGCTCTTTTACGTGAATGTCGGGAGCCGGCTCACATATCTGAAGAGCCGACTCTATTTTTAAAAATAAAGCCTATAGAAATTAAATCATTTTGTAATGAATGATTTTAATTTTATTTAAAACAATAGACTAATAATTCAAAGAACAACACAAAAAATATAATTATATAAACCTAGGCGCACACACTAGTGATGGGCATTCCGGCTCTTTTTCGTGAGCCGGCTCGTTTGACTCAGCTCACTGAAAAGAGCCGGCTCTTTAAATAATAAACTATGACTTTGACTATGATAGGTGTGAAAACAGTTCTAATTAAAGCTGCAAGCAGCGATGAAAGGGCCCTCACACCCGGGCTATCCGCCACCCGTTGGCATCAGGAAAACAGTGAACAGTGGGTGACATGGATGCAAGCGAGTAAATACAGGAGAAATATAGCCAAGTCATTTCAACGTGCCACACTTCCTGCTGCCAACAGGTGGCGCTTTGACCGTAACCGAATATTGCCATGTAGATGTCCTCAGGCCAGGACTATTATCAAACATGTGAAGTTTGGAGCAGATCGGACATTGTATGCCTGAGTTACTAGAACTTCCTGTTTCTTGGCTTTAATCGCATACATTAGCACTTAGCCAAGTGTTTCATGATTTAACATATTTCTAGTATGTTTGGTACATCGTGGCATATTAAAATGTTTTTTGAGTGTGAACTAAAGTGTAAAGCATACCATTTCCTGTTGCCAGCAGGTGGCGTTATGACTAACTGAATATTGGAATATAGATGTCTTTAGGCCTGGACTCTTATCACACATGTGAAGTTTGGAGCAGATTGGACATTGTATGCTTGAGTTACAACAGCTTCATCATTCATGGCGAAACATCAGAATTTGTCAGGCCGCCACGGACACGCCCTTCAACGAAAACTCAAGATGTTTGCAATTAAATGTCGCTAAGGCCTTAAGATTAGACTGACCATAAATGATGTTGTTATTATTAAATGTCTTTGAGGAGTTAATCACAGTGTAAAACATGTCATTTCCTGTTGCTGGCAGGTGGCGCTATGACTGAAACTGAACATTGGCATATAGATGTCTTCAGGTCAGGACTCTAATAAAACTTATGAAGTTTGGGGCAGATCCAACATCGTATGCCTGAGTTACAACAACTTCCTGTTTCATGGCAAAACATCGAACTTTGGCAGGCTGCTACGGCCACACCCTTCAGCGAAAACTCTAGATCTTCGCAATTTAACGTCACAAAGGCGTTTAGATTAAGACTGACCAAATATGATGTTGTTCTGATTAAAGCTCTAGGAGGAGTTCGTTAAAGTACAATGTCTGGAAATGGCAAAAACTGCACAAATTTTGCAAAGAAAATTCAAAATATCTGACTTCCTGTTGGTTTTCAGATTTCACTCCAAGAGACGTTTTTGTAGGTATTGGGCTGTTAGATGTGTGTACCAAATTTCATACTTGTACATGAAACGTAGTGTCAGGGGCACTTAGTTTTTTAGGTGGCGCTATCGAGCCATTTTGCCAGACTTAATTCTGAAACCCATATCAGATGTAAATTTTCACCACTTCTGACGCATCTGCAAAGTTTCATGAGTTTTCGAGTATGTTTCGGCCCTCAAAAAAGTGATTCACCTTACATGGCGAAACATCAGACTTTGTCAGGCCGCCACGGACACACCCTTCAACGAAAACTCAAGATCTTTGCAATTTAACATCTCAAAGGCCTTAAGATTAGACTGGCCATATATGATGTGCTTCTGGTTTAATCTCTAAGAGGAGTTAATCACAGTGTAAAACATGTCATTTCCTGTTTCCCCCAGGTGGCGCTATGACTGTAACTGAATATTGTCATATAGATGTCTTCAGGTCAGGACTCTAATAAAACAAGTGAAGTTTGGGGCAGATCAGACATTGTATGCCCGAGTTACAACAACTTCCTGTTTCATGGCGAAACATCAAACTTTGCCAGGCCGCCACGAACACGCCCTTCAGCGAAAACTCTATATCTTCGCAATTTAACGTCTCAAAGGCCTTTAGATTAGACTGACCAAATATGATGTTGATCTGATTAAAGCTCTAGGAGGAGTTTGTTAAAGTACAACATGTGGAAATGGCAAAAACTGCCAAAATTTTGTAGAGAAAATTCAAAATATCTCACTTCCTGTTGGGTTTACAAACTTTGCACCCCGGGCTTTTTTGTAGGTATTGGGCTGTTACATCTGTCTACCGAATTTCATAACTGTACATGAAACGTAGCATGAAGGGCGCTTAATTGAAATTTTGTAGGTGGCGCTATCGAGCCGTTTTGCCACACCTAATTCTGAAACCCATATCAGATGTAAATTTTCACCACTTCTGACGTGTGTGTTTTTGAGAACGTTTAGGCCCTCAAAAATGTGATTCATTTTGGAGAAGAAGAATAATTGGCTGAGCAATTCCAATAGGGTCCTCACACCATCGGTGCTCGGGCCCTAATTAAATTATTAAATGAAATCATACTCGCAATGTCTCACAATTTCACAAATTGTTTTCACACCTATCAAGTCATAGTTAAAACATTTATTATTTAAAGAGCCGGCTCTTTTCAGTAAGCTGAGTCAAATGAGCCGGCTCACGAAAAAGAGCCGGAATGCCCATCACTAGAATAAGCCCATCTAGAATAGTGGATTTCCAGCGGTTTTGGTCCATTCTTCTGTTACAGTGTGTATGTAGGAGAGATGTGGCGAGTACGGAAATCCACAAACAATAGGCTTTATTAGTAATCTAGGAATATAACACAACATAACCACAGTCTGTATTTGTCTACAATGCCAAGCATCTACTGTTCGCAGGATCCTTTATAACAAAACGTTGTAATGATTCTTGAACACTGATGCAAGCGACAGGTATATCTGCACAGAAAATAGGTTTATTGGAGTTCTGTGTGATGATTACCTGACTCATATACTTCCACCTCGCACACCGGGAGACAGTTCCACCATCCACGAATGAGGACGTTTACGTACCGTCCCTCCAGATCAGCGCAGGAGTAGGTGACGCTGCTGGTTGTTGGATGAACCGAGATCACGGCACATCTGCAGAACCACACATACAAATTCAACCAGTCTCAATAGGCTATTTACATTGACAAACATAACTATAAATGTATAAAATGACATGTAGACACTTCCTTTAGGAAATCAAACATTTTAATTAAATGATTATGAGAGATTTCTTTAAATTCCTTCAATTTAGGAGCTATGTTTCTTCTTATCCAGGAACAAAACCCATTAAGACTCCTCTTGAAATTTTACTGTCAGTCACCCCAATCTAAAGGCTTAATATCACTGTTTTATAAATTATTAGAGTCATACTCTAAAGAATCTTCAGAATCCATATTGATCTCCTGGAGAGATGATTTAAAAATTTCCTTAGATATATGGGGAGCAAAATATGTATAAATGCTCAAGCGCAAACTATTAAGAGTAATCTTAAATGAATACAGTACAACTGGATTATGAGAATGTATTTATACTCTAGTTAGGTTAAACAAAATTTGTCAGAACACTCCAGACACATGCATTAAATGCTCAGCTGATAAAGGCACACGTTTGCACTGCATGTGGAATTGTCCTAAGGTGCCAGAGTTTTGGAAATAATTAGTTTTACTCATTTTTCAGATTAATCTTCCAATGAATCCAGAATTTTTTCTGAAATTATTGTACACTGTAGCAGCACTCGTAAACTTATTGACGTGTATACTTCGAACAAAGCGTCTAATAGCTATGTATTAAACCCATATCTGTTGTACAGTGGATTAATAATGTCTTTGTGTTTGTCAATGGAAAGAAAGTAAATTGTCCTTATTTGAGAAGATTTGGAAACCCGTCATATCCTTTATTTCAAACTCAGATTTTAGTAATATAACAAGAGATGTTGAAAGAGATAAAATAGCTTGATTCTCAATGTATTTCCACCCACATTTTATTACTACCAAACCATTAGTCATTTTAATCACTTACTTTTTTTTCCTAAAATACCCCTTTTATATAATGATTTGCTTCTTGTATGCATGACTTTTTTCAACTATCTGAATTGACCTGTGCTTTTTTGTGTGTGTTTTGCTATTTGTTGTTTTTCCTTTATTGTTTTTTAAGTTTATTGTTATTATGTAAAAGATATCTAACTATTTTTAATGTATAATATTGTTGTAATATACTGTTTGGTACAGTAGGGGCGAGAAAACTAAACATAAAATTGCTTCTTTTTTATTAAACAGTGGTTTACTGAACAAATTGTGTCTCTGTCTTTAAATTAAATAAATTATATTTAAAGCTGCAAGCAGCGATGAAAGGGCCCTCGCACTCGTGCCACTGCCACCCGGTGGCTTTAGGAAAGCGGAGCACAGTGGGCAATATGCATTTAAGTATATAAATATAGGAGGACTACGTCCGTCATCGTACGCCACAAACTACTCCACACTTCCTGCTACCAGCTGGTGGCGCTATGGCTATGACTAAATTTTGGCGTGTACATGTCTTCAGGCCATGGCACTTAAAAAAAAAAGTTTGATGCAGATTGGGAATTGTATGCTTGAGTTACAACAACTTCCTGTTTCCTGATGATAATAGCATGTTTTAGCACTTAGTAAGTGTTGCTAACATGTTAAGGCATGTTTGTAGCATGTTTAGCACTCAATTACATATTTTAGCATGTTGTTAGTAGTGCATCACAGCGTTAAACACGTCACTTCCTGCTGCCAATGGGTGGTGCTATTACTATAACTGAATATTGTCATGTAGATGTGTTCAGGGCAGGACTGTTATCAAATGTGTGAAGTTTGTGGCAGATCGGACATTGTGTGTCTGAGTTACAACAGTTTTGTGGTGTTAATCGTACAATACATTAGCACTTAGCCAAGTGTTGCATGATTTAACGTGTTTCTAGCATGTTTGGTACTCTGTGGCATATATTTAAATCTGTTTCAGGGAGTGATATACAGTGTAAAGCATGCAATTTCCTGTTGCCAGCATGACTAACTGAATATTGGCATGTAGACGTGTTCAGACCAGGACTTTTATCATACGTGTATCAACAGCTTCCTGTTTCATGGCGAAACATCGAATTTGTCAGGCAAAAACTCAAGATCTTTGCAATTTAACAGCCTTTAGATTAGACTGTCCAAATATGATGTTGATCTGATTAAAGCTCTATGAGGAGTTTGTTAAAGTACAACGTCTGGAAATGGCAAAAACTGCAAAAAAAATTTGCAAAGAAAATTCAAAATATCCCACTTCCTGTTGGGTTTACAGATTTTGCACTCCGGGGCTTTTTTGTAGGGATTGTACTGTTACATATGTCTACCGAATTTCATACCTGCATGTGAAACGTAGCGCGAAGGGTGCTTAATTGAACATTTTTAGGTGGCGCTATCTAGCCATTTTACCACACCTAATTCTGAAACCCATATCAAACATAAATTTTCACCACTTTTGACATGTGTGCAAAGTTTACGAGTTTTTGAGCATGTTTAGGCCCTCAAAAATGTGATTCATTTTGGAGAAGAAGAATAATTGACCAAGCAATTACAATTGATCCTACGTTGGGAGTTTGACTGACAAGCGATCTAACCAATCATAATGCAGAATCCGCCATTTTGTCTGGCAAAGCAGTCAGGAGTTAGAAGATTAACCTCAGTGGACTTGAACTTGAAAAATGGTGTGTACTGACGTCTTTCCGTGTTTGAAACAGCATTCCTTCTCATGTTCATTCATGTTTATTTGATGCTATAAATTAACTAATAGGAAGAAATGATCAGTTCACGAGCCGCTTGAGCTGAGGTACACCGATCCGTCACGACACATTAAAGAGCCACAAAATGTTTTTTATTGTTCAAATTTCTTAAAAAATTACACCGTTTGAAAGCTGGGACTTTGTTTAATATCATAAGTAACCTGCTCTGTCTTGTCTGTCGACGTGTTGTCAGTGTCCTCTTTGCTCCACGATGTATTTTTTAACTCTGTGTGGCGTGACAGCGCCATGCTTGTCGGACAAAGCAACAGTAACTAAGGGGGGGGCGGGTCTTTGTGGAGGGTCAATTGGGTCCATTTCAGAATTAAGGTCTGAACACGCCTTATGAGTATGAGTATCTTGTTGCAAATTAATACATTTCTGTTCTTTAAAATATTGCAATTTTTTTTGAACATCAGACTAGAGAAAACTAGAGTTTGTAAGCTTTCAAATTATATAGTTTGTCAATATTACTTTAGATATTATTGTTTTAAATAAATAATGGCAAACGTCCCGCCTGTGGACCGCTGACAGTCAAGGCCCCAATATACTTCAAATGAAATCGAAGAATGAACTGATGTGATGTCATTTCGAACAAAATCAGACCAAAACAAAGTTTGTTTTGTGTTCGTTTGGGAGTTCTAAGCGGCTTGCCAAAGCGAACTCTCAGTAAAAGTTTGCTCCAGCTGCAAAGCACCTTCGTACTACCATTGAGAACATGAACACACCATAAAATAAAGTAGTGCTTCTGTGCTTTACTGGAGTGCTCATTTGCAGAGCTTGCGCTAACATACTCATGTTGTTATGATCAGATGCTTTTCTTATGCTTTCTATAAGAAATGCTTGCTGTTTTCTCATTTTTGTTGTGTTTATTTTGTTACTGAGAGGAAAGCACACAGCACATATTTACATATTCATCTAGACGCTGCTCACGTATATATCGAACTTCATTTTACCTCTAAGCAAAGAACAAAAAAGAACTTCACCATGAGTATATCGTGGACTTTAGAAGGTCTTTACGGAGGAAGGATCATTCAACATCATCATCATCATCAAGGATATAGTCAGTGTTGAAGGTTTTCGCAATCACCCAATCACATAAAGCAATTTTGCTTCAGTGTAGTCTGATCCAAAGTTACCCATATCTATTAAATGTGGAAAAACTTACAAAATAAAGACACTTTTTAAGGTAAATTGAATGGCTCTGTGGGCTAAAATATGCATTAGTTTATCCTTTCATGATTTGGTTCCATTTCAGTTAGTGATTTCACTGATTTGATTAACTTAATTGTAGTGAATTTTGCCTTTTCTGTAGCTAATTTAATGTGATCATGCACTGACTAGTTAACGATACCTAACCTGCTGGTACATCACTCACACCTGACCTGGGATTGTCGTTTCCGTCATCCTGCAGAGAGTTTCCGAAGTGAATCTCAACACCTCTCCATCTATCAAGACAGCAGTCTTCTCTGTAAGTGACGACTATGATGTTCACCCGATACGAAGCCTGAAGATCCAGCCTCCACCACGGGTTGTTCTCGTAACGGGTTACGGCACACGAACTTAAAGATCTAAAGAAATCCTTCACACCGTCGATGGCGCGGTCCGCGGACTGAGCATTGTATGTAGATGACTGAGTGGCAGTTCCTCTTAGTGCCAGATTCTCTGGAAGAGGAAAATTAATTTGATGTGGAGACAGGACAGATGCAATCGTAAGGATCGTAGGATGCAAATGATGTGTAAGTGCACCTATAACTATAGCAATTTTTGTAGACATGGGCTAAATCTGACAAAACAAAGGTTTTACAAATGTAAAACCGATATACAAATGAATTAAATAACGCTGTTAAGTACAGAAAATGTATTTACGTACTATTGCATGTGTGTGTATTTGAAAGCCTTAATTTTGGCCAAAACAAAGTAAAAGTTGCTCTACCTTTAGTGCCATCTGCATGCTCCTGAACAGAAAGCAGCCCTGTGAAAAGATACAGATCAATATAATAAACAATCAGATGTAAAGAGGCAAATGAGCATCCAAATGATGTTAGATTTGTTTTGTAAAGCAGTGAACATGCAATGAGTCATGCACTGATGCGCATAAGTACAATAAACTGAAATACTTGATGAAGGTAAACGTGATTTTATTAATTATAAATAAATTAATAATAAGCACAGATAAATGTGTTTATAAAAATTATTGAATGAGTTTTTTTAAACTATAGTTCATAAAACTTAATATCTTCAGCAACACCATACAAATCTGATGATTTCTGAGTTGCATTGTTTTGAAATTATACAATACAATAATAATTGAAAATACAGCATTATATAAGTCCATTATCTATATAACGATAATATTAGCATCCACACCAGCACACGATATCATTCTGTTTATTCTACATGCACGCTGCAGTTTTGTCGCCTGTTGCTTTAAATTCTCAAACTCCTTAAAGCAGGATGGATTCTGATTGACTGTCAATGTTTGTTTCGTTCATCTTCTGGAAAATGCTGTTCTGAAAATGATTCCAATGATATTTTTCCTCAGTGCCGTTATCATTACAGTTTTGGCGTGGATTTTTAGAACTATATCTTTATCATTATAGTTATCGTCCTTTATTTTTTTACTGTCATTAATAAAAGTCTTACTTTACCCAATAATAACAGCCAGCCCTCGACGATCTTCATCATCTCACAGAGAAGCCCTTATAAAAATGTATATTGCTCTGTAATGTTGGGACAAAAGACAAAGATGTGAAATATGACCAGTGCTGGGTAGATTATTTACAAATTGTAATCCGTTACTGATTACAAATTACATGACAAAAATTGTAGTAAGGTAATGGGGTAATGTATTCTGACTACTTTTATTCCAACTCATTTATCACATAGCTTTGAATTAAATTATTCTGTACCATATTGATATGAAAATACAAAGAGAACGAAAAAATATCAACAAAGACTTTCCCAACTATAAGAAAAATCAAGAGAAGTAAAAATAATTAGGGAGAATCAGTAAATTTGTGTGATTGATATGTAATCAATAAAAAATAACTGTAATCTGATTATGTGCATTAAAAAATGTAATATAAGTACTTCATTTTTAGAATCTGATCATGTAATCCAGATTACATAAAATCAGTTACTACCCAGCATTGATTATGACAAAGATGAATGTTATGGAGCCTTGTAAAATCTGTCAAGTCTCGCAGCTTCAGAGGCTCTGACAGTAATGACCGAGGGCTATCTGCAAATGTTTTACATGTCAGTTAAGTCAACGATATCAGTGATTTTCATTTTAAACCCATTAAAAACATGTAAAACTTTCTGTAATTCAAGACATGGAACAACAACAACTATGAGAATTAAACCATCAGATGAACATTTCAGGACAAAGTTTCTTTATTGCATTTTTATTTCAGGAAAATGTATGTAATTTTTAACAGTTGAATTGATGAAACAGTTGTATTTGTTTTTACACTCAAATGTTTTTTTTTTGTCGTCACTAATTATATCTAGAGTCATATTTGTTTTTGTTAAAAATGAATCGAACTAACCTGTCCTGTACTGTGAAATCCGTACGTTCTGGATCAGCAGCTTCTGTCAGCAGGATGATGGAGTGGTTTCACAGTCAACGAAGACTGATTATCTTTCAGCTTTTCTCTCTGTGTGAGACGTCACAAGGCGGGGAAATTTGGATTGGGAGTTTCAGTTCTGAAAGTCCAGATTCCTGATCAAACATGGATTAGTTTCTGTACCAGACCGATAAAATAAAATAAAAATAAATAAAAATACTGGAGTTAAAATTATATATTCTTGTTTATAATTATATAATCTGATGTACAAAGATATATTGAAATTAAGCTACATTTTAAAAATATGTAAAGTGTTTTTTGAGTTTTGCATGCGAAATCGTTTAGGAAAATTTGCAAAGCTTGAACATATTCCATTTGCATGTACATAAATAAGACCTGTTTGTACTTTAACTGCTGAAAACAAGATAAAGTTTTGAGATGCTGTGAAGTGAGCAGATCAATTAGTCAGAACTCTGTGAAAACAGAATATATTTCAGAACTTTAGCTAATGTTCTGGCAAAGTTCTCAAAGTAATGAACAAACATTATTCTAGTAACATTAATAGAACTTTTGTTATTTGTTGTTTAATAATGTTCTCAAAACATTAGCACAAAAACTTTATTTAAACATTGTTCATGGAGTTTTTATTCAGAAACATTTTAGTTGGATGTTCCTGTAGCATTTTTTTTAACATTCACATAATGTTTGCATAACCCACCCTATGTAACTATGCTATGTAACTTTTAATATTGTCTTTGAAAAGCAGAATAAAACAAGTCTTTTTTCTATGCCCTTATATCACATTCTAATGATATTATACTAGACACACTATAAACACTAGATATTAAATTGTGCTGAATTTGTATGATTGACTTGTAGATGATAACACCTGTTACATGTAGAATCTGATGAAATAGATAGAAATCTATAATAAATATACATATTTACATATGTGGTTAGTTAGGTGAAATTAGACTACATTCAAAAGTTATTAAATTATATACATTACATTGTGTACATTTGTAAATCTTTATGGCACATTTTTACATGCTAACTTTTTAGAAATTTAAAATACACATTTACTTAAGATCACATTTTTGAAATTGGTCTAGTTTAAATTATTGTTAAAAAGTCATGGATCCTTTATTTGAACTAATTGTAGTAAATGGTTTTGCAAGATCAATATGCATGACATGTTACAGTGTATTCAGGGTAATATATAAGCATAAATATAGTTATAAATAATCTTTATAATCATAATATGTTTTCTCCAACCATATATTCATCTTACACATCATCAATAAAGACAGAGCACAGCAACACAAATCATGACATACAGTATTTAGTCTAAATTATGAGATAAAGTCAAAATTCAGTCAGGACCACTTAAGTCAAAAATTACAAGAGACAAAATTTAGTCAATTTTTTAATGGCATATTTTGCTAAAGTTACAATTTGGCGGTATGGCTCTGTTCTAAATTCCCCGTCCTTTTCATGAGCTCCATGAAAGCCAAGACTGGGAACAGCAGCAGCTCCTGAGGACAACCTCCCATTTTTTAAACTGGGAGAGCAGCACAAAATCCCCCTATTGAGAACAGAGCATGCATCAATGACAACAGAACGACACTGATTAAGTTAGACACAAGTTTAAGGAGGAGCTGGGGAGGAGGAGGGTTGCAAGCAGCGTGCAGTGGAAGCAGCCAAGCAGGCAGAGAGACGGAAGCTGTAATGCGCCTTATTTTAGAGTTGCCAATGGAGTCCATAGAAATCGGATCAGCTGATATGGGTAGGGTTGGAATTTGCGAATCAGCTGATAGTGGAGCTTGACTACGAGGCCTGCCTGAACTGATGCAGAATGCTTGATTTATGCATGCTAGATAAAAAAAAGAAGAAGAAGAAATTATGAGACAAAATGTCGAAATTATGACTTTCTGTCATAACTGATTTTTCTCATAATTTCGACTTTTTATGTTATAATTAGGACTTAGTATGTCATTAGTTTTATCATAATGACTGTCATAATTTTGACTTGTCAATTTTGACTTAGGGAGTGAATTTTGACTTTTTAATGTCATAATTATGACTTAGAATGTCAATTTCTATTTAATATGTCATAATTTCAACTTTTTTATATATATTTTGACTTGTCAATTTCAACTTTTTTATTGTCAGAACTTTGACTTTGACATATTGTAATCTTTGCATGTCATAATGACATTTTAAGTAATAATTTTGACATCATAATTATGACTTAGTATTTCAGTTTTGTCTTTTCATCTCAAATATGACTTAGAATGTCATAATTCTGACTTTTTGTTTCATTTTTTTTTTTTTACTTTTTGTCATAACTATAACCTTTTGTCAATTTCGACTTAGTATGTCATATTTTGACTCTTTAATGAGTTAGTATTCAATTCTGACTTAGTATGTAAAAAAAAAAAAAAATCAACTTTTTAATGTCATAGTATGTCAATTTAACTTTTTAATGTCATAATTTTGACTTTTTGTCAATTTCCAGTAAATGTATCTTGATTTAAGAATGTTTAGATATTTTTACTGGAAAACAAGACAAACATACTGAGGAAGAACACCACTACAGGTGCACAACAAAATACCCATATCACATTTACACACAGGCAGAACAGAAGAACGGCTTGTGACTGCTGCACTTCTGATCATCCCACAGTCTGGGATCTTGTAATTGTTGTGCCACACATCCTCCTGATCCATCCGGTTGAGCAGAGTGCCAGTTTCTGAATGAAGACGTGCGGTTATCAGACCAGACGGAAGCGTCTTTGAAAAGGCCGATATATGCTAAATGTCCTGCAAGAATCATCTGCTGGATCTGAACATTTTCGTCCTGGTTCCTCATGTAGCGGGGAATTTCACTACAATGTAGGGGTGAATTTATCTTCAGCTGCAATATATCTTGGATGACTAGGGATTGACAAGATCTAGGTCTCCAACTCCCCAGTACAATTAATTCTTATACTTAAATATATAAAAGTATGTTTTTTATCTGTCTTGTGAATTTTGGTTTTGTCTTTTGTAACAGCGACTGATGAGGATTGAGGCTCTGGAATTTAATAAAATACACGGTAGCTTCCCAGAGAATAATCGTTGGTTGACCCCTCTTCCCCTCTACCAGCCCACAAGACAGTAGGAATGCCCCTACTCCAAGATAACAGAAGTTTTACACTTATTTTTTAAATGTTTAGCAGAGTTAAACAAAATAAAGAAAACAACAGTCATGGAATAAATTCTTTGTTTCACGTGTCTTAATGGTTTTACCAAGAAATGTACAAAAAATAAAAAAAATAAAAAATAAACTTTTGTTCAGATCCAAATTGGTTTCTTTTCTTTCAACAATAATACTCAAAAATATATAAAAAAAAACAATAACAGTTCTGATAGAATGAATGCTCTGAAGGTACACAGTTCACTCAAAAGTACATTACAGATGTTTCATTCCACCTTGGAAGACTTCAATACACATACCTGAGTGAGATTCACAACCCCAAAGTTAAAGTTTTACCTCACAGTAGAACTGGGCTGGCGTTGGAGTGTCCAGATATGGCAGGGCAATCATATCAAACAAATAGTCACCAGTTCGAAAACAGAAAGTCTCTTCTTTTACTTCAAAGACTGGGAAAATAATGTTCCAAAAAAAATAATGTTCCAAAAAAAACGAACGTTTCTGATAGACGAGACAGTCCCTCAAAAAAAACAACAACAATGTAATTCGGGTCCATTCACTCGTGCAAACTCAGTTATCCGTTCTCAAGTCCATGCAAATGTCCATCCAAAAAGAATTTCTCCAAGTGAAAACACTGCAAAATGTCCAAAAATAACTATCAAAAACAGAAGGAAAATTTATTGCCAGGGGCAACGACTAAATACGGAAGAATAGAAAAAAGAACATAATCAAAAGAAGAGCGTCAATGAGCTCGCAATGCCGTTTGTGTCCACACGGCGTCACTATTGTATCAAAAATGATGCACAAGGATTTCGGCTTGAACAAACAGTAACAAAATCACTCGATCCGAGCTGCTTTGCTTCAAAAACAACAAATAACGTCCGTGTATCTTCAGAATAGCTACTGTGCTTAACAACAGTGAAAGAAAAAAAACTCACAGTATCTCAGCTCCCTTCTGTAGAAGACAACACTCGTGCCAACACACTGTCTCAGCTAGCACGGAAAACAATACACCTCCTGATATATCGCAGGCATGAAGTTCAGTTTCTCGGCGTTCAGGCTCGGTCAAAACTCACAACACCACAAGCTCGGTCCAGCTTCTCGTCCGCTCACCACGATGCTTGTCAAATGCTGTTCACACGTATACTCCAGAAAATAACGACCAAAAAAAAAAGTTTTCGTGCTCCTCGTCTCACTCACTTCCTTCCTTTTTCGGAACCCCCGTCCTACTTCTTTTTTTAATTTAAAAAAAACCCTTTCAAAATAAAGGTCCTTGTATACCTCCACATTCCCCCCTGCTAAACCCTGCCATATACAGGGCTCTCCAATACGACCAGCTCCTAAGTAAAAAACAGAAAAACACAAGAACAGTCATCATTTGATTCATCAACACAACATTTTCAGCATTTGTTTAGACATTTTCTTTACACTTGTATTGACACTTCAACCCCAAATTACATAATGTAATCCTCCTTATATCTTACAGGCAATCTACCTTGTGTTTTTCTCTTTGAACGCCTAAGACTAGGTACCCCACTAGTGTCAGCTTCTGAAACGTCAGAATCTTCAGATTCCCCATCTTGTTCTGTTTCTACCCTCTGACTCTCAGCAAAACTAACCTCATCACAAACCACTCCACCCTCAACATCCCCAGGTAAGTCTGTGTTTGGCAAGTGTGTGGTATATGGAATGTAGGCAATGTCATGTGAGTCAACATCTGTGTCTAACAATTCTTTTTCTCTTTCTGTTCGTGTAACCGACTTTGCAGGTGAAGGGAAGGTACAGTGTCTCAACTGATCCCTATGAACCACCTTTGTGGAACCTCCCTGCTCAGGACGTACAGTAAACACTGGTAAACCTGCGTGATTCTGTTGCACTACCAAGTACGGTACAGACTCCCACTTATCTTGGATTTTGTTTCGTCCCCTAAATTTGTGGTTACGCAACAATACTCTGTCACCAGGTCTAATGAGCGCTCCTGCAGCCTTGCGATCATATACTCTCTTCCTTCTCCTGGAAGCTTCTTGGGCAGTTACTTTTGCAGTCTCCACTGCAGTCCTCAGCCTTTCATGGTGATTCTTCACCCACTCATCCAAATCATCCGCTTCATCGTCAGTCAGATCCCTCCCTCCTAAGACGTCCATGGGCAGCCTCGCGTCTCGCCCAAACATTAAGTAAAATGGAGAGTAACCTGTTGATGAATGAACGTGGCTATTGTAAGCCATCACTAGTTCAGGCAGGTAAGTCTTCCAATCCTTCTTCTTTTCCGCAGGTAATGTCCGCAGCATGTCGTGCATCGTGCGATTGAACCTTTCACACTGTGCGTTCCCTTGCGGATGATAAGGACTGGTGCGACTCTTGCTGATTCCATACAGCTTACAGAGCTCCTTGATTACACTGGCTTCAAAACACCTCCCTTGATCCGAGTGCAGCCGGGCAGGACATCCATAGCAGACAAACCAATGTCGTACAAGAGCTTTGGCGGTAGTAAGTGCTGTTTGATTTTTAGTCGGGACTGCCACAGTAAATCTTGTAAACATGTCCGTAAGCACTAAAACATTCTCATAGCCCCCTGCCGATCTCTCAAGCACAGTGTAATCCATGGCAAGAACTTCTAGAGGTGCAGTTACGTTGGTGCAGGTCATAGGAGCACGAATCTTGGGGAACACATCCTTAGCTAAGGTACACCTCCGACACTGGGATACCCATGTCTGCACATCATTGGCCATTGAGGGCCAATAATAACTCCGTCGCATCTGCTCTAACGTACTCCTACTTCCAAAATGTCCTCCATGCTCGTGCACTCCCTCATACACTTTCTCCCGAAGAGAGTCTGGCACAACCAACTGCCAAATTTCCTCTCCATCTCTTGGATCCATAATCACTCGGAAGAGCACTTGATGCCTTAGTTTCAGACGCTCCAGCTGTCTCGCTAATTTCTTTTGCTGAGTTTCCATACCCCGGAAACTACGTGTCACTAACCTCCTGTTTTCAAGTACAGCGTCGTACACAGGTGCTATACAAGGATCCTTCCTCTGTTGTTCTTTGATGGACGACCAGTTATAACCATCAACACCCCTCTTTATGGCTGCTTGTTTGGCAACTCTGACCGCGGACTTGTCATCCTCTTCTTCTTTACCTGGCCACAGGCATGCCCGTACCTCATCTGAGGTCAACCGAATGAAGTCTTTTCCTGTATCATCCTCCTCGGGTTCCATACCCCAAGGAATCCTAGAAAGAACATCAGCATTGGTGTTCTGTCTGCCAGGCTTGTAACAAACCTCAAAGTTGAACTCCGCTAACTGTGCAGCCCAACGCTGCTCTACTGCCCCAAGGTTGGCTGTTTCCAAGTAGCGGAGAGGGTTGTGGTCGGTAATAACCTGAAATTTTGCAAACATCAGGTACTCCTTAAATTTCTCGGTTACTGCCCATTTAAGGGCTAGTAACTCCAACTTGAATGCACTGTAATACCGGTCATTCCTTTCAGATCCCTTTAGACCTCTGCTTGCGTAAGCAATGACGCGTTCTACGCCTCCCTGTTTTTGACTGAGTATGGCTCCAAGTCCATTGAGACTCCCATCCGTCGTAAGTATGAATGGACACTGGAAATCAGGGTAAGCAAGAATTGGAGGTGACATGAGACAACTCTTTAGTCTGTTGAATGCAGTCTGACAATCCTCTCTCCAGATGAATGGTTCTGACGACTTGCCTTTGTTACCTTTCCCCACTAGGGCATGTAGGGGCTTGGCCAGCTGTGCGAACCCTGGAACAAACCGGCGGTAGTAACCCATAAATCCCAACAGCTGTCTAACCTCCCTCACATTCGACGGTGGAGGCCACGCATCCAAGCACTGAACCTTGTCCTTGTCCACCTGAACTCCCTTTGACGAAATGATGTGTCCCAAGAACCGGACCTCTGGCTTCAGGAGGAAACATTTGCTTGGTTTGAGCTTTAGTCCGTGCTGGCGTAACCTTGAGAAGACCAGCTCCAACTTCTCACAATGACTCTTGAAATCAACCGAGAACACAATAATATCGTCAAGGTAGATCAAGAGAGTATCAAATGCCAGATCACCTAACGCCGCACCCATCAAACGCTGAAAGGTGGCCGGAGCGTTGCATAAACCAAACGGCATCCGTGTCCACTCATACAACCCGAATGGTGTTGTGACAGCAGTCTTTTCCCGATCTGAGTCATTTACCGCCACTTGGAAGTAACCTGCTGTGAGATCCAGGGTGGAAAACAACTGTGCTTTCCCCAAAGCATCCAAGGATTCCTCCACACGGGGAAGGGGGTAGGCATCCTTGAATGTTACTTGATTGAGTCTCCTGTAGTCACAGCAAAAACGAACGCCACCGTCCTTTTTTATCACAATGACTGCAGGTGAGGCCCACGGACTGCGACTCTCCTTCAGTACACCTTGACTGACAAGATCCTGCACATGTCTCTTAAACTCTTGGAAAACGTGAGGTGGGACTCGTCGGTGGCGTTGCTTTATGGGCTGTGCATCTCCTGTAGGAATGCTATGCGTCACTGTTGTTGTATATCCAAAATCTGTGTCGCTCTTGGAGAAAACATCACTGTAACGTGCCAGCAGGGCATTTAACTCCTCACGTTGCACCTCAGACAGTCCATCCTGGTTCACTTGCACTGGAATTTCCATTTGCTCAGGCTGATTCTCCATCTTAACACAGCACTGCATATGTCGCTTAACGCGTAACTCGCCCTCATCCTCTTCAAAGTCCACCATTTGCTTTGGGACTACTTTCTGAGGATTCGACAGAACTGCAATCCTGGATCTCGGCATCAACCTGATAGTTTCCTGACAGATATTTAACACTCGCACCGGGACTCTTCCTTTTTCTGGGCTCGCAAGCACATTGGCTACTAACAGTCCTTTTGGAAGGGTAACAGAATCTGTGCATTCCACCAGCACTTGACGCTTCACTTGCTGAGGTATACTGCAGTGGCCTTCCACAATCTTCTCACTTAAGGGCGGGATTGTCACAACTTGCTTCCCAGACACCTTAACAAATCCTATCCTTCCTTCTGGACCCAAGAACCCCTCATCTTTCTTCACTCTTGCTATCACTCTCCTTACATTAGCATCTGTGCCTCGGCTGACTTTGCTTTCTTCGTTCAACTCCTTTCCAGACAGTACAAGGTTTTTTAATTCACTAAGGATATTCATTCCCACAATTCCATCCAATCCTTTCATCTCCTGCGCATCGGGGTTGGATTGTGTGAGCACGAAAACACACTTCCCTGGAAGCAGACTTCCCATGCACTCTATATCTGCCTGTAGACATCCAAGAACAGGAATGTCTAGCCCGTTCGCAGCAGTGAGGCGGACCCAGTTAGCAGACGACAGTTGCATCTCTTGCCCTCCGAAATGCTGTTTAAAGTGAGACTCTGAGATGGTGGTGACCTCTGAACCTGTGTCCAGCAGGCATTTGGTGGGCACCCCTGCTATTTTTATGTCTACTGTCAGACAGTCTCCAAAAGCGCTCTCCTTTAGGGTTCCTGGCACCACATCAGCCTTCCAATCAGCTTTATGGCTCCGTATTACTGAAGGCCCATTTGTGCTCGCCAATTCACCCAATGAAGCTCCTCTTAACGACTCAGTCATTTCAGCCATTTGTGATGATGCAGCACCCCGGCTACTCAGCTCCTTATGCTGACCGCACTGTCGACTGGTGTGACCTGGTTCACCACATGTGTAACAGATATATTTCCCTTCACTGTTTTTCAGTGGCTGTCTTCTTGTACCAGCAGGCTGGGGGTTAACTCTCCCTTGACTATGGACTATTCTGTACAATTCCTCCTGGCGTGCAGCTATTTTCTCTATTGCCTCATGCAACTTTTCTAACGTTAGTGAAGATGAACTGTCACCAGTCGCAACTGTAGTGTGAATTGCAGCTCTCGTGCGTGCAGGGGTTTTCAAGTTACTTTCAGACTGTGCTTCCTCTTCCTCAGACCATGTGATGGCATCCTGCATCAGCTGTGCAAAAGTCAAACTTCGCTCTTCCTTAATCCTTCGTTTCATCTCTCTTCTTAGGAAATCATCCCTTAGTCCAAGGACTAACTGTTCTTTCAGAACACTCTCTTCATTCGACACTCTGCTTGGTTCTCTGCGTTTTACCTTGTACAGTTTCTCACGTAAGTCATAAGCATAGGCACGTATAGTCTCGCCGGGTGCTTGTTTTCGATCATAGAAGTCTTTTAACCTTGTGCCAATGGGCACCTTATCCCCATAGGTTTCCTGAAGCAGCTTGAAGATAGACTCCATACTGTTATCCCCTTCTTCAAGCATGAACTTCACCGTATCTTTAGCTTCCCCCTTTAGGTGCTGCTTTATCAGCTCCACTTGATCTTCCTCTGGCACCTTCATGACCCGAAATGCTGATTTCATTGAGACTATCCACTCCTCCACGCTCCCTTCTCCAGGCTTAGTGGTGCCAGTGAAATCGGTAAGTTTGTGATCTCTTGGGATATAGATTGTTGCTGGGGTTGCACGAGTGGATGCTTGCTGCTCCATTACTGCCCTTGCCAACGACAGAGCTTCTCGTTGTTCCATTCTGGCATGATCCAATGCACCGGCTTGCTCCGCTAACCTCCTCTGCATTTCAGCAAACTCCTTCTTCAGTTCTTCCAGTTCTGCCATTTTTCTGCTTGCTCACAGACCTGGGACAGAACACTACAACAAAGAAAATCAGGCTAAGTATGTATCCTGTTCGTGACGCCAAATTAATGTAGCGGGGAATTTCACTACAATGTAGGGGTGAATTTATCTTCAGCTGCAATATATCTTGGATGACTAGGGATTGACAAGATCTAGGTCTCCAACTCCCCAGTACAATTAATTCCTATACTTAAATATATAAAAGTATGTTTTTTATCTGTCTTGTGAATTTTGGTTTTGTCTTTTGTAACAGCGACTGATGAGGATTGAGGCTCTGGAATTTAATAAAATACACGGTAGCTTCCCAGAGAATAATCGTTGGTTGACCCCTCTTCCCCTCTACCAGCCCACAAGACAGTAGGAATGCCCCTACTCCAAGATAACAGAAGTTTTACACTTATTTTTTAAATGTTTAGCAGAGTTAAACAAAATAAAGAAAACAACAGTCATGGAATAAATTCTTTGTTTCACGTGTCTTAATGGTTTTACCAAGAAATGTACAAAAAATAAAAAAAATAAAAATAAACTTTTGTTCAGATCCAAATTGGTTTCTTTTCTTTCAACAATAATACTCAAAAATATATAAAAAAAAACAATAACAGTTCTGATAGAATGAATGCTCTGAAGGTACACAGTTCACTCAAAAGTACATTACAGATGTTTCATTCCACCTTGGAAGACTTCAATACACATACCTGAGTGAGATTCACAACCCCAAAGTTAAAGTTTTACCTCACAGTAGAACTGGGCTGGCGTTGGAGTGTCCAGATATGGCAGGGCAATCATATCAAACAAATAGTCACCAGTTCGAAAACAGAAAGTCTCTTCTTTTACTTCAAAGACTGGGAAAATAATGTTCCAAAAAAAATAATGTTCCAAAAAAAACGAACGTTTCTGATAGACGAGACAGTCCCTCAAAAAAAACAACAACAATGTAATTCGGGTCCATTCACTCGTGCAAACTCAGTTATCCGTTCTCAAGTCCATGCAAATGTCCATCCAAAAAGAATTTCTCCAAGTGAAAACACTGCAAAATGTCCAAAAATAACTATCAAAAACAGAAGGAAAATTTATTGCCAGGGACAACGACTAAATACGGAAGAATAGAAAAAAGAACATAATCAAAAGAAGAGCGTCAATGAGCTCGCAATGCCGTTTGTGTCCACACGGCGTCACTATTGTATCAAAAATGATGCACAAGGATTTCGGCTTGAACAAACAGTAACAAAATCACTCGATCCGAGCTGCTTTGCTTCAAAAACAACAAATAACGTCCGTGTATCTTCAGAATAGCTACTGTGCTTAACAACAGTGAAAGAAAAAAAACTCACAGTATCTCAGCTCCCTTCTGTAGAAGACAACACTCGTGCCAACACACTGTCTCAGCTAGCACGGAAAACAATACACCTCCTGATATATCGCAGGCATGAAGTTCAGTTTCTCGGCGTTCAGGCTCGGTCAAAACTCACAACACCACAAGCTCGGTCCAGCTTCTCGTCCGCTCACCACGATGCTTGTCAAATGCTGTTCACACGTATACTCCAGAAAATAACGACCAAAAAAAAAAGTTTTCGTGCTCCTCGTCTCACTCACTTCCTTCCTTTTTCGGAACCCCCGTCCTACTTCTTTTTTTAATTTAAAAAAAACCCTTTCAAAATAAAGGTCCTTGTATACCTCCACACTCATACTGACCAGATCTGTGTGAAACTGTCTGCAGTAACTCTGAGCTTCTCTCCATGACTTTTGCTCATTAATGAAGAAGTATGTCTGGTTATTGTATTCCTGATCTAGAAGATTACACATATGACAAATAAAGTGAAAATGGTTTGTAACAAGTGAAGATTGTAATGCTGTTTGTGGAGTTGTTTAATGACATTGGAGCTTGACATCAAACAAATGTTGGGTTTAGACATCAACTTGATTTTCATTTTCGACCAAAATTTGACATCTGAGTGATGTTGGAGTCAACATCCAGTGCCTGATGGGAAACTTCCACCTAAAAGATTTATAACAATGTTATCACTAAATACTCTTTTTAAAGAATGTTATACTAACTTTTAGAAGAATATTCTAGGAACAAAAATAAAACTTGCCGCTGAAAACATTACCAAAACATAGCAGTGCTCTCAGAACATTCTTAGAACAATACAATTTCTAGCTGGAAAGGTTCTTTTGGGAACCAAAAATGGCTCTTCTATGGCAACACTGAAAACCTCCTTTTGGAACCTTTATTAATCTAAAGAACCCTTTTCCACTACAAAAAAACCCTCTTTTGGAATTGAAATGATCCGTGGATGTTAAAGGTTCTTCATGGAACCATCAATGCCAATAAAGAACCTTTATTATTAAGAGTTTATCATGTAAAATGCATTTTCTTCATAAAGATCTTGTTGAATACTTACCATCGTAGCACAAGAAATATCTGGTAGGAAAACAATAGATGTCGTAGAAGTGCCCATCGGCTCCCATCGCTCCACAGTCTTCATACTCTATAACAACCTCTTCTTCCTTAGCTGCCCAGTTTCTGTATCCAGCTTCTCCTTCCTTGTTAAGCTTTTCATCAGCCAGAGCCCTGTGCCACTGCTTACTGTGTTTTTTTCAGTCCAGTCCAGGCGGATTCTGTTTAAGTGAAGTTTTCCAGTGCAAAAAGCTCCTCTATGTTTGCCTGGTCCGATAGAGTCACCAGATCAATGTAATTGTCTCTGCAATATCATTGCACCTCATCAAATGTCTTGGATTGATTCACAAAGTGGAAAAATTGACCAAGTATGTGAACCTTAAAAATGAAATGTTTTATAGGTTATTCAGAAAAATACACATATTTATTCTGCTTCAGTATAGTCATGTGCATATACTCACATATGACAAACAGGACTAGAATGATTCTCAACTCCATTTCTGAATACTTTCACCTCAGTACCTACAAACTAAAAAAGTAGGTGGTTCCATCAGACTCTATTCATGTGAAATTTTATGATACATACAAGTGAAATTGAAGTTGTATCATAACTGATGAATTTTACATTACATTACAAAAAATAAAAAGAAAGAAAGAAAGAAATCTGTTATTTTCCTGCTTAATAACACAAAGCTGATTTGAAACAAATCAATTTCTTTCTTAGTGTGAAAAACATTTTAATAGTCCAAAGAATCTTTTTTTATTATAAAGAACATTTTGTGCAGTGGAAAGATTCCATAGTTGTTAAAGGTTCTTCATGGAACCATTGATGCCAATAAAGAACCTTTATTTTTAATTGTTTTTCATAATATTTAAGACTTCATATAAAAAAATAAAATAAAAAAAAAATCCGCAATGAATTAGTAAAATATAACTCATAATTAAGTTAATTTTTAAAAGAAAAATATGAAGTAAAATATAAAGTATTTATATTAATAAGAATCTGTAATACAAACAATCTCATACCTGTAATGTTAGCTATGGAAATCCTTCAGGCCTCTTAAGCCGTTTTTGCTCTTTTCCGTGCTTCTTTTGCGTAGATTTGGGGTTCACTTTACATGGCCTCTATCCCTTGGCTGGATCTTCCACTTTGGTTTGCCTTTTTACAAGCAAAACTTCCCAGTCTGGAAGGCATGGATTAATTTTAAGCCTGACATGTCTTGAAAAATGAGGTGCTTTAATGAAAAAGCACCAGAGAGCATTGAAATGGTTTAAGGTCAAGCAGATGATGTACAAACACCACCTGACATTGCAAATAAACTAGTCAACTAACTAACAAACTAACCAACAAATACTGAACATAAAATTTCAGCTGATTACCAATCATCTCAATTACCACAGTTTGAAAAGAGGCAGAAATTAGTAAATAGATTACTAAAAGGATCAAATTTTAGGAGACATACGTGGAAAAGCTAGTGCAATACTGTGAACTATAGTGCATATGTTCATCCTAATTTACATGTGCTTTTATCCAAAGCCATTACAAATGAGAAACATCGCAAGCAATTTGTCAGAGCCAAGAATTTCTATTGTACACAATCCCAGATTTAGTAAAAACTAGCCGAGGTGAAGAGCAGAAAATGTGTGTAACAGCAGTTCTAGTAGATATTTGGGAAAACATTCATGCATGCCAAAATTGCATGCAAATGTCGAATGACAGAGTAGAGAGAACTAACTTAAAATGATCAATATAATTACACAATGCATGTATGCAAAAGCATCTATTTTCTTAATAAAAATAACTGTATGAACCCAATGGCCCCTCAGGCTGATTTTACAGTTCTTCATCATGAGCTCTAGGCCTGTAGTTTGTCCTGTTTTCCACTCCATCTGGATCAGCTTGATCATTGATCATTTCCCTGTTGTTTTGTGTGTATTTGAATAATGTAAACCAGAGCTTGAGCTCCACAGGAGTCCAGTGGGTCATCAGCGTCATGAGACTCTCAACAAGGGTCCTAATTATGTGAGCATCCTTAAAATTGAGGAACCAAAAACTCCAACCTCCACATCAGTGAAGAAACAGACAGAAGATCTGATCTGATTTATATAGAGTGCAAAACAACACCATGTTTCTCAATCAATAGCTTTGCAACATTCCTCTTGGCCAATCAGATCCTAGCAATAGAGAGAGGTTTGGTTTGTTGTGATGACTGGCGGGATGGAAATACTGTGTATTTATCAAGCCTCCAACTGCATGCACACATGCAACACACACTGGGTTTTCATGTTTTATGGGGACATTCCATAGACTTGATTTATTAGATTTTATGCTGTACATACTGCATACTCCCTCCCCTAATCCTAACCCTAAACCTATCCATCACAGAAAATGTTCTGCATTCTTACATTTTCATAAAAACAACACTTAGTATGATTTATAAGCAAAAATTGTCCCCACAAGTTAAGGATTTCAGATATTGCCATCTATAGGATTTACCTGAACCACACACACACACACTTTGGTAGTCCTTCACTTTGGTAGTCCATCGTATACAGTGATGACATTCCCCCTCATTTGCAGTGTTCTCTTTGATGACTGTAGAGTGCAATCCTTGATCCACAAATTTTATTGCATGTTGCATGTTGTAAATTGTTTGTCTCTGTAGTCTTTTTGTTGTTTCCTTTTATTCAACAAAAAACTCATTGGAAAAATGTACCTATGTCAACATTTTTGCAAAATGCAAAATATGTACCAAAACGTACATATCACTGCAGTTTCTAACAAAAATCTCTGGCCATCTCTGGCTGTGTCTCGCGGACATGAGGGATACCGACAAAGTCAGGTTCCTTAATTCCCCCGTGTCCCAGACCGGCCTCTTCGGCAACGCAGTCGAGAACTTTGCCCAACAGTTCTCGGCTGTACAAAAGCAGTCTGAGGCCATCAGCCACATCCTACCGAGGCGGTCAGCTGCTGCACCACCACCGCCCGCAGCACCTCAGACTGCCCGTCGCCGAGGGCACCCCCCTGCGGCCGCCCCCGCGCCCCAGCAGCAGCAGCCTTCAGCTAAGCGGCGTCGTGGAGCCGGTCGCGGTCGGGGTGCCCAGCCCGTCCAGCCACCTCCCAAGAAGAAGGGTGGCAAGGCCAAGTCCAAGCGGCCCTAGGACCGGCGACCCGGAGATGGTTGGGTCTGCTCTACAGGAGATGGTGACTGCACCGCTCCTTCCCCCGGAGGAGGGCCGGGTGGAGAATCCTTTGTTTCCTTTTGTTTGTGTTCCGCCAAATTTTCAATAAAAGAGCAGTTTCCTCCACTCTCAAGTACCTCACCACTCTCATCTCCCTCTTCTCTCGCCAGCGGACAGCAGCGAGCAGCGGGCAGCCAAAGTCTCGACTGCTCCCTCTGTCCACCCGTGGAAGCAGGTAAGTGTTGCACAGCACACTGTGACGCCGCTTCGGGCCGCCTCGCAGAGAGAGCCTCCCGGGCCACGTCCCTGCGTTCCACCTCGCTGCCCCGCTGCGGGTACCCCTGTGGTCCCTCTGGTCCCGACTGTGCGGTCTCTGGGAGCCTAGTTAGCGCTCCCCAGTCCGTCTCGCTGGCTCATTCGGACCATCAGGCTCGGCTATGCGATTCAGTTTGCCCGGCGTCCCCCCAGGTTCAAGGGCGTCCACTTCACTGTAGTGAAAGATGTCGATGCCCCTGTCTTGCGTGCGGAGATCGAGGTCCTTCTGGCCGATATGAGGTCAGGGTTCTACAGTCCCTACTTTATTGTACCCAAGAAAAGCGGTGGGTTACGACCGATCTTGGACCTGCGAATCGGAGCCTGCACAAGCTACCGTTCAAAATGCTTATGCAGAAGTGCATTTTCGAGTGCATCCGTCCCGAGATTGGTTTGCAGCGATCGACCTGAAGGACGCGTACTTCCATGTTTCGATTCTTCCGCGACACAGGCCATTCCTGCGTTTTGCGTTCGAAGGTCGAGCATATCAGTACAGAGTCCTACCCTTTGGGCTGGCCCTGTCTCCCCGCGTCTTTATGAAAGTCGTGGAGGGAGCCCTTGTTCCCATGAGAGAGCAGGGTGTTCGCATTCTCAACTACCTCGACGACTGGCTCATTCTAGCACAGTCCCGGGGTCAGTTGTGCGAACACAGGGATTTGGTGCTCAGACACCTCAGCCAGTTGGGTCTTTGGGTCAACTGGGAAAAGAGCAAACTCTCCCCTGTGCAGAGGATCTCTTTTCTCGGTATGGAGCTGGATTCGGTCGATCAGATAGCACACCTCACAGAGGAACGTGCTCAGTCTGTGTTGAACTGCCTGAATACGTTCAATGGCAGGACAGCAGTCCCACTGAAATTCTTTCAGAGGCTCCTGGGGCATATGGCAGCCGCGGCGGCAGTAACCCCGCTCTGCTTCATATGAGACCGCTTCAACACTGGCTTCACGGCCAAGTCCCGAGATGGCCGTGGCAACGCGGCACGTTCCGGGTGCCAATCACTCAGGAGTGCCGCCAAGCCTTCAGTCCGTGGTCGGACCCTTTGTTTCTTCGGGCAGGAGTGCCCCTGGAACAAGTGTCCCGGCATGCTGTGGTATTCACAGATGCTTCTGCCACCGGCTGGGGTGCCACGTACAACGGGCATGCAGTGTCAGGGGTTTGGACGGGACCCCATCTGCATTGGCACATCAATTGCTTCGAGTTGCTAGCAGTACGTCTGGCTCTGAGCTGCCTCAAAGGGCCGCTACGGGGCAAGCATGTACTGGTCTGTACGGACAACACTGCGACCGTTGCGTACATCAACCGTCAAGGTCGTCTACGCTCCCGTCGCATGTCGCAACTCGCCCGCCATCTCCTCCTGTGGAGTCAGAAGCATCTGAGGTCGCTTCGCGCCATTCATGTTCCCGGTGTGCTCAACCGTGTTGCCGACGAGCTATCACGAGCTGCGCTGCCAGGAGAGTGGCGACTCCACCCCCAGGTGGTCCAGCTGATCTGGAGAGAGTTCGGAGAGGCTCAGGTAGACCTGTTTGCCTCACCAGAAACCTCCCACTGCCAGTTGTTTTACTCTCTGACCGAGGGAACACTCGGGACAGACGCACTGGCACACAGCTGGCCCCGGGGCCTGCGCAAATATGCGTTTCCCCCAGTGAGCCTACTTGCACAGACACTGTGCAAAGTCAGGGAGGACGAGGAGCAGGTCCTGCTAGTTGCACCCTACTGGCCCAACCGAACCTGGTTCCCAGAACTCTCACTCCTCGCGACAGCCCCTCCCTGGCCCATTCCTCTGAGGAAGGACCTTCTTTCTCAGAGACGGGGCACTCTTTGGCACCCGTGTCCAGACCTCTGGAAACTCCATGTCTGGTCCCTGGACGGGACGCGGAGGTTCTAGGTGACTTACCCCTTGACGTACTTAACACCATCACTTCGGCACGTGCACCATCTACGAAACATGCTTACGCCTCGAAGTGGAACCTGTTCGTCGAGTGGTGCTCTTCTCGCCGAGAAGACCCCTGAAGATGCTCGATCGGAGTCGTGCTTTCCTTCTTGCAGCAAGGCTTGGAAGGCTGTCCCCCTCCACCCTCAGAGTCCATACTGCTGCTATCTCCGCTTACCACGACCACATAGATGGCAAATTTGTTGGTCAGCACGACCTGGTCGTCAGGTTCCTTAGGGGGGCGAGACGGTTAAATCCTCCTCGTCCCCCCTCCACTTCAGATTGCTCCCTTTGAGCCTTTGGAATCGGCAGACTTAAAGATTCTGTCTCTGAAGACTTTGCTGCTGGTTGCATTGGCCTCCATCGAGAGGGTAGGGGACCTGCAGTCATTTTCGGTCGACGAATCGTGCCTAGAGTTCGGGCCGGGTGACAGCCACGTGGTACTAAGACCCCGGCCTGGCTATGTGCCCAAGGTTCCTACCACTCCCTTCAGGGACCAGGTAGTGAACCTGCAAGCGCTGCCCTCGGAGGAGGCAGACCCAGCCCTGGCTTTGCTCTGTCCAGTTCGCGCCTTGCGACTGTACTTAGACAGAACTCAAAGCTTCAGGACCTCAGACCAGCTCTTTGTTTGTTACGGAGGCCAGCAGAAGGGAAAGGCTGTCTCCAAGCAGAGGATGGCCCACTGGATAGTGGATGCCATCGCCCTGGCTTACCAAGCTCAGGGCGTGCCCTGCCCGCTCAGGTTGCATGCTCACTCCACGAGAGGTGTAGCATCCTCCTGGGCGCTGGCTCGTGGCGCCTCGCTAACAGACATTTGTAGAGCTGCGGGCTGGGCGACACCTAACACGTTCGCTAGATACTATAGCCTTCATGTCGAGCCGGTCTCCTCCCGTGTTCTCGCCTCAGGTCAGAGGCACGGAGAGGCCCCGGCTTAGTGTCGGCTTGCTGCGCTTCATGCGCTCTTTGCTCCAGAGAGTCCCTACGGGCAGACCCTGTTGAGTCCTCCGGTTAACCCTCGGCAGCCGACGTGGCGGAGTGTCTGGCGCCGGGCCTATACTCCGTTGCATCCTTGAGAACCGGATTTAGGCTGGGTTCCATATGTGTGACCCTACGGGGATCCCATATGGTTTTTTCCACGGCCACTCCTAAACGAAGCCCGTGTCTTTCCCTCTGGGAGAACCCATCTCTCATCGAGTTGGAGTCACCCCAGTTCTTCCATATGTTGTACAACCTACAAGGTTAGTCCATATGTACTTATCCATATAACTCCTTCGGGGAAGGATGTGGCTTCCGCAGCATTCCCTTTCTAACGAGACGTTACGCTTTCCCAGCATTATCCAATAGTCTCACTGATTGGGTTTGGGAACAGCAGTGATCGACCCTCTCTGTGTGTTAGCCCTGTCCCACCAAACCACGGGATAAACAGAAAGACTAATATTAGCGTAGATGCCATTCTTCTTCTGATGTAACGAGTACATCTGGTGTTATAGGAAGTGTTCCCGGTTCCGGCTGATCTAATTTATGCAGCCTAATAATCCTTTAATGGATTTGAAAATATAAATTGATAATGTGTTATGTGTATGCCAGGTTAAAGAGATGTGTTTTTAGTCTAGATTTAAACTGACAGAGTGTGTCTGCATCCCGAACAATGCTAGGAAGAATGTTCCAGAGTTTAGGTGCCAAATAGGAGAAGGATCTACCGCCTGCGGTTGATTTTGATATTCTAGGTATTATCAGCTGGCCTGAATTCTGAGATCGCAATAAACGTGAAGGACTATAATGCATTAAGAGCTTGCTTAGGTACTGGGGAGCTAAACCATTTAGTGCTTTGTAAGTAATTAGCAAGATTTTAAAATCTATACGATGTTTAACAGGAAGCCAATGCAGTGATGACAGAACTGGGCTAATATGGTCATACTTCCTAATTCTAGTAGCAACTCTAGCTGCTGCATTTTGTACGAGCTGTAGTTTATTTATCAAGCGGGATGAAAAACCACCCAGTAAAGTGTTACAGTAATCTAGCCTTGAGATCATGAACGCATGAACTAACTGTTTTCATTGAGATTGAGAGCATATGTCATAGTTTAGATATATTTTTAAGATGGAAGAATGCGGTTTTACAGATGCTAGTAACATGGCCTTCAAATGAAAGATTGGTATCAAAGAGCACACCCAGGTTCCTAGCTGACGACGAAGACTTAACAGAGCAGCCATCAAGTGTTAGACAGTATTCTAAGTTATTACGTGAAGAAGTTTTCGGTCCAAAAATTAGAATCTCTGTTTTTTCTGAATTTAGTAGTAGGAAATTACTGGTCATCCAGTTTTTTACATCAGCTATACATTCTGTTAATTTAGCGAATTGGTAAGTTTCATCAGATAAGTATGATTTGAACCATGCCAATGTAATTCCACTAATGCCAACATAGTTTTCGAGTCTATTTAGAAGAATATTGTGATCAATAGTGTCAAATGCAGCACTAAGATCCAGTAACACTAATAGAGAGATACAACCACGATCTGATGATAAGAGCAAATCATTAGTAACTCTAATGAGAGCAGTCTCAGTACTATGGTACGGTCTAAATCCTGACTGGAAATCCTCACAGATACTATTTCTTTCTAAAAAGGAACATAGTTGTGATGAAACTGCCTTTTCTGAGATTTGAAATCGGCCTGTAATTGACTAATTCTCTAGGATCAAGTTGTGTTTTTTTAATAAGAGGTTTAACAACAGCCAGCTTAAAAGTTTTTGGTATGTATCCTAGTGATAAAGATAAATTAACGATATTAAGAAGAGGATCTATGACCTCTGGAAGCATCTCTTTCAATAGCTTAGTCGGTATAGGGTCTAACATACATGTTGTTGATTTTGATGATTTAACAAGTTTAGACAATTCTTCCTCTCCTAAAGCAGTAAATGAAATTAATTTTTCCTCAGGGACACTACAATGCACTGTCTGACACAATACTGTAGTAGACGGTTGCATGGTTATAATTTTTTCTCTAATATTATCAATCTTGCATGTAAAGAAGTTCATAAAGTCATTGCTGCTGTGCTCTTTGGAAACATCAGAAGTTGAAGCCTTATTTCTTGTTAATTTAGCCACTGTATCAAATAAATACCTAGTGTTGTGTTTATTTTCTTCTAAAAGTTTTGAAAAATAGGCAGATCTAGCAGTTTTTAAGGCCTTTCTGTACTCAGTCATTCTCTCTCTCCACGAAATGCGAAATACTTCTAGTTTTGTTTTCTTCCAGCTGCGCTCCATTTTTCTAACTGCTGTTTTTAGGGCCCGAATGTGCTCATTGTACCATGGCGTTGGATTAATTTCCTTAATCTTTTTTAAACGCAAAGGAGCAACTGAGTCTAATGTGCTGGAAAAGACAGAGGCAATAGTTTCTGTTGCAACATCGAGGTCTTCTAAGCTGTCTGGTATGCTAAGGCGATGAAACTGATCAGGAAGATTATTTATAAAGCGATCTTTAGTGGTAGAAGTGATGGTTCTACTATATTTATGGCAGGGAGGCAGTTTAGCCGCTTTGACTAAATGTAGTTGTGGCGAGGGGGGCGTGGTTCAGCGAGGTCTGCAACCGGAGAGAATAGCGGGAGACGCGTGGTAAGTGAGTGGCTTGAATACAAATCACGAACACCTGTTTCTCGCTATTCTCTCCGGTTGCAGACCTCGCTGAACCACGCCCCCCTCGCCACAGTAGTATACACAAGACTAGATAATGATCTGAGATGTCGTCACTCTGCTGCAGAATTTCAATGGCATCAATATCGATTCCATGTGACAATATTAGATCTAAAGTATGAAGTATGTATGTGCTTTATAAGCTCACCTGCAGCAGACTCCTGCTCCACCTCACATCTCTGTATCAGTCCTTTATAATCACAGGAGAAAGTAAATGGTTCCACCTGCTGGAGGACTTGAATGCACAACAAATACAGAATGAGTGAGAATGCATGTCTAATGCATGACAAATTGGACATTGCTCTTTGTATCTCAGAGTCTCTTTAGTTCAAAATTACATTAGTCCTATGTTTTCATGAAATGTTGTCAAACATATTTTGCAATGGAATCGGTGGCATGCAGTAGTGTTCTGAAATGGGGAAGCAATTAAGTCCTCACAGATTTTTTTAATGTATATATATATATATATATATATATATATATATATATATACAAGCTAAGTATATATATTACACACACACACACAGCACAAATGCCGGTGACTAATGAGGGTTTGCACGCGCTCACTGACTGAACTCTGAATCTGAATGCATGCAAATTCTCTCTTATCATCATAAACAACAAAAGAAAGTGCACCTCACATTAGACTGAAGTCATGGACCGCTTCGGTGATCTTTGATCGCCAAGTTTGAATAACTGTTTTGTTTTTCATGTTACTGAAATAATTAATGTTATGTCTTTCTTTTTTAATCCATAAAAAGCAATAAACAAATTCACTAACAGTTCTTAGCTTGTTTTGTCTATAGTCAGAATATGGTGTGCTTTTTCCCCACCAATATATATATATATATATATATATATATATATATATATATATATATATATATATTTCAAGAGCAATAATCAACCATCATAATTTTGTCATGATATTGCAGCTTCACCTCTATAATGACTCCATATTTATATGCTATTTACCATATGCAATGTAAATACATGTACATGAGCAGCATTAAACAGTAGGCCTATGTGTCAATAAACATAAAAATGCCATCAGTTGCAGCTTCTGTTCCACCTTTGCAAGTGTAAAAATGGCTTTAGTTGATGGTTGAAAAAAATGTCATTGATTGTGAATGATTACAGTAACTGGTTAAAGTTATTTGAACAACACAGATACATAGATTAAAGCAGAATTTAATAAGGTAATAATTATAAAAACATGCCTCTACAAAGTAAAAAAAAAAAAAAAAAAAAGTACTGTATGTAAAGGCCTATATATCATTGACCCCCCTAAAGGCCATTGTGTAATTCCACCCTGGGTGTAAGTATTGTGGTATTCCGCCTTGACACCCCCCCCAACTAGTAAAGATCTGGGATAAAAAAAATAAATAAAAAAATAAATAAAATCAACGGCCATTGCGTCAAGCATACACTGTTCTCATATTTATTACAGCTCCAGAGTAACATAATCAATATGCACAGCATGAATTTAATTAAAAATAATTAAACTAACAATACACAGATATTACAGACGTTTACAGACGTACAGATATTTTATTATTACTACTAGTTTCAATATATATATATATATATATATATATATATATATATATATATATATATATATATTAATGCTATATGTGGACAATATACGTTTTATAGTTCTTAAAGGTTTGAATGAACAAACAGCGAAGCAGAAGTGCTTAAGTTGTCTTTACACTGTAATCATGTAATTATGAAGACATTTCAGTCAGTTGATTTCAAGGGGAATTTCTGTTCTCACAGCGACCTGTAAATGAAACATTTTTGCTCATTACTCATAAAATTCAATAATTTTATAATCATTTCCATTTGTGCAGCTTATTTCATAGGTTATTGTACAGTTGTGAGAACAGACTTATGTTTATCAGTGTTCGCCTTCTGGATCACCTGTTTAGGAGTTTGAGTCCATCTCAGTGTCACATCTGTGAGTCCTCTATCAGCAAGAGCAGATCCCAACTGGAAATAACATTCATACTAAAATGATTTAGAGCAGAATGTGACGACACACTCAAATCTTCCTCTCAATCCATTTGTGTTTAAAACAATGTCAGAATATTGTGAAAATGTTCATGTTGAAAATATATTCTTTGAAAAAAGGTTAAATGGGGTTCTATATTGAACTCTAGGGTTCTTGACTCAATTTTAAAGAACTCTTTATGCCAAAAATGATCTATATTATGAAAAATGTCCTACATGATTGCAGAATACTTTCATAATTAATGTTTTTTTTGTTTTGTTTTTGTTTTTTTTTTCTCTAGTGATGAAGTATGTTTATAAGCTGTTTAATCCATAAAATATAATCAAAACAAAAACAGTTCATTGAAACAATTAATAAAAACAAAATTAGTTAATTAAAACTAAAAACATAAAATAATCCCATGATGGAACCCTTAAAAAGTTCTATATATGAAGTGCCTGATGGAACCATTTATGGTTTCATATAGAGTTTGACTCATTAATCATCCTACCATAATTTAAAGCAGTTCTCTTTTTGTAAATGCAAATGCATTGCAGGAGAACAACAACTGATTTTGTTCTTAATAATTTCAGGTCCTAATATATGTTAATTCTATGTACTGTGAACACATTCCAAATTTGAGTTACATTTGTGCATTTTTGGATGTTTTTTCCTTTTCCATTTTCAATAATTTGATGTCTCCTTTTTGCTTATTGCATAATTTGTTAGCTTTTTGATTGCCTGCATCTTTTATCAGGTGTGAAGATTTATTATGTGATTATAAATGCTGTAAAAATGTAATTTAGTTTCTTTCTCTCACCTGTTTCAGAATGTTTTCTCTCATCGAAGGGTCAGTCAAATCATTGCTGGAGGTAAACTGCATTTTTACAAATGATCTTTTTAAATCAGGACCTAAAAAACCAAAGTCATACATGTAATACATAGAACATCTACTTTAATTAATAACGAAATATTAGAATTATGATTTGGACCCTACACATTTCCATTTATTAAAACATATCCCTACTTCTCAATGTGTCTTGTTGACAAAAAAATATCATGATGTGAAGACATTATTATCTGATACTATAAACCAATATTACTGATTTACCTTCCCCATACACCTTCACCTCACACAGAGTGAGTATCTTCATGTCTCCAGGAATGACCAGATTCACATATCGTCCCTCCATCCCATTACATGAGTAGTTGTAGGACTCTCCTGCTGGAATAGCAGGAATAACAGCACATCTACAGACAGAGAGAAACTAATGAAGGATATGAAGATACTCATATATTCACATTTGTACTCAAGCTCTCATCTTCTTTCAACCTCAAGAGTCTCACATGGGATTGTTGCTGCCGTTATTCTCCAAAGAGTTTCCGATGCGAATCTCTGCTCCGTTTATTCGTTCGGCACAGCAGTCTTTTCTGTTAGTAATGACCACTTTACTAACTCTGTAAATATGACGCAGATCCAGCCTCCACCATGGGTTATTCTCATTAAGGGTTGACGAGCATCCCGTGTACAACTGCTGGAGACCTCGATCAATGGCCTTTTCAGCAAACCTGTCCCAAGATGTTGATGACTGTGTAGCAGCTCCATCTGCTGCCAGATTTTCTAGAAAATGGCATTAATGCAGAGGGTTTGTAGCAAAGTGGAAGATTATTAGCAAACAATGACTTGAGGTGAAGTCAAGTTCAGCTGGGTATGTTTATGCATTTGAAGCTAATGATGTGAGAACAACATGGGGTTATTTTAATAAATTCAGCTATTGTTTTGTCTTGTGAACTAAATGCACAAGACATCTAACATCTAACCCTAACATCTTTTATGTAAAATATCTTACTCAGGACAGTACTAAACAAAAAAATAACATGCATTTTGTATGATCTCTCTTATTTTATTAAAATTATTCGCATTTTCACAGATTCTGCAAGTGGTTCACATACTTTTTCTTGTCACTGTATATGTGAAAATGCTTTAAAGATGCCTGTAAGAATAGGAAGAAAGAGTTACACAAATGTTTTGTGAATTTATTTTATTTCTGAAAGTTTTGTGTATGAAGTTGAGGTCAAGCTACAAGGAAGTGAGAGACGAATGCGGGTGGTTCGAGGAAAGAAAACATACGGTGACTGTTAAGGTAATGCACCAGATAAGAAAAGTGTTCAACAAGGACTCTTATACAAGACTTTAATGGTGATAGTTCTGTCTGTGTGAGTGGTAAACTCATAACAGTAAGACAATAAGTTTAAGTTTAGTGGCTAGTGTTTTGCATGGACTTTGTTAACAAGCTAGCGGCCAGCGACCTCGATTAGTTAAGCCTGTGTGGAAATGTGAGACCGACGATGATCAAAGACCCTGACGGAGCCGGATAGCGTTATCGAGTGGAGGACTTTGCTGAGATTGTCAACCATGTGAATCTTCTCTTCAACCGCGAATCCTCTCATCCTGTCTTCTGTTGCTGACACCTTTGATCCTGTGCGCGTTAGGTTACATTCACATTGAGTAAAGGTACCATTTTTTGTTTGGCCTGTGTGGTGAAGCAGCCATTTGGTTTAAAGTACACATGAAATCAAAATCGACCCTATTAACTTTACTAGTGCATATTACTAGTAAACATATTACTAGTCTTGTGGTTTGTCGCGGTAATCTTTAAGCAAAATCTGAAAAGTTACTTCCGGTCTTGAATGGCGTTCCTTCCCTGATAACGTCAGTTTGACGGCTTGGGTTGAAAACGCTTAAATCACTCCCCTCCAACCGTTAGTTTGCTATGAGTGAGAGATGGAGAGGAGGAACGCTAAAGTAAAACAAAGTAAAACTCTGTAAAACTCGCTAAAGTGAATCTAAAACGATTCATACTTCAAAATAAATATATGCCCTTGATATGATATTATTGAATATAATGCTTTGCAACAATACATTACCTGCCAAATATCCATAGACTTCAACCTCACAAAGAGTAAGAACCTTCTGATCTTCAGGAATATTAACAATCACATAACGTCCCTCCATCCCATTACATGAGTAGTTGTAGGACTCTCCTGCTGGAATAGCAGGAATAACAGCACATCTACAGACAGAGAGAGAGAAACGGATGAAGGAGATCAAGATTGTCGTATCTTCACATTCAAATTAATCCTTCAAATTTGTGGAGGTCTCACATGGGATTGTTGCTGCCGTTGTTCTCCAAAAGGTTTCCGATGCGAAGCTCCGCTCCGTTTATTTGTTCTGCAAAATTGTCATTTCTGTTAGTGAGGATCACTTCTCTAACTCTGTACACATCACACAGATCCAGCCTCCACCATGGGTTAGTCTCATTAAGGGTTGACGAACATGATGTACTCAATTGCTGGAGACCTCGATTACTGTCAATGGCTTTTTCTGCAAACCAGCCTGCAAATGTTGATGACTGTGTAGCGGCTCCTCCTACTGCCCGATTTCCTGGGAAAATATTATAACCTATCGTGACCCATCATTATGCACAATTTGAACAAGCACTTGTGTGAATGAGATTTGAAAGCAACAGCAGAGAAGATGATTAACAAACAACCACTTGAGGTGAAGTGAGTCATTTCTTCATCAACTACTGTCAACAAACAAGCAGAATTATAAACACAATGACATTGTCTAACAGCATCCTTAACAACTATATTCACAATAATTAGACACCACCCTAGTACCTCAAAATTAATGCCTCAATAACCTGGCTGGAAAAACCAGCTAACAAAAAAACATGTTCTAAGAATGTTTTGCTAAGAATGAAAACATTATATTTGAATGTTCTCTGAATATTCCAAAAGGTCCAAATGTTTAAAAAAAAAAAAAAAAAATCTCTGAATATTCTGAAACAAGCAGTAACTGTCAGGTTTCTGGTGTGTTCTAGTCAAAACACATGAGGAAGTACTGATTCAAAGATTCAAAACCAAATGCAGGGGATCACTGGAGAAAAAAAAAATAGCGTGAAAACACTCTACATTTAGAAAACATGGAACAAAGAACAGAGGAAACTAAGGTTTTAAATTAATGGGTAAATGAGGAATCTAAATGAACAAGAGGTGAACTACAACTAGTGACTAACTGGCACACGCAAGGAAACTAGGTGAATGTACAAATGGCAGGGAATAGGAAAAGAACAGAACCAAACCAGAATGAAACTAAACAGACATAGAAATACACATTAAATTATGCTCCTGGGAAGGCGTGTCCTTGCACTGTAAAACTCTAGCTGAGGAGGGAAGGTGGGAGCTCTGCAGGAGGACGCAGAGCAGGTGAAGGGCAGGTATCCAGGGGAGATGACAGAGGAGATGAAGGTGGGAGGAGACAGGTAGGAGCAAGGAGCAGGAGTAGCCAGACAGGGATGATGGCCCACACCGGAGTTAAGGGAGAAGGAGCCATGATTGGGCCTGGCTGATGAAACAAAGGGGACGACTGACGGAGACAAAGCTGATGGAAGTGGAGACCCAGGTGAAGCAGGTGAGCTGATGTGACCACACAATGCCAATGGCTCTGGAGACTGAGGTGCAGCCACAGTGACGGTCATCTGAGGTGGAGCAAGGGTACCAGTGGACTGAGGCAGAGCAAGTGGGACTGAGGACCAAGGCGTAGCCCGACAGAGCCGAAGGTGTGGAGGGATGAAGCGCAGCTGAAGGATGTCTGACGTCCGTGGCGCAGGCAGAGTGATGTCTGACCAAGGCACAGCTGGAGGGACGAGGGAGCCCAGTGGAGCTGCAAGGACGATGGTCCCAGGTGGAGTCAAGGGAGAGTGGAGCCGATTGGTCGATGAGCCGAGGTGGAGTGAAGGGCTCAGCGGCTGGACGTGGAGCCAGGGGATCCTTGTGCTGAGGGGGAGCTGGAGACTGGAAGACCTGAGGCAGATCCGCGGATCTTCCAGTCTCCAGAGTGGACTCCAGAGTGGAGTCAGAGGAGGAGTCGAGGGACTTAAGGGAAACAGCGGAGACTGGGCAGAGGAACTGCCTGCTATTGGAAGAAGAGGTGGGAGATGGAGGCTTGATGGGATCCTAGGAAACACAGGAGACTTGGATCTGGGTGGAACCAGCGGAGACACAGGAGACTTCGAGCTGGGCAGAACCAGCAAAGACAGGAGAAATAGAGAAACATCCTCCTCCATTTCCTCATAAATACAACTGCAGCTCACCCTCAATGGCAGGAATGTGGAAAGGTCTTTCCTCCATGCCCACAAACTCCACAAGTACACCTGCTGGCTCACACACAGTGTTGGGCAGATTTGGAAATGGTGAACGCAGACCCGCAGTTCACCAGTACTTCTTCCACAAGCTCAGCGAATGTCCCCCGAGAAATACGTTACAATAACATCCAAAAACCGGAATTAAAAAAATGTTCCATAAACAATGTATACTTTTTTTGTGTGTGTGCTAATGTTTTGAGAACATTATTAAAGACCAGATAACTCTGAACAAACATTGTATTAATGCCACTGGAAGAAAGTTGGCTTATAACTTTAACGTCCTTGCACCGTAAAAGCCTAGCTTAGGATTGAAGGTGGGTGCTCTGCAGGACGATGCAGAGCAGGTGAAGGGCAGGAAACCAGGGCAGATGACAGAGGGAGAGACCAGGATGGTGATGAAGGTGGGAGGAGACAGGGAGGAGCAAGGAGCAGGAGTAGCCAGCCAGGGACCCAGAGCTCAGCCAGGATGATAGCTCATGGTGGAGTTGAGGGAGAAGGAGCTATGATGGGGGCTTGGCTGATGAAACAAGGGGGACAACTGACGGAGACTGAGCTGATGGAGACTAAGCTGATGGAAGTGGAGACCCAGGTGAAGATGGAGACCTGATGAGACCTGTCTCCAACAGATCTGATTTTTCACCTAAAATTGGCCAGGTAGAGCTCTAGGACTGCCCTCAGTCCACTCTCAGTAAATTTGGTACCCGACCTTGGGTTCACCCAAACCCACTACTTTCTGTAGTCCCCAACTGCAATGGATTACTAATGTCCCACATTAATCACCACAGAGTTTCAACCATCATGGATCACTCCCCACTCTAACTTTAATTATTTGTCTGTTACCAGAGAAATTTGAAGATTTTAAAATGCATGAAAACAGTCAGGAATAAAGAGAGGGTGCATAAAAGATTGATATAAAATGCATTTTAAAATAACCAATATCTCCATCTTCAATAACACCCATTTAAAATGAAAATTAAGTTTCAATTAGCACTGAGGACTTTAACAGTGGTTAACTTATGCAATTAACTATTTAACATGATGAAAAATCAACACAAGCCCCTCAATTATCAGATTAATCTGTACATATGATGCCAGAAAAGCTTGAATACTGGTTTGGAAGGACATGAGCATAAATAAAGTACAGTATAACAATTTTGACTTTTTTTTTTTTTTTTTTTTTTGGTGAACTATGGCTTTAAAGTAAGTTTTTGACAAGTATTTATTGCATTCAATATTCAAAAAGTGCTCTACAGCAATGAATTACCTGCCAAATACCCGTAGACTCCAACTTCACAAAGACTAAGAATCTTATCATTTCCAGGAATATGAACAACCACATAACGTCCCACCATCCCACCACATGAGAAAGTGGCCGTGGCACTGGCTGCAAGAGTGGAAATTACACCACATCTACAGACAGAGAGATCATGTATTATCAGTTTCTGTTCATCTTCAGTCACATTAATCAAAACAGTCAAAGAAATTCTCACATGGGGTTGCTGTAAATGTCAAGGAAGGTCCCGACACGAATCACTGCCCCATTTATCCTTGAAGTGCTGGTCGCTCTGTTAGTGATGGTCACTCTGTTCACTCTGTATACCTTCAGTAGATCCACTCTCCACCACGGGTTGGTCTCCTGGTTAGTGTGTGTATAGCTGGCGGGAAAACTATCAAGAGCATTTCCAGATACATGGTTGTTGTAAACTGATGACTGACTAGGTTTGCCCCATAGCGCTGCGTTTTCTGCAAAAGGATAAAGGGCTGTAAGAGGTAATCTATGACAGATCTTTTCTTCTGTATTCTGACATGCATTTGAGTGAAACGGATCATTGAAAAGGAATGAATGTATTCTGTGCATCGGTTGTTAAGATGTGGGCGTGGCTCTCAAAACTGTATGCAGATAAGTGTGCAGGGGTGGAGTTTAAGTGTACCAAATGATTGGAGAATCCTGCATAAGTCACCAGAGAGATATAATTTCACCAAGGTCCAGTTGACATTTTGACTAAACATAAATAATAATAATAATAATAATAATAATAATAACAAATGGATACATGAATTAAAAAACCTAAAAATGCATTGAGAAAATAAATAGTGTGAATTTTCATTTCATGTCAACTTTGCTTGAAAAAGAAAATCATAGATGTTAATAAAATGAATGATTCTTACCTTCTTGTCCATTTGCCATTTCCTCAATCAGTACAAACCCTGTGGGAACACACAATTTCTTTTCTTTTATTGATTTTTTTAAAATGACATTAAAATTTTTATATATTTGATCCCCTTTGATATTGTTGCTAATAAATTAAACATCAGAATGATTATGACATCACTAAGCATTAATCTGTGAAGTGACTTTGTTGGAGGAAACTACAGACGCACCAATCTGCAACAAACAGACTGTTTGAATTTAAATGATGTTTTATTAACGTAGTTCAGGAGGAACAAGTCAAATAAGCTACCCAATCATTACATCATCTTAATCATTACGTCATCTCAACCAGCTGTCAACAATCTGTAATCAACGTATCTACCCAATCGGCATGAGTTCAGGCCTGTATATAATCACAGTCAAAACTCACCCAAGGATCCTCGACAGTTTCCAGAATCCCTCCACCACCCCGTCTCCTCACACTCTCTGGGTTACTTCATATAATCTAAAAGGGGGGGGGGGGGTACTCTGTGTTCGGGCCGATTACAGAGCTCGGAGCCCTCTCCCCGGACAGCACGCCAAATACGTTTACCAATTTATTTACCCGACTTATTTGTAAGTGTGAACTCGTGAAAGACAAGAACACATTTCTGTGGAATCACTACCTGACAAACGCAGACATAAAGCAGACTGTCAAACTATTTGCATGCTCAAATGAGCATCTACTCAACATAAGATTTGATTAGTAAAGCAGATCTATGAAATAAACTGAGAAATACTATCCTAGAGATCAAGTGACAAGCAACCCTTCAAACGTTTGAAATCTCTAAAAACACTGAAATGCTGAAGACTGGAGTAATGATGCTGAAAATTCACAGTGATCACAGACTTCTGAACAGTATGTAAATGCTAAGAAACAATTAATTATAGAAAGCAAACCATGAAAAAATGTGGGGTTAAAAAAATATATACAAAAGATTTAATGTATGAAACAGCAACAAATCTAGAATATTTTGATATTTGTTAGGCAAGAAATGTCAATACTTTACAATATGTTACAAATACACAGTAGAGAGGGATGAGTAAACTAAACAACAACATTGAAATCATGTTTATTTTCTAAAATCAAAATAAAACTGAACACCTCAATATTGCAATAAATCAAGGTCGACACAATAGCCTCTTAAACGTCTACAAGCTCTCAAGTCTCAGTTGAGCTCAAGTGCACAAGAAGGCCATAAGTAAACCAATATCCTTCAAAAAGGTCTTGTCAGTATAGCGGATAAATAAAATAATGTTAAGTAAAATTAAATAGTCAAAGTCTGCTTGCACTGGATATGCTGATTTGAGCCTCATCACGGGCTGCAATCATTACCTCATCTCCTAAATCAAACACCTGTGATTCAGCAACTACCTGCTAATGCACTCACATTCACATTCAAGTAGCCTTGCTGACAAGTTTGGGTGAGTAAAGGCAAAATGCACAAGATATAGTACATTCAATGACCTTAGATGGTGATATTGCTTCTTTATATCAGAAACAAACTGCTACAGAAAAAGTTAGGTGCCATGCAAAATGTAATGTGTTATTGCATTACTCATCACAAATGTATTGGAGTGAAACGTACATTTACTTGTTCAAGAATGTAATCAAGTAGAGAGTAAAACTTGCTAATATCTTTGATATTCAGTACAACTACAAAGTAGCCAAGAAAATACTTAAGTGCAGTAACTAATTACATTTATCAAATACTTTATACCACACTGGTGTGAATCTAATAAAATAGCAGATGTAAGTTGCACTTTACCCAGTAAGATCCACAGGCACTTGGAGAGCTTCTTCATGTTTGATTAAAGGTGTTCGTCTTTCTTTAGGTGTGGAGAGTGTGAGTTTTGTATGTTTTATGGAGGATGGCGCATTTAAATGTGCATCACATGATCAAACGTGTCTCTTCTGTCAAACTCATCTGTCTCTCTTTTTGCATTTTTATTCATGAACATAGAAGTGTGTTACAAATTTTAGTTAATCACAAAAAAGCCTTTTTAAAAGTCTGAGAATGGCAAAATAAAAATCATGACGGATGATGTTCATCATCATTGTGTTTAGTTTACGCAGACTGCAAAAACAAAGACAAACAAATAAGCTGTCAGGACTATAACACCGTCACTGACACACCCACTGCTTAAAGCTGATCGTGCTTTTGCTGCACTATAAAAACTGATGTGCTAAAAGTAACCCAGTTTTGGTTGTTTTGCAACCTACTGATGGGTCAAATATGCAAAAACACCAGTGGGTGATTTAAAGTATATACACTCTAAAAAATGCTGGGTTAAAAACAACCCAAGTTGGGTTGAAAATGGACAAACCCAGCGGTTGGGTTAAATGTTTGCCCAACCTGCTCGGTAGTTTTATTTAAACCAACTATTATTTAAAAATTGCTATATGGCTAGCTTAAAATGAACCCAAAATAGTTGGGAAATTAAAAACCAGATGCAATTAGAGACAACAACAATAGATAAAAGGTGAATGTTTATTAATAAGCTTTAATATTTTATTAATATAAATTTAATAGTTTAATAGTTTATTAATATAAATTTATTAATAAGCAATTTAATAAATGTTTATTGTTTAATAATTATTCATTGAACATTAATAAATGTTCATTTCCAACATACTTTGGGTTAATTTTAATTAAGCAATACAGTAATTTTTAAACAATAGTTGAGTTAAATAAAACTACCCAGCAGGTTGGGCAAACATTTAACCCTACCGCTGGGTTAAAACAACCCAATTGCTGGGTTAAAACAACCCAATTGCTGGGTTTGTCCATTTTCAACCCAACTTGGGTTGTTTTTAACCCAGCATTTTTTAGAGTGTCGGTTGTAATTGTTTCGGGTGGCTGGTAGAGAGATGAGGCAGATACGGATTTCCACAATAATAGACACTTTACTTCAAACAACGGCAAGGAACAAACAGAGAACGGACAAGGAGTGAAGGGAGTGAGTGCCATATAAAGGGAGTGATGATAATAGAGTCCAGGTGCAGGTGATGAGTGATGATGAGGAGCTGACGAGGGAAGTGAGTGCAGGTGACGAAACAGGAGGATCATGGGAATTAGAGTCCAGGGGAACAAGGGATCTGTGACATTACCCCCCCCCCTCCCGGTAGGCGCGTCCTCGCGCCGTAGATGGAACAACCGGGAGGGGGGTGGGCGCCCTGGAGACCTCATGCCGGTGCAGGGGGAGGAGCAGAATGGAGTGGTCTCCAGGGCAGGTCCAAGAACCATGGCGGGTCAGGGGCCGAAGGCAGCCATGGCGGGTCAGGAGCCGAAGGCAGCCATGGCAGGTCAGGAGCCGAAGCCTTCATGCCGTTGAGCCCAGGCGGCGCTGAAGGACCGGCGGGAGATGGCGGAACCCACGGCTCCGCCGACCGAAGCGCAGCCGGGGCTCCAGAAGGCCGCAGTAGAAGACAGACGACATACAACAAAGTGAACACCTGGGGGAGTGAGGAGGCCAACTGGAACTGAGGGACGGAGCGGAGACGGAGGAGTGCAGTCCAGAAGTGAGGGCAGGCTGATGAGGGACCAAGGTGTGAACGGGGGCAGGATGGAGACTGGTGAGACTGGTGGACTGATGGACCATGGTGGAGACGAGGGAGGTTGGAGCCAGGGTGTAGGTAATCGACCAGAGGTCCGAGGTGGAGATCTCGGGGCGAGGGGGCTTGAGGTGGAGGTGCAGTGCAGACACAAATAGGAGGAGGCGGGAGAGGGAGGCAGGGAGGCTGGAGGCTGGTACGGAGAGATGAGGCAGATACGGATTTCCACAATAATAGACACTTTACTTCAAACAACGGCAAGGAACAACAGACAGACATCTTAACTAAACAGAGAACGGACAAGGAGTGAAGGGAGTGAGTGCCATATAAAGGGAGTGATGATAATAGAGTCCAGGTTAGAGCTTAGATCGGGCCCAACAAATCAAGCCCGACCCTACCCGAGCCCGAGCACGTTGTGTCCGAGCCCGGCCCGGCCTGGCCCGACACGTTCACTGTAATTATGAGCCCGAGCCCGATTTAAACCCGACCATTTTTAATATGTGGGCTAGATCATTTAGGCTACGGGGGAGCTGCGCAGTTTTTTATATATATATATATATATATATATATATATATATATATATATACTATTAATAAATTAGCAAAAATTGGCCACTAAATATTAAATATTCAATTATTTTAATTATCATAATTAAAGTTTTAATTTTATTAAATTGAACAAGCACAACATTCAGCATTCAATCAAATATTCTTAAAGATTAATTATTAATAATAATGTTACTTCAACATATCGTTATTTCAACATAATATGTGTGTGAGCAACAAGCAAGATGTGCATTTGTAAATTCAGTGAAAGCGTGTGTTACGAGTTTCAAATGGTGTAAGTATGACCGCAGTGCGCCGGCGCCTCCTGTCATTATTATATTGTCTGCTATATTGCTTTTTATGTATTAAATCCAGGCTATTGGTTGATGAAAAATGTATTAAAATTAAGATACAATTTATACTAAACGAAATTCACTTTAAAGAAAATCTTTCTTCAAAACAAAACTTAACAAACTTGAAACTATATGTGCTTATTTAATGGCTAAAACACGTAGGCTACTACAGACTCTCTTTTTGTACAAATTGCAGCACATTAATTTAATTCTGAATTTTGCACATGTAAGTTGAAAGGCATTTGTTTGTGCGTAGTAAAACACATCTGTAACATTTATCAAGTTCATAATTTTGCGTGCATTTATTAATTATTATCTTAATGAATAATACGACAAGGAAGAAGCATGTAAACTGCGTTGTTTGTTTATTCAGAAGTCCCCGTTTTTGTTGTTTTTTGCTGTCATAGGCGAGCAGCGTGCCGCATTTAATGCAGGAGACAAAGCCAACACATATGTTCTCACTCCCCACAACTAGTTTAAAATGTTTCCATACCTCAATTTTTCCTCCAAACTTGCTCAAAGTTAATTCTCCTGTTTTAATTTTTTTCTTTGCTTCTTCAAGCTCCATTTTGCTCTTAAGCTGCACAGCAGGTGTGATGCGTCACGCGTGCGAGACTGCGAGTGCGAGTGGACAAGACGCTGCGCATGACACGTGACGTGCTTTATCAAGGGCCCGGCCCGACCCGGCCCGAGGACGGTGGCGGGAAATATCGGCCCGACCCGACCTGAGTCCGGGCTCGGGCTCGGGCAGAGAATCTAAGCTCTAGTCCAGGTGCAGGTGATGAGTGATGATGAGGAGCTGACGAGGGAAGTGAGTGCAGGTGACGAAACAGGAGGATCATGGGAATTAGAGTCCAGGGGAACAAGGGATCTGTGACAGTAATAGCAATGCCATAGAGGAACCAGTTTGGTTTCCCAAAGAACCTTTCAGTGATTAGTTCTTAAAAGAGCCTTTTTTTCCCACCATAAAGAACCTTCTGTGTAATTGAAATATTCCATAGATGTTAAAGGTTCTTGATGGAACCATCAATGCCAACAAAAAAAACCTTCATTTTGTAGATTGTAGTTCATTTTTACAAGACTACTAGACTATTTTTGCATCATACATTGGTTAATATTTCCAAATTAATTTAAATCCTGAAAAAAAAAAAAAAAAAAAAAAAAAAAGGCAAAATACAGTAAATAACCACTGTGTTTACAGGACATGTTCTTTGTTTGGAATGAATACAGATTACAGAATACATGCTTCCGCATATTTTGTACAGCTTTTGTAAATGTAAGCAACATTAACTTGATTTAAACTTGTTTAACAAACATTTTTGACATAAACATTTAACATTTAAAAGTACATTTTAATTCAAGTGTAATCAACCGTTCTCGTTTATCCATTTTCCACCGAAAATGTGCTGGTTCTCGTGCCGGTGTGTGTTACTGAAATCTGAGCCTTTGATGGGCTGATGTTCGGCGGGGGAACTGCAAAGTTCAAACCTCAGACCGTCACTTCACATTTCTGATTGCTGCACGATGCCGCGACAGATTCCCTTATAACCACTTAAACAAACAGCGCACAGTTCCGAGAACATGTTTCAACATCCAAAGTAATTAGATTCAGCAATATAACAAGTAAAATCTGTTCAATTTAGGCAAGGCAAAAAGCTTTTCTGTCATGCGAAACGACCGATGCTGACTGACACATTTACCTTACTGACATCTCATCCCTGTATGTTGCGTTGTGTAAAATGAAATTATTTACAGCAGAGTATAGACTTTATAGTTGAAATAAAACATATACAAACCTGTATTTCACTGAAGAAATGCACCAGTTTGGGGACGCTCTTACGCCTCAACTAAAGCTGTGATGTCAGAGGGTATGGAAGGGGTGTATTGACCAGTGCCTGGGTAACATAATGCTGGAAAAAATAACCCCAAAAAATGACCCAACAGGCATCTAGGTAGAAAACATGACCCAACATTTTTAGAGTGTGAACAGCTTCCATCTCTTGCAGTTTTTAAAGGCTGCTTAAAGTGTTATTTGCGTTTTGTAGCCTTTTAGAATTATGTAGCTGTTATGTAATTTTTGTTAGTTTTGTTCAACTCTTGGATGTACTGTGTTGTTTAAAAGTGTAAAAAAGAAAGGCACTTACAAATAAATACAGTCAAACACATTAGAGTCGGAAAAAAATTTAACTTAAGCCAATTTGCACCACTGAAGCCAGAGGCGTCAGTGGGAATCCATCCATAATGTGTTTACATCCATTTTTATGCAAACTTTGAATTGTCAACTCTCAAACATTTGCATCAATGTTTATGCAGTAGACTCAGTAGCGGCTCTTGCTATGTTTCACCTGAAACGGGCCTCACAACAGAAAGAGCCTCTGCTTGTGCTCGAAAAGAGCTGAATATCAGCATGTTGGCAAATGTTAATATTTTTATACAACAGTTCAATAAACAAGTTAAAGTTTTTCTCAATGGATTTGACGCATTTCTCCAAACTCGGATCACTGTTCTCAAAACAGTTAACTCCTAAAACAGATTGTAAGTTTTCATTCATTTCTTTTCAGCAATAACAGTAACAGTAACGTTATTGATTTTGAATAAATAATCAAAAGTTATGTTTTTTTTTTTTTTTTTTTGTTTTTTATATCAAACTAAGTGTTCCAGTACAACCAGCAGGAGAGCAGTGACGTATGAACTGAATTTGGTGACAGTACAGTGTGTTACAGTGAAGTTATTGAGTATTTTTCATAATATAAAATGAGCAAAAGGGTTTTGGGTTTTGCACTTTTCAGACGGTCCCTTCAGACTTCTCTCCGCCGTCTGCTCATAGAGACTCGTTTATTATAAAGCACATTTGAGGAAAGTTGGGTTGTTGTAGCTCGTTGTCTGCGTTACTATGATTGGAAGTAGCTGCATTTGTGTTTTAACAATGTTTAGCTCATGAGTTATTGATCCGGGAAGTTCAAATCTGTGAATATAATGCCATCTTTACTGAACTGCTTGACTTAAGCACTGACTGCATTTCTTTATATTTGAGTCCAACAAGTTCAAACTCTATGAGCTGCGCATTATTTGTGTGCATTATTAACATATGGAACTAACTGAAACGCTACTGCCAGCCAGCGGGACATTAAACAGGAAGAGTTTGTCTGAGCTCACAGCAAGGGAATGATAGTATCTTTGCATGGGAATGGAAAAGTTTTGTGGGGGAATGCAAAAGATTCAAAAGAAAAAAAAAAATCCTCCAAGATCACGTTTCTGTGGAATCACTACCTGACAAACACAGACGTAAAGCAGACTGTCAAACTATTTGCATGCACAAATGAGCATCTACTCAACATAAGATTTGATTAGTAAAGCAGATCTATAAAATAAACTGAGAAATACTATCCTAGAGATCAAGTGACAGGCAACCCTTCAAAAGTTTGAAATCTCTAAAAACACTGAAATGCTGAAGACTGGAGTAATGATGCTGAAAATTTAGCTTTGATCACAGGAATAAATGACATTTTGTAACAGTCCATAGTTCTGTTCCTATGGGTTTAGAAGGTTGCAGTACCACTCCTGGCCGCTAGGGGCCCTAAGTGCTCTGCTCCTCTAGCTTAAATCCAGGTGAGGTAGTAGAGGAAGGGAGATCTGTTTTGCGAAAAGGAAGCATGGCTTTCTCTTCCAGTATTCCCAACACAGTAGAGTCCAGATTGAGAAACAATTGTTTCAAGCTCAATCATAAGGACTCTTTATATTTGGTAGTTAAATACTACTAATATGTACAACAATGATGTGAGGAGCATTTCCACTGGGGGTCTACTACACAGAACCTCATAGTGGATCTTTTGGGATTATTCGCTACTCAAGGACTGAAGCGTTTGTGGGGAAACACATGGTTAATGGTTATATATATATATATATATATATATATATATATATATATATATATATATATATATATATATATTTGTGATCGAAAAGAGCCCAATATCTATACTTATATATTATATTTTCCCAAAGATTAATAATAATAATAAAAAGGTCCTTCATCACACATACACTGTTCTCCATCACTACAGCTCCTGAGAAACATTACCAATATGCAAAGCATGAAAAACTTACAATACATAGACATCACAAATTGGTTGCAGTAATAAGGAGAAAATGATCTAAACAAAAGGAAACAAAAGGAACTCAGAAACAGAACAACCAACTTAAAGCGTGATGCAGAACTAACAATGAAATGAAGAAAACACAGGACAGAATAGACAGAACAAACCAATCAAAGAAACATGAAACGTGTGAATACTAGGCATGTGACGGTATCAAATTTTCATGTTGCGATTAATTGATGAAGCTTTTATCACGGTATACGGTATTATCACGATATTAAAATAAGTTGCAAAACCATTTTTGTCATAGTTTAACAGGTTTAAGAACTCTTTTTGTAATAAAACAAAAACAACTCTGACTGAAATTTTCAAACAGATTAAAATGCAAAAGAATTAGGCTATAAAGAACAACAGATAACACTTTACTCTATTTAATGCATTAACTAAGATTGAGCAATAGCTACATTTGTTACAGAAAGTGTTATTTTTTTTGTTAATGTCAGTTTAGAAACACAACTGATCATTGTTAGTTTTATCTCAGGTCCATTAAATAAGTTATTTTGATTTTAGTAATGTTATTAAATAGTAACTAAGAAATTAACATTAATTAATAATAATTAATACTTTATAAGTATTTTTATTGTCAGTTTAGTGATAATGAATTAACATGTTAACTAATGAAGCTGTATGTTTTCAAAGTTTTACTGAACAATAACAAATAATCAGAACATTTCTAATCATTAGGGCATGTTGTAGTCCAGATTAAAATATAAAAATGTTTAGGTTTGAAAATAAATATCCTTTTAAGTCGTTTTTAAGTATTCAGTATTTGGTGCTGTGATGAACAACACTGAGATTACAAAAAAATGAATGGCTGTTTGAAGCATTTTAAAAACTTCACTAGCGCAGTTACTTTGTTTGCACGGTTTCCGTGGTAACCGCTGCACGCTGCTGTTCCATCAGCGCCCTCTGCTGTCAGAGAGTGAACGCGCACTTTCATTCAGCTCGTCTCCTTCACTGGTTCCGCCATGTGCTTCTCGTGCACGTTGGGATTGTTTACATCTGAGCGCGTGTTCTTTTGACGCAGAATACAGCGGTGTTGTACATTTTATACGATTGATTGGTAAAGTATTCTTAATTGCCTTATAAAAAATTAATAATTGGTAATAAATTATTATTTACGGTATTCTGAAGTGCCGACGATTACAATATCGTGCATATTCATTATCGCGATTTATCGCATTACCGAATATCGGCACAAGTCTAGTGAATACTTAATCAAACCATTTGTAACCTATAGACTAACTGAAACAGGGAAGAGAGAAAACAAAACTGAATCACCCATCCAAACATAAACTCAGAATATCCCTAACAATATATTAAAATAAACTGCAAATAAATTTTCAAAATAACCATCAAAAACAATTAAATTAAATATTAAAAGTCAGTATAGAGTACTATGGGTTTCAATGTGGACAACTATTTATTTTCATTATGTTTATTACTCTGCATTCCTTAATGTGGACAATATACAATGTTTTATAGTTCTTAAAGGTTTGAATGAACAAACAGCGAAGCAGAAGTGCTTTAAGAGTCTTTACACTGTAAACATGTAATTATGAAGAAATTTCAGTTAATTTAGAATCAGAATCAATGTAAATGTGAATTTAGTGAGTCAAAGACAGTGTTGATTTCAAGGGGAATTTCTGTTCTCGCAGTGACCTGTAAAAGAAACATTTATGCTCATTACTCATTACAATAATTTTATAATCAGTTCCTTTTGCGCAGCTTATTTCACAAGTTACACTACGGTTGTAAGAATAGACTCACGTTTATCAGTGTTCGCTTTCTGGATCATCTGCTTAGGAGCTTGAGACCATCTCAGTGTCACATCTGTGAGTCCTCTATCAGCCAGAGCAGATGCCAACTGAAAATAACATTCATACTAAACTGATTAAATCAGAATGTGATGATACACTCAAATGTTCCACTCGCTTCCTTTGTGTTGTGTCTCAAAGAAACTCTACAGAATCACCGTAAACATATTTGTTCTTAAAACAATGTCAGAATATTGTGAAAATATTCAAAATCAAAAATTGTAATTGTTCAATAATTGTTTTTGTGTCTTCATTTTGCTTATTGCATAATTTGTTAGTTTGTTGATTGCCTGATGTCTTTTATCAGGTGTGTGGATTTTATTACCTTGGTTAGTCGAATTGATCGGACCTTGAATGTTCATGATAGCAGATAAAGTAGTGTGTGTGTGTGTGTGTGTGTGTGTGTGTGTGTGTGTGTGTTTTAATTTATTATTCTTACTTGGAGGTCATAATAAATAAAAATACATTAATGTGAATACAGTGGGTCAGGATTTGCACTTTCAAACAACGTACAGATGAGTTGAAATTGTTTTGAAATGTTTCTGTGTGAATCAACTAAAATTATTATTTTTCAAAACACAAAATAAATCAACACTCAAATAAATAAATAAATGAAATAAATAAAGGTTCCAAACGGGGGTTTCACAGCAATGCCATAGAATAACCAGTTTGGTTTCCCAAAGAACCTTTCAGTGATCAGTTCTTAACAGAATAATTTTTTTCTTAGTTTTTAAGAACATTTTACCACTCTAATGAACCTTTTGTAGAATGGAAAGATTCCATGAATGTTAAAATGTTCTTAATGGAAATATCAATGTGAAAAAAGAACTTTTATTTTTATGTTTACTATGAAATGCAGCAAAAATTAAATGACTTGAGAACAATTGAGCCTATACAGTATCTCTGCACCTCACAGTAATCATAAAGGCTTAATTTGTTTCTTTCTCTCACCTGTTTCAGAACATTTTCTATCATTGAAGGGTCGGTCAAATCATTCCTGGAGTTAAACTGCATTTTTACAAATGATCTTTTTAAACAGGGACCTGAAAAAACACAGTCATACATGTAAATACATAGAACATCTACTTCAGTTAACAATGAAATATTAGAAATATGATTTGACACTTTTTATTAAAACATATCCCTGCTCCTCACTGCATTTTGCCAAAAAATATATGACAATGTGAGGACATTATTATTATTATTATCTGATATTATAAACCAATATCACTAATATACCTTCTCCATAGACCTTCACCTCACACAGAGTGAGTATCTTCATGTCTCCAGGAATGATCAGATTCACATAACGTCCCTCCATCCCATCACATGAGTAGCTGTAGGACTCTCCTGCTGGAATAGCAGGAATAACAGCACATCTACAGACAGAGAGAGAAACTGATGAAGGAGATAAAGATACTGTCATATATTCACATTTGTACTCAAGCTCTCATGTTCTTTCAACCTCAAGAGTCTCACATGGGATTGTTGTTGCCGTTGTTCTCCAAAGAGTTTCCAATGCGAATCTCCGCTCCGTTTATTTGTTCTGCACAGCAGTGTTTTCTGTTAGTGACGACCACTTTACTAACTCTGTAAATATGACGCAGATCCAGCCTCCACCATGGGTTATTCTCATTAAGGGTTGACGAGCATCCTGTGTACAACTGCTGGAGACCTCGATCAATGGCCTTTTCAGCAAACCCGTCCCCATATTTTGATGATTGTGTAGCGGCTCCATCTACTGCCAGATTTTCTAGGAAATTTATGAAAAAAGGCATTTACATTAATGCAAAGTTTGTAATAGAAGGGAAGATTATTAGCAAATAATGACTTGAGGTGAAGTGAGTCATGTGAGGAACTCAGAGGGCAGAATCTGTTTTATTTTAAGCAAGACAAAGACGAATCAGGAAATAAGTCAGGGTATCTTCTGGCAAGGCTTGTGAAACAGAGACCAAGCACTAATATTACTGCAGCCTTAAAGATTCAAACAGTGATTTACAGGCAACTACTAGGTCTATTTGTAAAACAATGACAGACTACTATCAACAATTGTATCCATCTGATGTCACAAACCCTGGAATTGAAATTATATTATTTAAATTATTTACAGTTTAAAAGATCTCATTATGTCATTTAAAGGGTGTCATGGATTGGCACAGAGACAAGAAGGTAAGATCCATATGCAGCTTTATTGGGTAATCCAAAAACATAATCCAGGCAGACAAGGGTCAGAGTCCACAGAACAATCCACAATAAACAAAGAAAACACAAACGGATGCCAGTGACCAAAAACGAAACCTCAATAACAAAAGCAGAAACAAACCTAGACAGAACTAATGATCAAACACAAAACAGCTGGGTGCAATGAAAGGATAATGAGTCCGGGAAGTGTGTTATGGGAAATGAAGTCCAAGGGTGTGGTGAGGAACAGTCCGGGTTGGAGTGCCCTCTAGTGGCTAACTAGGGTACTCCAACTGGTGCTCATGACAGTACCCCCTCTCTATGGAGCGGCTACCAGACGCTCCATCTGACAAAACATAAAGCAAAAAACTCAGGAGGGAGGTGGACTGGAGGAGGACCAGGGGGAGGGATGGTGGGCCAGGTCCAGAGTCCCCGACTGAAGGCCAGGGGGGAGCCGGAGGAACAAACAATGGGGGCTCTAGCAAAGTCAGAGTCCTGGCTGAGTGCCAGGGCGGTGCTGGAGGAACAGACCAGGCGGGTTTCAACAGGTCAGACGGCCTGGGCAGCGGCAGAAGGGCAGAAGGCCTGGGCGGTGGCAGCAGGGCAGACGGCCTGGATGGCAGCAGCAGGGCAAAACGGTCAGGTGGCGCCGGCAGGGCAAGGCGCTTGGGAAGTGCAAGAATGACCTCTGGGGTGGTCTCCAGACCAACGCTTCAGCACCTGAAGTCGAGCCATACGCTCCCTCATAGTGGCTGGAGGAAGAGTCCGGAAACTCATACTGCTGGATCTAATTTGTGATTGAGGTTTCTGTCACGGATTGGCACAGAGACAAGAAGGTAAGATCCATATGCAGCTTTAATTGGGTAATCCAAAAACATAATCCAGGCAGACAAGGGTCAGAGTCCACAGAACAATCCACAATAAACAAAGAAAACACAAACAGAAGCCAGTGACCAAAAATGAAACCTCAATAACAAAAGCAGAAACAAACCAGGTATAAATAGACAGAACTAATGATCAAACACAAAACAGCTGGGTGTAATGACAGGATAATGAGTCTGGGAAGTGTGTTATGGGAAATGAAGTCCAAGGGTGTGGTGAGGAACAGTCCGGGTTGGACTGCCCTCTAGTGGCTAACTAGGGCACTCCAACTGGCGCTCATGACAAAGGGGTACTTCACCTCTGGAAAAATGGGCTTTTAAATAAAACATGGCTGCATATGCAGTAGAAAGGCAATCAGGTGCTACCTGACTAGAGAAAACAGAGAAATAAGGCTGTTGTCCTACCTTTTGCAAAATAGGTAGGAAAACTTCAACATCTATAATGCACATGTTGCCGTCCAAGGCCACTCCCACCAGTCTGCTATGTATACGCTTATCAATATCAAATATCACCTTGCTTTAGTAGGAAATACTTCTTAGCAAACTTTTAGTCATAATGTCAACTTATACTGTTCAAATTCATTCAAAGTGTAAACATTTAGCAGGAATGAGTTACTTTCATTTCCAGTGAATAATCCAGAGAGTTGTAGGCAAAGAATTGTAAATGCAGAGAGAACACCACTGAATCAGGAAGTCTCCCATCCTCATTGTGTCATGCAAATATTGTACTTATCTTAAAGAAAGGATAGGCCCTATATGGAATGCTCCTTTTATCGCCCAGTATCTGTAATAAATGTTGATGCTAAAATTTTATCAAAAATACTTGCTAAAAGATTAGATGTTTATTTGCCACAACTCACTGCACCAGATCAAACTGGATTTATTTGTGAAAGATACTCACTTTTTAATATTAGTTGTCTTGACATTGCATAGTATTGTTTTATAAATAAATAGCTGCTTTTCCACCGTCGGGCCAAACCATTCTCTTTGCTTAACCATTCCATTCCATTCCGTGCCAGTCAGGGCCAGCTGGATATGGTTTTATTTTCCACTGTGGGGCTGATAACGGCTGCTCTTTAGAATTGAATATAAATGAATCAGTCGTTGCCTTGGTAACAATGGTTTACTGATGATATGAGATGTAAATAGTGACTGTGTTAGGGAGGATGATCAGATAATTTTATTATTAAATTGTGTTTACGTTGCTTAAATAGCACGCTTAGCTAGCTATAGAAAAACTGGTAGCCAGGGAACAGAAAAGTGACCAGTACTGATTGGCGACACCACTACACACATTCTACCAGCACGGTGAGAATTCTGGGCTGAGAATGGGTTGTAATTGTAACATAACTGGAACCATTCGGTCTGACAGTGGTATAGCGAAAAATGTAAGGCTATGGTCATTTCTGTGGATGCCAAAAACCGTTTTTGACCACTTGGAATGAAAGTATTTGTTTGAGGTCTTACACTGTGTCTACACCGGACGTAAGCGGTGTGATGTAACGTGACAAAATACAATTGAACCCATTGTCGGTGATGTTGTCTATACTGGTGCGGTGTGGTGCGACGTAATGCGACAAATCCCCAACAGTAAATTGATGCCTCATTCTATTTATGATGTACTCCAAGCACTCTACGGTACTGCTCATAGGAAGGAAAAATGGATTTTCAATGGTCACTTTGTCACGTCCAGTGTAGACAGCTTCTAGCCGTTGTGAGCCCAATGCAGATAGAGAGCCAGGAACAGCGATGGAGTTGCCAGCGCAATAGGAAGCTAATGAACCAATCATCACCACGGAGCCCAAGCTTCATGGGTCTGACCAGGTGAGTAAGCCGGAAACATCGCCCATCCCCGGGGGAGTTATTGTGGAGTACAAGGGTATGGAGAGGAGCCCCCACCCACTCTTGCCACAGGGAGTGAGTCGCTGCTGGACTCTGTAGACAGTTTGTTGGTGTTTGGACAGGATGAACTTCTACCTCCGCTGATCCCACCCAGCCTGCACCCCTGCTGGTCCCATCCAGCATGAGGTATTCTGTATCCCCAGAGTCCCCGCCAAGCCTCTCTCCTGCCACTTCTTCAAAATTCAGCCAGTTCCTCTGTCCAGGCTTCACTGTCCTGTCATCTCCTCCGCTGTCTCTCCTCTGTGACGTGGATCCACTTCAAGCCTTCGGTTATTCAGCTCCTCCTGGGTCCATCTCCTGCCACTGATCAAGTCACTCCATCTCGGCTCATCGCCCTGAATCCTCCCCTTTGACTCCTCCCTCCCTCCTTTTGCTCCACCAGAGACCTTCAGCCTAACGGCTTCACAGGTGTCCCTCAATCCTCCGACTCTGTTCCCGGTCTGCAGTGGTCATTATCTATTAAAACTGGTCCAAGGAAGGAATGCAGGGAGCGAAGGCTGGCCCATGTAGTTCGATCCAACAGACGAGCTACTGTAGCTCAAATTGCTCAAGAAGTTAATGCTGGTTCTGATAGAAAGGTGTCAGAATACACAGTGCATCACAGTTTGTTGCGTATGGAGCTGCATAGCTGCAGACCAGTCAGGGTGCCCATGCTGACCCCTGTCCACCGCCAAAAGAGCCAACAGTGGACACATGTGCATCAGAACTGGACCATGGAGCAATGGAAGAAGGTGAATAAACAAGTCTGATCTGTGGAGACCCCACCTCCAACTTACAGGACTTAAAGGATCTTCTGCTAACATCTTGGTGCAGATACCACAGCACACCTTCAGGGGTCTAGTGGAGTCCATGCTACAATGGGTCAGGGCTGTTTTTGTAGAAAAAAAAATGGACCAACATAATATTAGGAAGGTGGTCATAATGTTATGCCTGATCTTTGTATATTGAAGACTTCATATCAGAGGTTCATCTTCTGGATCGTGTTTGTATTTACAACCCCTTCATGACATCAAGACCAGTTCTTACATTTAGGGCAAACTGGTGAATGTTTTGGGTCAATCTTAGAAATAACTTTCACCAGTTTCCCCTTAATTGTAAGAATCGGACTTGGGTACACAGTCCTACAGGTTTTGGTTCTGCCCAACGAGGCTGAAATTGACAATTTACAGTTCATCATTCTTTGTAGTCTCCCTCAGAAAGTATCACAGGTTTGTGAACAAGGTAAAGTATGTCTCAATTGGAAACATTAATGCACTTTCATAAGATGCTGTTAGGTACATTCTGTATATGTTTTATGTCATTTGGCATTCTATATAATATGTACATCTCTAATATGTTGTGTGGGGGGGGGACTGTTCTTTTTTTTGTGTGTGTGTGTGTGTGTGTGTGTGTGTGTGTGTGTGTGCTTTTGTTTATATTACATTGTGGGGACCAAATGTCCCCATGATGTAATATAAACCTGAGTTCACCTACATCGTGGGGACCAGCCAGCGGTCCCCACAATGTAAATGGGTTTATAAATCATATAGAATGAGTTTTTGTGAAAAAGTAAAAGTTTGCACAGTTTCCTGTGAGGGTTAGGTTTAGGGGTAGGGGCAGGGTAGGGGGATAGAATGTACAGTTTGTTCAGTGTAAAATGCATTGAAGTCTATGGAAAGTCCCCACAATTCACAAAAACAAACATGTGTGTGTGTGTGTGTGTGTGTGTGTGTGTGTGTGTGTGTGTGTGTGTGTGTGTGTGTGTGTGTGTGTGTGAAAACGCTTTTATTAGACTTCCCATGGCACTTTGAAGTAGAAAATTCTGACTAACTGAAAAGGTTCCAGATGCTTAAATAATATAAAATACTTTATACATGTGTATCCTATGCAAACAATGAATTATGTTTATTAATTGTTTGCAGTAATCAACTTTGCATGTATGGGTTAGAAGTAAGCTTTTACAAAAAAAAAAAAAAAAGATAAAAATATGTTATAATATAATTATATATTGCTCTACAACAATGAATTACCTGCCAAATACCCGTAGACTTCAATCTCACAAAGAGTAAGAATCTTCTGATGACCAGGAATATAAACATTCACATAACGTCCATCCATCCCATTACATGAGTAGTTATAGGACTCTCCTGCTGGAATAGCAGGAATAACAGCACATCTACAGACAGAGAGAGAAACTGATGAAGGAGATAAAGTTACTGTCATATTATCTTCACATTCGCTTTAATCTTTCACGTTTGCTCTCAAGCTCTCACATTCTTTCAACCTCAAGAGTCTCACATGGGATTGTTGTTGCCGTTGTTCTCCAAAGAGTTTCCGATGCGAATCTCTGCTCCGTTTATTTGTTCTGCACAGCAGTGTTTTCTGTTAGTGATGACCACTTCTCTAACTCTGTAAATATCACGCAGATCCAGCCTCCACCATGGGTTAGTCTCATTAAGAGTTGATGAGCATCCAGTATTCAACTGCTGGAGACCTCGATTACTGTCAATGGCCTTTTCTGCAGACCAGCTCCCAGATGTTGACGACTGTGAAGCAGTGGCTCCTACTGCCCGATTTCCTGGAAAATTAATAAAAACCTGTCGGACCCATCTTTATGCAACACAACGCCTTATGGTTGTAACGCAGACACATTTTCGGCAACTCTTGCGCACTCTCTGTCTTTCTGAGTGAGCGAAAAGCATGCTAATTTTATTTCTCTATTTTAATCATATGTTTACATCACAGCAGCATCTTGCACATTGTTGGTTGCTTGGTAACAGATCTGACAAGTGATTACGGAACTCGATGGAGAGGTTTAAGATTTCCTAACTAGACATAAGGCAAGATTTTGTAAGATAAGATCCTAAATCAAGTTCCTTCTGTGTTACAGCCTGTGCCTTGAGTGTGTTTTGGTTTTCTCTATGTGTGACGTCATGACTTTGCTATTTCATTCTCTGTCTGAGTTTAATTGTTTAGGTCTGCCCCTGTGCACCTGTGTCTAGTTGTATGCGCTCTTTGATTGACTATATGAAGGATGCTGAAAGGAGAGCATGGAAGGAGAGAGGAGGTACATGAGCAAACAAGCTTCTTCATTTCTTTGTCTTTCTTTATTTGTTAAGTGGTTTTGTTTTGCTTTGATTAAAGTTTGTGGTGTTAATATTATTAATTTGCGTTTATTGTCTTTTTGTTATATTTGGAATTATTTTGTTTGTTCTTGTTTTTCATACAATACATTTGTATGAAAAACAATTCTTTGCCTTTTAATAAATATTTAGTAATGTATTTGTGCTTCACGTTTCTTTCCTTTATTTTACATTTTCCCATTTCTGATGACTTTAAGTAGGGGTTCGTAACATATGTAATACAAATTTGTGAAAATTCTTATATCTTAAGTTAGAACCTAAGATAGAACGCTTCTGTAATACACCCCCTGGTGATTTTATTTCTTTCCACCAGTGAATTAAAAAAAAAAAAAAAAAAAAAAAAAAAAAAGGTAATTCCGACTTTTTATCTCACAATTCTGACTTTTTTCCACACTATTGCGAGTTTCTCAGAACTGTGATTTATATGAGTTCACACAATTCTGACTTTATAACTCACAATTGTGATAATATAAACTTGCAATTCTGACTTTTTTCTTGCATTGTTATTTCAAATAAAGCATATTATAGAGGCGTCTTCAGATTTCAGATGGAATAACTATTCTTCACAGCAGAATGATATAAATACAATGCCAATAAAGCATGAATACTGTCATAGTGGTTTGGAAGGACATGAGCACAAATAAAGTTTTGATTATCACAAAATAAACCCTGTCAGGTTATTCAGTTTTGTATCAAGCTGAAGCAGTTTTGTTCAAAGTTCAAAGACGACGGACATTTAAGAGAAAATGTTCAGTCGTACCACTCATTACACAGCTTTTCATCAAATGATATATTGACGTGATATATTGATTTAAGAAGAAATTCTTTTAAAATCTTACTGGTTTATTAATGTGTAAAAAATACATTGCAACAAATGGCAACAAAACAAACACTATGACAATATTACCATGGGCCTACTGAAGTCCTCCAATTTCACTTAAAATGCAGTCAACAACTGAGAGACAAGATGGCAGAAGCTGCGTTTTGAATAAAAATAAAGACATGAAAGAATCGCAGAATGAGCGACCATTATACAGTGCTGCTCAAGTAGGTATAGCTGCAGACTGGAGATCTCCAAAAGTGGGCATAACCTCCAAAACGGGAAGGGGTCTCCATGTGCAAAGCTTCATTGACGCCATGTGCCTGTCTGTCAATGGGAAGAAACCACAGCCTATTTTGGAGCTCCCACCCTGTTTTGGAGATCTCCAGGCTGAAGCTATACCCTTCTCACTCACGTCATGACTGACCAATCAGGTTCAAGCATTTCAAAGAACCGTGTAGTAAAAATTATTTATTGCATTCAATATTAAAAAGTGCTTGACAACAATGAATTACCTGCCAAATACCCGTAGACTCCAGCTTCACAAATACTAAGCATCCTCTGATCTCCAGGAATATGAACAACCACATAACGTCCCTCCATCCCATGGCATTGGTAAGTGCCTGTGGCACCGGATGCAAGAGTAGAAATTACACCACATCTACAGACAGAGAAATCATGTATTATCAGTTTCTGTTAATCTTCAGTCACATTCATCAAAACAGTCAAAGAAATCCTCACATGGGGTTGCTATAAATGTCAAGGAAGTTCCCGACACGAATCACTGCCCCATTTATCCTTGATCCAAGGTTTGGTCTGTTAGTGATGGTCACTCTGTTCACTCTGTATATCTTCATCAGATCCACTCTCCACCACGGGTTGGTCTCTGAGTTTGTGTGGGTCCAGCTGGCGAGCGAACCATCAAGAGCAAATTGAGGGAAAGAGCCTCCGAAAGTTGATGACTGAGTAGTTTTGCCACAAAGTGCTGCATTCTCTGGAAAATGATTCAAGGACAAAGGCAAAAACTTTGTCAAACAGAAAAGAAAGAAAAAAAAAACGGAACAAATGTTTAAATAAAATAAATGATTCTTACCTTCTTGTCCATTTGCCCTTTCCTCAATTAATAAAACCCCTGTGGAGTGAATATCAAAGAACCAGGTTTTGTTGAATAACATTTAGATTTGTATTTCTGTTTTAATTTACTTTGATACTGTCACTAACAAAATATCTTCTGAATGATAATGGAAACACAAAACATTGATCTGTGTAATGAACATGTTGGAGGAAACTACTGACAATAATAATAATAAGCAAAAAACAGATTTGAATTAACAGTCAGACAACAACACGTTTCTGTGGAATCACCACCTGACAAACACAGACATAAAGCAGACTGTCAAACTATTTGCATGCACAAATTAGCATCTATTCAACATAAGATTTGATTAGTAAAGTAGATCTATAAAATAAACTGAGAAATACTATCCTAGAGATCAAGTGACAAGCAACCCTTCAAAAATGTATCAGTAAAAAAATAAAATATTTCAAGTAAATGTTGTCTGTTCAAACAATCCTGAATAAAAAAATGTATTGCTGTTTCCACAGAAATATGAGGCAGCACAACCGTTTTCAACATTGATAATAATCATAAATGTTTCTTGAGCAACAAAATCAGCATATTAGAATGATTTCTGAAGGATCATATGAAGATTCAACTGAGAATTCAGCTTTGATCACAGATATATTGATATATATTCACGTCGAAAACAGCCATTTAAATTATGATAATATTTCTCTGTTTTTACTGTATTTTTGATCAAATTAATGCAGCCTTGGTGAGCAGAAGAGACTTTCAAAAACATGAAAAATCTTACTGATCCCAGTTTTCTTAACACTATAATGTAAATGCTCAAACATGGGGTTAAAAAATGCCTTCATTATATAAGAGTTAATGTATGAAACAGCAACTGATCTAGATTATTTAGGTTTGTTAGGCAAGAAATTTCAATACTTTCCTTAATATGCTATAGACCCATGGTAGATAGAGATGAGTGTAAACTAAACTACAAACAGCGCAACATTTCCGAACAAAGAAAAACATTGCAGAAAGCTCAGTTAATATTAGTGTGAATCTAGTAAAATAGCAGATGTATGTTGTATTTACCCAGTAAGATCATCAGGCACATGAAGAGCTTCTTCATGTTCGATTAAAGGCATCTGTCTTTCTTTTAGGGATGAAGAGTGTGAGTTTTATACTTTTATGGAAGACAACCCATTTAAATGCACACCACATGATCAACTATGTCTCTCCTCCCTTCCATCTTCATCATCTCAACTATCTCTAATGGGTTTTCATTCATTAACACAGAGAATATATAAGTTTGAGTTACACATTTTAGTTAATCACAAAAAGCCTTATTAAAAGAGTCCAAGAAAGGCAAGAAAAGTCATGACAGGTGATCATCATTATTATTGTGTTCATCGCAGATTTTCAGGGTGTTTACTGCTGTTTACAAACACCTTTAGTTGTGCACAGACCAACAAAATCAGCTGCAAAAACACAAACAAATAAGCTCCAAATAAGCTGTCTGGGACACCGTCACTGACACACCCATTGCTTAAAGGGGATTGTGTAATTTCTATTGCTGCACGATAAATCTGATTGGCTGAAAGTATCCCAATTTGGATTGCTTTGCAATCCACTGATGGGTCAAATATGCACAAACCCACCAGTGGGTTATTTAAAGTATGTTAAATATGGGTTTCCACTGCAATGCCATAGAACAACCAGTTTGGTTTCCCAAAGAACCTTTCAGTGATCAGTTCTTAAAAGAGATATTTTTTGTTTGTATGAAGTACATTTTAATGATTTTTTCCACCATAAAGAACCTTTTGTGTAATTGAAAGATTCCATGGATGTTAAAGGTTCTTCATGGAACAATCAATGCCAATAAAAAAAAAATAAAAAAAACCCTTCATTTTTAAGAGTGTAGTTCATTTTTACAAGACTACTAAACTATTTTTGCATCATATTTCCAGATAAACTTAAATCCTGTAAAAACTAGCAAAATACAGTAAATAACCACTGTGTTTACAGGACATGTTCTTTGTTTGGGATGAATACAGATTACAGAATACAGGCTTCAGCATATTTTGTACAGCTCTTGTAAATTTAAACCATATTACCTCAATTTAAACTTGTTTAACATATATATATATATATATATATATATATATATATATATATATATATATATATATATATATATATATACAAACATTTACATTATAAACATATACAAACAAGTTTAAATTGAGGTTTAAAAAGTACCCCTCCTCGAACCGTCACCTTAACGTGGTGGAGGGGTTTGAGTGCCCGAATGATCCTAGGATCTATGTTGTCAGGGGGCTATGTGCCCCTGGTTCAATAGCCCCTTATGAAAAGGATTATAACAAGGTCTGTTACGTTGCCCGGTATGGCGCAACTGGGGCCCCACCCAGCCCCAACTGGCCGGGCTCAGCCCGAAGAAGCGACGTGGGGCCGACCTCCCATGGGCCACCTGCAGGAGGGACTGTAAGGGGCCGGTGCATTGTGGATTGTGCGGCAGTCGAAGGCGGGGGCCTCGGTGACCCAATCCCCAGAAGCGGAATACGGTGCTAGGGACATGGAATGTCACCTCACTGGGCGGGAAGGAGCCTGAGCTTGTGCGGGAGGTTGAGAGGTACCGACTAGAGATAGTTGGGCTCACCTCCACGCACAGTTTGGGCTCTGGAACCCAACTCCTTGAGAGAGGCTGGACTCTCCACTACTCTGGAGGTGCCCACGGTGAGAGGCGGCGGGCTGGTGTGGGCTTGCTCATAGCCCCCCAACTTAGCCGCGTTGTTGGAGTTTACCCCGGTGAACGAGAGGGTCACTTCCCTGTGCCTTCGGGCCGGGGGTAGGTCTCTCACTGTCGTTTGTGCCTATGGGCCGAATGGCAGTGCAGAGTACCCGGCCTTCTTGGAGTCTCTGGGAGGGGTGCTGGAAAGTGCTCCGACTGGGGACTCCATCGTTCTACTGTGGGACTTCAATGCTCACGTGGGCAATGACAGTGACACCTGGAGAGGAGTGTTTGGGAGGAACGGCCCCCCTGATCTGAACTCGAGTGGTGTTCTGTTATTGGACTTCTGTGCTAGTCATGGTTTGTCCATAACGAACACCATGTTCAAGCATAAGGACACCCTAGGCCGGAGGTCGATGATCGACTTTGTGGTTGTTTCATCGGGCCTCCGGCCATATGTCTTGGACACTCGGGTGAAGAGAGGGGCGGAGCTGTCAACTGATCACCACCTGGTGGTGAGTTGGATCCGATGGCGAGGGAGGAAGCTGGACAGACTCGGCAGACCCAAACGTACTGTGAGGGTCTGTTGGGAACATTTGGCCGAGCCCCCTGTCAGAGAGATCTTCAACTTCCACCTCCAGCAGAGCTTCGATCGGATCCCGAGGCAGGTTGGAGACATGGAATCCAAGTGGACCATGTTCTCCTCCTCCATTGTTGACGCGGCCGTTCGGAGCTGTGGCCGTAAGGTCGCCGGTGCCTGTCGTGGCGGCAATCCCCGAACCTGGTGGTGGACACCGGAAGTAAGGGATGCCGTCAAGCTGAAGAAGGAGTCCTATCGAGCCTGGCTGGCTTGTGGGACTCCTGAGGCAGCTGATGGGTACCGGCAGGCCAAACGGACTGCAGCCCGGATACTTGTGGAGGCAAAAACTCGGGTCTGGGAGGAGTTTGGTGAGGCCATGGAGAAGGACTATCGGTCGGCCTCGAGGAGATTCTGGCAAACCATCCGGCGCCTCAGGAGGGGGAAGCAGTGCCCTGCCAACACTGTTTACAGTGGAGGTGGGCAGCTGTTGACCTCAACTGGAGATATCATTGGACGGTAGAAGGAATACTTCGAGGATCTCCTCAACCCCACTGACATGTCTTCCTCTGAAGAAGCAGAGGCCGAGGGCTCAGAGGTGGATTCGTCCATCACCCAAGCTGAAGTCACCGATGTAGTTCAGAAGCTTCTCGGTCGCAAGGCACCGGGGGTGGATGAGATCTGCCCTGATTATCTTAAGTCTCTGGATGTTGCGGGGCTGTCTTGGTTGACACGCCTTTGCAACATTGCGTGGCAGTTGGGGACAGTGCCCCTGGACTGGCAGACCGGGGTGGTGATCCCTCTTTTCAAGAAGGGGGACCGGAGGGGTAAGACAGGGGTAATATTATCACCAGCCCTGACCCCAGACAGTACTCTAGCAGCCGAATTTTGCAAATACTGAAGTTTGTTGAGTAATGATTTAGATACTTCAACTAAAAGACCATTACAATAGTCCAGACAAGAAAAGACAAAAGAGTTTATCAACTTCTCAGCCACAGCAAAGGACAACATAGGACGTAAACGTGCTATATTCCTGAGGTGAAAAAAGGATGTCTTAACCGTATTCTGAACAAAAGGCTCAAATGTGCGTGGCATCAAAGATGACACCAAGATTTTTTAGTTTGCCTTGAAACTCCAAGGTGGATCAATAGACAAATTAAGAGAACCACCAGCATTTTGCAGTTGATGAGGAGAGCCTAAGAGCATAATGTCCATTTTAGAGCCATTTAAAGTCAGAAAATTATTAGACATCCAATTCTTGATCTCAGTGATACAGTTGGAAAGATGCACAATGTCCACATGCTGACCTGGTCTGGAATGGATATAAATCTGCGTATCATCGGCATAAAAGTGATAATTAATGTCTAGAGATCTGAGTAGTTGACCAAGTGGATAAATATACATACTAAACAGTAATGGACCCAATACTGACCCCTGTGTCACCAGTATGTACAGAACCCACTTTGGACCTATAGCCACCCATAAAAACAAATTGACTGTGGTCAGTAAGATAGGACCTAAACCAGTCAAGAACTGTCTCTGACAAACCAAATACAGTTTCCAGACGATTAAGTAATAATGCATGGTGAATAGTATCAAAGGCAGAACTAAGATCCAAGAGAATGAGAAGAGACAGGGTGTCACAGGGCAATATTAATAATATACATACAATCTTGCGTTAATTCTTATTTTACTCTGGAGAGCAAACCAATTTCTTCAATCATGCCACCGAGCCACACTTAATCACAATTCTCTTTATTTCACAATGAATTATAAAAGACAATGTTGAAAATTGATCAAAGATATTTCTTAAGAGTTTGTCTAAAGCAAAAGAAAAATAATAAATAAAATTAAAAAATAAATACTAAAAGAAAGATTTATGCACTTTATGATTTATGCAGCAAAAAAAAAACGATTCCCCCCCAATACCTTGGCTACATTTAACCATCAGCCTGGACAAAAGCTTCTGGAGTAGGAAATAAAAGTACTCAAACCCACACACAAACAAACAAACAAAAAAAAATTACCAACACCCCAAAAGTCAGATAATCACTGCAAGTGCAACTGTGAATCAATCCATCTATATAATACACTCAACACTAAGTACTCATAATTCCCCACCTCATGATGTAAATAAGCTCTACTCCGGTGTCTATCAGGCTTCAAAATAAATGTAGTACAACCAGGAAATAATAATAAAAAAAAACAAATAACAAATACAATGACCACAGCCTAACTAACTCCTTTGATGATATAAAAACTCACTTCATAGGGATTTAAAACATTGGGCTCAGTTCACAGTTCAAAATGTCGTCTTTGACTTAAAACATCGGGTTGGCCTTCCACAGTTGCGATGGATAAGTGTCAGTCCTTTACTCTCCTCGCCTTCAGGGATTCCTCTAGAGCAGGGGTCTCAAACTCAAATTGGCGGGGGCCGTTTCTGTGATTGACACCTCATAGGAGGGCCATATTAACATTCAAGCGCAAGAAAGCGCAACATTTCAGAAAATTTACTTTCCTTTGCATTATTTCTCATTTACTTCAAATTTCATTAGGCCTACTAAAAATTTTATACCTATATTATAAATATTTTATTTACCATACTAAATGTAAACAGCAGTGTTTCTCTCATTGTTACAGAGAGTAATATAATTATATAATACTATTACTAATATAATACTATTAATATACTAATATAATACCAGGCCTACTAGTATAATACTATTAATTGCAATAGTCTGGTGCAACTTCTCACATCCAACAAGGTGCATGGAATAAAAAAAAAAAATTAGTAATTTAGGAACAAAATCAGCAACACTTGAGGCGTGGAGGGGTCAGAAATGAACAAAAAACTGGAGCTATATCAACTTTATTTTGCCAAAAAATAAAAATCTCTCATTGTTACATACATTATTAGTTTTTAACATTTACACAGCTGAGACACATTTGTCCAAGATGCCGTTTGAGCATCGGTAATGTTTACTGGTAGAAATGTCCTCTTCTTCTTTACAATAATTTGTGGACTAAATGTGCACAGAGAGCGCCCTCTGGCTGCAAGTATGAATTAAAAACACAGTATCCAGCACTCATAGTGATGACAATAAATATTACTTCTCAGTATAGAAAACTGACATAAATATATAAGAATCCATCAATATTTCTCCAAATGTGCATGCTTTTAAGCTAAAAGCCTATATGAAATGCCATAGAGGTAACATAATTGTTCAGACACTTTGCATCACAGAAATAAATTATATTTTAAAGAATATAATAGAATACAATTATTTTAAATTGTAATAATATTTCACAGTATTGCTGTTTATGATGAGCTGAGACATGATTATAGAGGGTTTTTTCACAGCCTACCTGACTGAAAGGGCACTTTTGTCATTTATATGTTTATGAACAACTGAAAAAAGCACAAATGTCAGGGCATGTCAAATCAGCCCCAAATCAGCCTCAGACTCCAGAGGGTTAAGTAGACTATTAATTGTGTGAAAAAGCTGTCTAGGATTGTTTTGATTATTTTCAATAATATTTGAAAAATATGTTGATCTTGCCGTTTCAATAGCTACTCTGTAGTGTGTCAAACAGCTTTTCCAAGCTTGATGAAACACATTTAGACCAGAGCAACGCCACTTTCACTCCAATTTCTGACATGCTGCCTTCTGGGAACGCAAATCATCATTATACCAAGGGGACGACTGTACAAATGAGACATTACGTGTTTTTATGGGAGCAAGGTTGTCCAAGTTGGCAGTAAGGACATTGTTAAATATAAAGATTTTATCCTCAAGAGGAGCAGAAGTCATAACATTTAAAGAAGAGACAATCGAATTTGCAAAAATAGCATGATCAAGTGATTGCCATTTACAGAATGAAATAGATCGTGAAGTTTCTCTACTAGAAAGTGATACCTTAATATTAAAAAAGATAGCAAAAATGGTCCGAAAGACCAACATCCACAGCAGAAAAAATTAGAGAGAAAAGAGTCATTTGCAATGACTAAATCCAATGTATGCCCCTTACAGTGAGTGGGAACATTTACAAACTGGGAGAGATTAAAACAGTCCAAGAGTGACAGAAAATCCTTGACCATGCCATAAGCTGTCTGATCTACATGCATGTTAAAATAACCCAGAATCAAAATTCTCTTAAATTTGACAGACAATATGGACAGTACATCAGCAAACTCAGACAAAAACTCCTTATTTGGTTTTGGAGGTCTATAAATAGTGACCATAGCAGCATTGTGGGCAGCATGAGAAGCAGATACATTTAAAACAAGGCATTCAAATGTTTTAAAAGGAGGCACGGACACAGGGTGTATCTTGTATTGTAGTTTATAGACCACTATAATACCACCACCTCTACCTGTAGTCCGGGAGACATCAAAAAGTCCATAGCCCGCTGGAGTCAGCTGATTAAAAAGAAGACCATCGTACTGTTTATGCAAAGTTTCTGTAAGAAACAACAAGTCCAGTTTTTTGTCCATGATGTCAAGCCGTGTCAACACCAGCTCCAAGCAGGCCTACCCGTGAGGCCAACACCAAAAGAAGCAAAATCCCGGCGTACATAGGTTGAATACACCGCATCACGGCAAAAACATAAGATGATAGAAGAGGTAAAACAGAGTCCTCAACAGCAACTTAAGTAAACTTTAAATGTTTACATAGCAAACATTCGGGGAGTGGAGTGTGTTCAATTTACGCTCAATTTATGACATGTTTTTTCTTAAAGTTTTAGATTTTAGAATTTAGATTTTAGAATAAATTTCATAGGTGACTTTTTTTATATTATTCATAATTTTGAACAAGACCAACTCACTTCAAAAACAGAAACTGCAAAAATTGTACTTAAACACGAGGTGTAAAATTATAATATTGCTTTCCTTTAATAAAAAGATTTTGGGGAAGAAAATTGTTACTAAAATATAGGTATAAGTAAATTATCATCAGTGCACATGACATGTAGAATGACTCATATATACATACAGTTACCTGCAAGAGTGCAATAATTCTTGAGTTGAAAGTAAAATCATAAAAGACAGAAACACCCAATGAAGGCAAACCTAAACACCCTCTATATATTTCCTCACCTGAACTGAACATTTCTGTAGCAGTCCTCCATACAACTAAACAGAAAGGTAAACTGCGCTATCTTTTTAAATAAAACTTTCAATTCCAAGAAATAACAGCTGCTTATTTCCAATACATGCTATTCTGATCCTGTTCACCTCATCACAGCTCCAAAGGCACAACATGAATAGGGAATTTAATATAAATAACAATAAAATAACTATACAAATTACAATATATAGATTTTAAAATAAAAATGAAATATGGACAGTAATTATACAGAAAACTGTCACATCAAGTTAAGTTACACTTGTGGGTCATGTGAATGTACAGTGCCCTCCACAAATATTGGCACCTTTAGTAAAGGAAGGGTAGCTGTGAAAATGAATCTGGAACAAAAAAAAAAAAAAAACAAAAAAAAAAATCTAACCTTTCATTTGAAGGAAAATAATTGAAAATGTGTGGGGGGGGGTGTTTTTTTTTTGTTGTTTTTTTTTTTTGGCCACAATTATTGGCACCCCTAGAATTTTTTATGAGTAAAATATTTCTGAAGTATATTCCCATTCATATTTACATTTTTTTTAGCACATCAGGTGATCATGCACCAACATGGATCTGGGAATCTGAAGGATCTGTAGGAAGATCATAAAGGAGTGATCTCTGCCCTCATGTCAGGTGTTCTCCAAACTCATCAGGCATTATAGGAGAAAACTCAGAGCTGTTGCAATAGGACATTGCAATAATTGGGTGCCAATAATTGTGGCCAACATGAACTAAGGGTATTCAGCTCATATTTACTAAAGGTGCCAATATTTGTGGAGGGCACTGTAAGTTTAACAATTATTTTCATTATATGTATTACTATCTATCTCTATTTGTTGACAATACACAATTAAACAAGATGTTTTATAGTTATTTAGGATGTAAATAACAATAACAGGAAAGTAAGCAAAAGTGCTTTAAGAGTCTTTACATTGTAAACACATAATTAATAATGAATTTCAGGCAATGTACTTATATTCACTGTCTTTAATGAATGAGAATTCAGTGAATTATCATGTTCCTGAATTATCATGTTCCTCATGGCTGATTTCCAGAGTATTAATTTTCTTTACCACAACGACCTGTAAATAAAACATATTTGCTTTTTACATCTCATAATAATTTAATCATTCCTATTTGTGCAGCTTATTATTTCATAAGTTGGTTGTGAAAACAGACTCACGTTTATCAGTGTTCACTTTCTGGATCACCTTATTAGGAGCTTGAGACCATCTCAGTGTCACATCTGTGTATCCTCTATCAGCCAGAGCAGATCCCAACTGAAAATTCATACTGAAATGATTTAGACTGGAATATGATAAACACAAATCTTCATGTCTAAAAGAAGTTGTATGACATCACAAACCCTGCTTAAAACATTGCAGGTTTCTACATATGAAGTAATGGACAAACAAAAAATCTACAATTATACTGTGTTTACACAGAAATCTAACATTAATTTTAAAAACAGTCAAATTTTATTCAGGTAAATTCAGCAAAAAATATTTCAAAATAAATCATAAATCAAAAACAATTCAGCATTTGAAATGAAATATGTATTTGTGGACATTTTAAAGGTTTCATTGCGTTTCATTTCAAGTACATCTCACAAACTACAAAGAGACTACAGAGTCTTTTTAAAAGAAGTTGGAAACCAGTCGAGAGCAGCTGGTATTTTACAATAATCATGAAAGTTGAATATGTTTCTTTCTCTCACCTGTTTCAGAATGTTTTCTCTCATTGAAGGGTCGGTCAAATCATCGCTGGAGTTAAACTGCATCTTTATAAATGATCTTTTTAAACAGGGACCTAAACAAAGATACATTCATACATGTAAATACATCTACTTCAATTAAAGAGATAGTTCACCCCAAAATAAAATTAATGTCACCCTCCAAACCCGTAAGACTTTCGTTTTCTTTGGAAACACAAATGAAGCTTAAACGTGATGCTAAACATGATAATGAATTTGTTCATTGGTTCTCTCATGTCAAGCAAACATTCTTGAGCTTCCGTTTACCACAACTGATGTGTGAGCTGATGAATGTTTATATGCGAATAAGCCTAAATTCAATCATATAAAGCGATTATGTCTCTTTAAAAAAACAAAAATTGTAATAAACCACTCAATTCATAAGGATTAGTTTTACGATCTCTTTGTGAAGTTCACAATGTAATTTCGGGAGGAGTGAACCCATCTAATCTTTCAATTAGTGAAATTCAAACAATTTCAAGAGGAGGGAATCTTTCGATTAACGACCAGAGCATATAAGCAGCTACTCACCCTGCTCTGGCATCAGTTGGTTCGATATCCCTCCACCTCCCCAACTCCACCAACATAATTTAGGCATCTCGTCTATCGTACTCCTCTTCCAGGCACTAGTAGTCCCTGGGGGGTATATCCAAGCTCGAGTTGAAGCTGCTTCCTCGAGCCCCTCCACAGCGGACAGAAAGCCAAATACACTTAACCTTATTAGCTTAAAGATTTTATGAGGAAACTCATGAAATGAACTTTAAGAGTTAAAGTGATGCATAGCGGTCAATAGAGGGACAGAGAGCTCGCAATTTTCATCAAAAAGATTTTCATTTGTGTTTCGAAGATGACGAAAAGTCTTTGGACCACAAGTTTGGATTGTACACAATTTACTTGAGCTTGCATATATTAAAACAAATGCACACTCCTCACTGCATCTCGTTGACAACATATATGATGTATGTGAAGACATTATTATCTTATATTATAAACCAATATGACTGATACACCTTCTCCAAAGACCTTCATCTCACAAAGAGTGAGTATCTTCATGTTTCCAGGAATGATCAGATTCACATAACGTCCCTCCATTCCATTACATGAGTAGCTGGAGGACTTGCCTGCTGGAATATCAGGAATAACAGCACATCTACAGACACAGAGAGAAACTGATTAAGGATATAAGATACTGTCATATTATCTTCAAATTCACATTAATTCTTCCATTTGTGCTCAATGTCACACATTTTTTCAACCTCAAGAGTCTCACATGGGATTGTTGGTGCCATTGTTCTCCAAAGAGTTTCCGATGCGAATCTCAGCGCCCTTTATTCGTTCTGCACAGCAGTCATTTCTGTTAGTGATGACCACTTTGCTAATTCTGTAAATATGACGCAGATCCAGCCTCCACCATGGGTTAGTCTCATTAAGGGTTGACGAGCATCCCGTGTACAACTGCTGGAGACCTCGATCAACTGCCTTTTCAGCAAACCAGTCCCCAGATGTTGATGACTGTGTAGCAGATCCATCTACTGCTAGATTTTCTAGAAAATGTAGGCAAAAATCAATACGTGGAAGCTAAATGAGGATATAAATACAGTCAAACAAAGGAGCACACAAGATAATTAACAAGGTAATGAACAAGGCACAGGTCAAATGGAACACAGAAGACAAAACCAAAAACAAAGGCAAAACATCCTGACATTACTCCCCCCTCCCAGAAGGTGCGACTCCACGCCAAAAGGAGTACAGGAGGTCACGGGCAGTTAAGCAGTGTGGTGCTGGCAGAGTTGGGAGCCTCCAGGGTGCTGTTGGCAGTTCAGGGGACCAGGGAGGAGCTGACCGTTCAGGGAAGGGCATCTCAAGGACGGCCTTCGTGGCCATGTCTGGCAGAGTAGATAGCTCTGGGATGACCTCCATGGCCCTGTCTGAGTGATCAGGCTGTTCTGGGACAACCTCCGCAGCCGTGTCTGATAGAGCGGTCTTCTCTGGAATGGCCTCCGTAGTGACTGCAACAAAGGAGCAGGATGAACTGATCTGTGAGCTTGGCTTGGTCACTATGGCCGGGGAAGTATAACCTTCCCGGCCCGCTCATGGGCTGGAGAGGATACTGGAACGGGCTCATGAGTGAGCTCAGGGATGAGAGCGGGCCTCTGGTCAGGGGCTGGAGCCCATGTGTGTGTGGCCCATACACACACAAATGCCAATTCCATTATGGGCACTGCAATGTTCTCTAGGCTGAGCTCAGGGGCTGGAGTCATCTCTGAACCCTGAACATGGAAGGTAGCCATCTCTGGACTCTGAAAAAGGATGGGAGTCTCAGGTGCGGTGGCGGCCATCTTGACTAAGGGCTCACGTATGCTGGCCATGACGGGATGAGACTCTAAAATGGCGGCCGTGACGGGATGAGACTCTAGAATGGCGGCCGTGACGGGATGAGACTCTAAAATGGCGGCCGTGACGGGATGAGACTCTAGAATGGCGGCCGTGACGGGACGAGACTCTGGAATCTGTTGAACGTCATCCCATGTAGACAAATTTCAACACCAGAGGAATTCTTCTACAAAAGACTCAACTGGAAATCCATCTTGATAAATGGAGCATACATAGTATCTCCTCTACACAGCACCCTTCTTTTAGGTAATCCATACTTTTCAATTCTTTGGTGGTCTTGTGTTCTGTCACACCTGGCTGGTTGGTTAATCCAGAAGGATGAGGCTTGAAGATCAGTTCAATCATACTTTAATAGAAACTAAGAAACAAACAGGTATAATCCAAAAACCAAATGAAGATATCCACCAGGTAGAAATGTTAACACAAGATAAAGAACAGAAGCTAAATTAGGATACAAATACACAGTCAAACAAAGGAGCAAATAGGATAATTAAAAAGGCACAGGTGAGTGGGATGAACCAATGAAATACACAGGGAAAACTAGGTCAAATGGAAAACACAGAAGACAAATCCTAAAATGCAAGCAATATAAGATATATATATATATATATATATATATATATATATATATATATATATATATATAAGATTATTTATTGAAATTATAACATGCATGCTTGTTCTTTTGAGGACCTGTATTTCAAGTCTGGCATGGAATTTTCCCCTTAAGGGATTAATAGTTTTACCTTTTCTTCAATAAACTATCTCCATCTTCAATAACACTCATTTGGAATGAAAATTGTTTCAATTATTGCTGGGAAATTGAACGTTAATTTATGTGATTGATGTGGACTGTTTAATGTGTTGAATGAATGCATTTTTTTTTACTTCCTATACTGATTTTTCCAAATTCCTGAGGTTAGCATTAACAAACACCATCCTTCTTCACAAGAATACATCTGTCAGAATAATCTGTATGTAAGAGATTATTAAAGCATGAATACCGTCATACTAGTTTGGAAGGACATGAGCATGAATAAAGTATAATTTTCAGTTTTGGTGAACTATCCTTATTAAAGCAAGATTTAACTATGGCATGAATTACCTGCCAAATACCCGTAGACTTCAACCTCACAAAGAGAAAGAACCTTTTGATCACCAGGAATATAAACATTCACATAACGTCCCTCCATCCCATTACATGAGTAGTTGTAGGACTCTCCTGCTGGAATAGCAGGAATAACAGCACATCTACAGACAGAAAGAGAAACTGATGAAGTAGATAAAGATACTGTCATATATTCACATTTGTACTCAACCTCAAGAGTCTCACATGGGATTGTTGTTGCCGTTGTTTTCCAAAGAGTTTCCGATGTGAATCTCTGCTCCGTTTATTCGTTCTGCACAGCAGTCATTTCTGTTAGTGACAACCACTTCTCTAACTCTGTACACATCACGCAGATCCAGCCTCCACCATGGGTTAGTCTCATTAAGGGTTGATGAACATGATGTATTCAACTGCTGGAGACCTCGATTACTGTCAATGGCCTTTTCTGCAGACCAGCCCCCAGAAGATGTTGACGACTGTGAAGCAGCTCCTCCTACTGCCCGATTTCCTGACAAATTAATAAAAACCTGTAGTGATCCATCTATATGCACAATTTGAACAAGCGTGTGTATGAATAAGATTTCTATGCAGCTTATTTCTGCCATGGAATAAAAAGAAAAAAGTCAGAATTGTGAGATGTTAACTCAATTGTTTTATCCTCTCAAAATTGGGATTTTAGATATATCAAAGATAAATGTAAATGTGTAACGATCAGTCCTCTGAAGGTGAGCTTGATGAACCCAAGTGCAGTTTATTATGACAAAGTGAACAAACAAATCAACCACTTGACGATGAGCAGACTTGACTATATGACTCACCGACAGCAGGGTTACATTAACACTACACAATAAAGTAACATGGGGAAGACAATGGCTTTAAATACAAGAACTAAGAGAACACATGACTATGGCACCCAATCGGGAAGTGACACAAGGAACAAGAGAACCAATGACAGAACAGAACTCAGAAACACATGACCATAACCAATGAGAACATGACACATTAGGCTTGTTCGAGATGCATCGGGGCTGCGCAGACCGATCGGCGAATGACATCAAAGTACCGCGAAAGCAATTGGAGACCAGACGACTCCTTATGCTTTTGAATCGCTCTCGCAGTACTTTGATGTCATACACCAATTGGTCTGCGCAGCGCCGATGCATCTCGAACAAGCCTATAGACTAAGGGAGAACATGAGGATCAAGGGAAGTGTGACACAAACAAGCAACATGATCAAACTACAAAATAAGACATGAAATCATAAACATGAACACAAAACCAAAACATACGTGACAAAATGTAAAAATAAATCTGCATTGTTTATCCTTTTGATCTTTAATTGATAAAATTAGCAAAAATCTATCATTGAAGAAAAAGAATTGAAAGTGGGGGGAAAATTACATTATGAAATAAATGTTTTTCTCCAAAACACGTTGGCCACAATTATTGGTACTTTTTTGCAATCTCCTTTTTCCCAAGATAACAGTCTTCACCTAAAATGCCTGATGAGTTTGGTGAACACCTGACAAGAGATCAGAGATCATTCCTTCATGCAGAATCTCTACAGATCCTTCATAATGTGGTATTTCCCCCACTTCCAATTATTTTCCTTCAATGAAATGTTAGATTTTATGAATTAAAGATCAAAAGGATAAACAATGCAGATTTATTTTTACAGTCATCTTTGATCATATTTACCAAGGGCGCATAGAAGTGGAGAGGAAGAATATTAGTGAAAAACAACCTGATGTGAAGTGCATCATTTCTGCACCAAACACAATGACGTTGTGTCCAATGTTGTCCTTCTCAACTATTTTAACAATAAATATAGCTGCAAGCAGCGATGGCGGGCCCAAGCCGGTGGCTTCAGGGAAACTGTGCACAGCGGGCAATAGGCAGTTAAATGGTTAAACATCAAAGGACTATGTCAAATTCACTCTACATTTACTGCACTATAAGGTGGCGCTATAGAGCCCCTCCTCCCTGCCTGTTTCTAAGGCTTTGCCCATGTCTACTGGATAGAAATTCTGATGTGTGTGGAGTTTCAAACAATTTGAAGCATGCTAAGAGTCTCAAAAGCATCCAAAATGAATATTAAAGTTTGATACGTTGCCAAGGCAATTCTTTTCAAAGGTCTACATCTGCCATGTTTTGACATTATTAAAATGAAGTTTGAAGCAAATCGGGTAAAAATAAGATGGTGATCTCAAAGCATGCTTAAAGTAACACATTTCCTGCTGCCACTTGGTGGCGCTATAACTTTGACTCACAATAGTCACATCCATGTGATCAGCCTTGTACAACGAACACACAGCCAAAGATTCATCAAAATCAATTAATGTATGCAGAAGTTATAACACTTTGTTTCCCTTTTCTTGCTATAAATTCGTTGCCTCGCCACGGTCAAACCGTTTGAGATATCTAACATCTGCTTGCAATTAAACAACTTCAATGTATTAGCACCAAGTTAAAAAAAGTTTGGTGTAAATTGTATAAACCCTGTAGGAGTAGTAGTATAAAATTCATAGCCTGTTTTTTCAAAAAATTAACATTCAAACCAAAATAGCTGACTTCCTGTTGGTCGGAGCTAATGAATGTAAATTAGAAAATTGTCCGGCTTGATCAGAACAATATGTGTACCAAGTTTGGTGACTGTAGGAAAAACTAACCCCCCCACTTTTGTCAAAAGGTGGCACTACTGATCCCCTCCACCACACCCATTTCTATGGCTTTGTCCATGTCTACTGGTTGACAATATTGATGTGTGTCAAGTTTCATTCAATTTGAAGCATGTTAAGAGCCTTAAAAACACTCAAGAATATTATTAAATTTTGATGTGTTGCCATGGCAACAATATTTAAAATATCAAAAATCCTGTCACAGGTCTACATCTGCTGTGTATTGACATTACACTGATGAAGTTTGAAGCAAATCAGGTAAAAATATCAGAGTGAACTCAATGCATTTTGAAAGTGACACACTTCTTGCTGCCAGTTGGTGGCGCTATAACTTTGACTCACAATAGTCACATCCATGTGATCAGACACCTATAAAGAACACACAGCTGAAGTCTCATGAAAATCAATCAATGTTTGCAGACATTTAACACATTTCCTGGCTATTTTTCATCATCAGTGTATTGACTTCATGCTGACCGAGTTTGGTGGTGATCGGAATAATCGCTTAGGAGGAGTATATCAAATTCCAGAGCATGCGTTTTTCAAACAACCCGTAATAGCCTACTTCCTGTTGGGGTGGCGTTTAACTTAGAGCATGAAAGTTGTTCAGCCTGATGAGGTCTATATGTGTACCGAGTTTCATACTAATGTGCAAGTGTGTTTAATATGTGGACCAAGTTTTCAGACTTTGTTCAAGGGGACACTGTCTAGCCCCCCTGCCATGCCCGGGTACCAGCCTCTGCGGCGTCCTAATGGCCACAGATTCCAATGTGTGTGCCAATTTTCAAGAGTTTTTGAGCACGTTAAGGTCCCCAAAAAGCGCCGGATGACAGGGAAAAAAATAAAAAATAAATAATAATAATCCTCAGGGGATCAAGAGGGTCCTGTGCCATTATTGGCTTGGGCCCTAAAAAATAATCCTAAAGAAAACAATAGGGCCTTCAGCCTTTGTCTTTGGCCCTAATAATCCTTAGTGGATTAAGAGGGCCCTGCGCCCCATTAGGGGCTTGGGCTCTAATAATAATAAATAATAATAATAATAATAATAATAATAATAATCCTTAGGGGATCAAGAGGACCCTGCGCCATTTCATTGGCTTGGGCCCTAATTAGAGGCCCTACCTCATTGCAGGTAGTATCTGTACTTTAAAAAACACAGAATCTCAAACAGGGAATTGAATTTTAGGGACATTATAATTCTACATTCTACAGGCTCCATTGCGTAGTGAGTTGTTTCCATGCACCATGTTTGCCGTCAGTCGACTGTATGAAATGTCACATGATCTACTTAGGTCTGGGGGCGGGGCAAGTGCGTTAAATGTGTTCATTTTAACATTATTTTTCACTGCAATTAATTAATCTAATTTCCACATTAAATCAACAGCCCAAATTGAAATATTTCATTAGCTCATTGAACAAAGCTTACTCAAGGAAAAACAGTTGTTAGCAAGCAGCTTTGAGCCAAGACGAACAAACAAGTTCAAAGAAGGACATCTACCACTTATTACACAGCTTTTCACCACATAATAATGATGGGGATGTAAAATATATATTTAAAATGAAGCCATTTTAAAAATCTTAAACATTTATTACCATTAACATACAAAACAAGTGTTCTGGCAACAAAACAAAAACTATAGTAATATTAACATAGGCCTACTGAAATTCCTCCGATTTAATTTAAAATACAGTCAAACATTGAGAGGCAAGATGGCAGAAGCTGTGTTCGAATGAGAGAGAGACATTAACAAAAACCTCGGAATGACGCATTTCAGAGAAGTGCGTAATAATCAAGCGGCAACCTCCCCCTTTCTCTCGTGAAGCCAATACGGAAGTAACTTAAACTGCGATTCATCGACTGGCCGCTAGGGACAGGCTCCAAAAGAGAGCAGAATCTCATTGAGTTCCATGTTAAATTGGCCAAGTTTATAGCAGAAAAAAACATGTTTACAAGTTGGATCAAATTGTGGTTTTGGTCTATACTGCTATTTTTGCCCTTCATGACAACTGTGAGTGGGGTGAATTTTTTTATAACTTATCCGTTTAAATTATATTAAGCCTTAAAGTTCTGCATAATTAAGGGCGTGGTCACTTGAGTGACAGGTAGATTGCGCTGCTGTCTGTGAGCCGTCATGTTACCTCAGCTGCCGCTGAATTTGGCATCTCAGCCGTTTTTGTGCTTTTTTTTCTCGATTATTTTATACAATTATAAAATATGGCTTGCTGCATAATATTCGAGACTGATGTGAGTCTGTGTAGATGTGCATGCATGGGGAAGAGACACAGAACACACGTTGTTGGATCGTGGCATTGGCTGAAAGTTTTGATTGTGAGATTTACTACAATGACAACACCAGGAGGATATACAACTCTGACAGCACTGCTTGGATATTATAACTAAAACTGCTGCACTATTTTGAAAAAAATATACTTTGGACACAGGCACATTTGTTTGTTAGATACGATCGTATACAGTTTTACAACATAAACACCGCTCAGATTGCATCCTTTCTTGAAGAACGATGACAGAGAGCAGATCATTCAGAAGAAATGTGAAATGTTTTTTTGTTTTGCAATGGACACTCATATTTTACCCAAGTGCCACAGATTGGATTCATCTCGCGATCTCTATTTCATTATAAAGGTATGAAGTCCCATTTTGATTTTCCATGTTGTTATTTGCACACCCAACACTACTGGTGTTGGAGGATCTATATCTTAAAAAACACCGTAGATTGACAGTAAACCTTTAGAACTTTCTGATGATAAAACTTATCTTCATTAATATTTTAGATCGTATCTAAGATAGATAGATAGCTCCTTTGCTTGCTAACATGGTCACGTCGAGCTAGGCGGGCGTGGTTACAGCAACCAGTCATATCAGCTCAAACCACCTCCCCGCCTCTTTGCCCATTTTCAGTTATCCGGGAGTGATGTGCGGTGACGCGCAGCTAAGATGGCCGTGGCCTCATTTAGGCGTCAAAACTGCTGTTCAGAACTCTATGGGTGACGTCACGGACGCTACGTCCATATTTTTTTACAGTCTATGGTAATAATAAGTATTACATTAAATATTGAATTACCTGCCAAATACCCGTAAACTCCAGCTTCACAAACAGAAAGATACTCCTCAACTCCAGGAATATGAACAACCATGTAACGTCCCTCCATCCCACCGCATGAGAAAGTGGCTGTGGCACTGGCTGCAAGATTATAAATTACACCACATCTACAGACAGAGAGATCATCTGTTATCGGGGTCACACTTTGGTTTAGAGTCCAATTCTCACTATTAAAGGTGCTAAAGAGGATCTTTTCGTCGACTGAGAAACCAAAGACTGTTACTGAGTTTTTGAAATGAGCACATGCGTAAGAACAACCCCCCTGCTTTCGTGGGAATGCCTCCCAAAACTTGTGCACGAGTATTGGAACACGAGTGTTTACCACCGGCATTTGCTGTGTCGTGTTAGTGGATTCATTATGCCGGACTCACCGCAGGTAACTCATAATCTGCAGTTGTTACTCCTGTTTCCGGACAAAAGCATCGCATGTGGCGCCTGTGGAGTTTGGAAAGTTACTGGAGCGCGCAGCCGCGCACGTCTCTCACAAGGAACGTCACGGCAGTGATTGACATGCCAGAGGGCCAATCGTTTACGCGATGATCGCATAAACGATTGGCTGATGTTTTTAAGGCCCTACCTTGTGCACAGATGATGTATATTAATATTATTCCTTTCAGTGCACCTAATAAATAGTCTTTTATCAGTTAGTAAAGACAGTTTCAAGTAATATTGCAAAAATGTATACAACAAAACATCCTCTTTAGCACTTTTAATCATACGACTTTTGCCCAATTAAGTTTAGATATTGGGTGAGATTAAAGAGTTAGTTCACCCAAAAATTTAAATTATCTCATGATTTACTCACCCTCAAGCCATCCTAGGTGTACATGACTATCGTCTTTCAGATGAACGCAATCAGAGTTACAGTATATTAAAATAATATTCTGGCTCTTCCAAGCTTTATAATGGGAGTGAATAGTAACCGTGATTTTAAAAACCAAAATTGACGACTCATAAAAACAATTCATACGGCTCCAGGGGGTTAATAAAGGCCTTCTGAAACGAAGTTGATGCAAAAAAATGTTTTTAAAAAATAAGGAATAACAAATTAATTAAAAATTATAGAGACAAACAGTCGGAGTCGAATGGATGACTTATGATGGATGGATGTGCTTTTTTTGCCTTCGAATTCTTGAGCCCCATTCACTCTCATGATGAAGCCTGGAAGAGCCAGAATATTTTTAACATTACACCGATTGTGTTTGACTGAAAGAATAACGTTTTGAACACATAGGATGGCTTGACGGTGAGTCAATTATGGGATAATTTTTATTTTTGGGTGAACTAACCCTTCAAGGGATATAGAATATGGTCATGCAGAAAATGTCATTAATAGAGTATTTTACTTTAAAAGTACTAATAGCCAATATCCTAGTTATCAGTTTCTGTTCATCTGCAGCCACATTAATCAAAAGAAAGCCTCACATGGTGTTGTTGTAGACATCAGGGAAGTTCCCGATGCGAATCACTGCTCCGTTTAGCCTCGAAGCATAATCAATTCTGTTAGTGATGGTCACTCTGTTCACTCTGTATACCTTTAGTAGATCCACTCTCCACCACGGGTCAGTCTCAAATTTTGTGTGGGCCCAGGTGGTGAGCAAACCATCAATAGCATCTGTAGGTAGCCATTTTGCATAATTTGATGATGTACTAGTTTTGCCCCAAAGTGCTGCATTCTCTGGAAAATGTTTCAGGGACAAAGAGAAAGTTGTCACCATCGACCATTAGGTCTCACTGAGGATTTTTTAAACCATCTTACCAAACTAATCTTTATTACTCATGTCTGCCACGGGGGTCAGAAACTAAGGGTTAAGGTTGCACAAATGCCACAGGTATTTAAAATGAAGGGGCAAAAGAATGATCCTTTTTTATTTTATTGGTTTCCAACATTTCTCATTTAATGGGTTTGATGTGATATATAGAGTAAAAAAGGGATAACAAAAACTGCCTTAGAGCTTAATACATTTCTAAGTGCTTTTATATTTGCCAGTTCAATCAGACAACACACAACATGAGTAAAGTTGGAATAAAATAAATTATTCTTACCTTCTTGTCCATTTGTCATTTCCTCAATCAATAAAAACCCTGTGGAGTGAGTATCAGAGAAACAGGTTTTGTTGAATCACATTCAGATTTGCATTTTTGATTTTATTTACTTTGATATTGTCACTAACAAAATATCATCTGAATGATAATGGAAACATAAAACATTGATCTGTGTAATGAGCATGTTGGAGGAAAACTGATAAACTAATAATATTAATAATAATAATAATAATAATAATAATAATATACAACCAACAGAATATTGTAATGTAACGTGGGATAAGGAATCACTACCAGACCTTCTTGACAAACACAGACTGTCAAACCATTTGCAAACACAAATGAGCAACTATTTAACATAAGATTTGTTTGGTAAAGTAGATCTTAAAAAAAACAAAAACAAAAAAAAACTGAAAAGTCACTCAGGCTATAATGTTAAAGGGTGAGTTCAACCAAAAATGAAATTTCTGTCATTAATTACTCACCCTCATGTCGTTCCACACCTGTAAGACCAGCGTTCATCTTCAGAATGCAAATTAAGATATTTTTGATGAAATCTGATGGCTCAGTGAGGCCTCCATAGCCAGCAATGACATTTCCTCTCTCAAGATCCATTAATTGTACTAAAACATATTTAAATCAGTTCATGTGAGTACAGTGGTTCAATATTCAATCATGATTCGATATACTGATACATTACACTCCGAAGCTTCATGAAGTAGTGTTTTGAAATCAGCCATCACTATATAAGTCGATATTTAGTTTTTTTTTGGCGCACCAAAAATATCCTCGTCACTTTATAATATTAATATTGAACCACTGTACTCACATGAACTGATTTAAATATGTTTTTAGTACATTATTGAGAGAGGAAATGTCATTGCTGGCTATGCAGGCCTCACACAGCCATCGGATTTCAACTAAAATATCTTAATTTGTGTTCTGAAGATGAATGATGGTCTTACGGGTGTGGAACAGCATGAGGGTGAGTAATAAAAGACAAAATTTTCATTTTTGGGTGAACTAACCCTTTAAGGCAGGAACACACCAAGCTAATGCTGACGAACTAGTGGCGATGAAAGCAGATTTCGGGGTTGGCTCACATTAGCAATGTCTGTGTCCAGTCGACGGCCAAGTAGCACGTCCTTTTCTGCACCTACTTAAGATGAAATGCCTTTCTGTACCAGCAGGTGGCAGTAGCAGAACAGCCAATCAGAATGACCAGATGGCCAGACGGACCGATGAGCTCCGACGCCGATCAAAGAATATACACTAACAAGAAGCGACACTCAATCAAAGAGTATAGAACCCAAGAGGCGACACTTTGATACTTTTTGGGTAACAGCCACCAGATGGCTCTCCAGTAGCGCGGCCGGCATTATAGGCTAAAAATACTAACTATATACTAACGAATTTCACTGCCAAATCAGAAGTGCAATAGAACAGTTTTTTTTTAAATTAAGTAAATTATATGGCTCCTACTGTAAATGTTGTATTGTCTCATATATGTTTTATTTTACCAGTTGTGGAATCCAACCATTCATCCCTAATCACTATCAATCCCTAACCATCTGAGGTAACGTAGTTAGCCTACTTTATTGAGTATTTCCATTTTATGCAACTTTACACATTTATTAATAGTAAATTAATAATTAATAAAGTTAAGATCATCATGTTTGCAGCGAACAATGTATTTCAGACCTAGTGGAGTAATAGTAATAATATCTAGGTCTGAATTTAAATAAGTTATATTGTACGTTTTAATGGATCACGCTACAAACATAATGATCTTATAATACACGATGCATTGCTGTGACCGTTATCCAATAATTCACACTTTTGGACACTTTTGCTTTAATGGACAACACTGCAAAATCAAGCTGTTATATTCATATATTTATTGTCCAACATTCCCAATTTTTCTGATGCATGTCCTTAATTTAATTTTATATGTTGGTATTAATTCAGTGTTTATAAGCCTTTTAAAGAATTTTAACCCAAACTGACTGGGTTTCTAGAGAGCAAAGGTTTTGTGGAAAAAAGTGGAAGACATAAACACAAAGTGTGTAAAATAAACTGTTAAAATGATTTGATGATCACTAGATCATTCAGGTTGGATTTCAGCTTTAATGTACGTTATTTTAACAAAGCAGCTGATATTGCCATAGAAACTAGTGGACTGCCGACTCGCTTTCACCACAAAATGGTGGAAATGCAGAGCTGCTGCTGGGCGCCGGTGTTGCAATGGAACCTCTTGGGTTCTACATGAGAAAACTTAGTCGGCCGACGAAGAAAAACTGCTCGACGGCCGACTGTCGGCTTGGTGTGTTCCTGCCTTTACAAAAGATTCTATTTCAAATAAATGCTATTCTTTCGAGCTTTCTATTTATAAAAGAACCCTTAAAAAATGTATCACATTTCCCACAAAAATATGAAGCAGCACAACTGTTTTGAACAGAGCAGCAAATCAGCATATTAGAATGATTTCTAAAGGATCATGTGACACTGAAGATTCAGCTGAAAATTCAGCTTTGATCACAGAAATAAATTACAGTTTAATATTCACATAGAAAACAGCTATTTTTAATTGTAATAATATTTCACACTATTAGTTGCTTTTGTATTATAATACGTACATCACAAGTACATAATGCAAACCATGATAATAAATGTGTGGTTAAAAAAAATGATTTTATTATAGATAAGCATGAATGTATAAAGCAGCAGGTTTGTTTGGCAAGAAATTCACACATTACAATATGTTACAAATCCACAGTAGCGAGAGATGAGTGTAAACTAATCTAGAAACAGCAACATTTCCAAACAAAGGGGAAGATTGCAGAAAGCTCAGTTAATATTAGTGTGAATCTAGTAAAATAGCAGATGTATGTTGTACTTTACCCAGTAAGATCCGCAGGCACTTGAAGAGCTTCTTCATGTTTGATTAAAGGTGTCCGTCTGTCTTTTAGTGATGGAGAGTGTGAGTTTTATACGTTTTATGGAGGACGACCCATTTAAATGTGCATCGCATGATCAACCGTGTCTCTCCTCCCTTCTGTCACACTCGTCTGTCTCTCGTGTTTCAAACAAACACACTGTATACATGTTTAACTTGTCCTAATGTCTATTGGATCAATGTGAATTTTCTGCACAGTTGTTATTACATAAAATTTTATTTTCATGTAGGTTTCATGAATTTGCAAAATAAAGAATTGCAGCACACATATTTTCAGTGTTCTGTGTTTGTTTTCCCTTGTCACATGTTCTTTGTTCTCAGTTTTCCCGACACTAGTTTGTTTCCTTGCTTACCCTGATTTGAGTTCATTAGTTCTAGGTGTGTCTTATTAATTAGCCTTGTTTGCCCCTTTTGTTGTGCTGTATATATTCCCTGTGTTCTCCCTCAGTCCTTGTCTGCTTTCGTCTGTAGTATATGTCAGTGTAATATGTTTGTGTTGATGCCGTTTCCCTTGTTTCCTGGACTGTTTGTTAAAACCTTCCTTTCTGCATTCCTCCTCATTGTGAGTGTTTGTCCACCATGGCACCTGACACATATTGTGTTCAGCAAAGATTTTCATGTGTTTGAGCGTCACTCAAACACGTGTAACTCCTGTCAGTTTACACAGAGCTCACAAATGAGGTGCAACACAAACAAACAGACATAACACAGACAAACAAATAAGCATTAAATAAGCAGCTGTAGACTATACCACTGGCACGTACGATGCTTATTCATGCTTTTTCTGTTGCTGAACATAAATTTGGTCATTGTTAGATAATCAGCCTGACTTTTCTTTCCCTGTTTCTCCCTGTTTTCTCTCACCTGGTCTTCAAGGGTAGAATGGTAGAATAACCCTTCTTGCAAGGGTAGAATGGAAACTAGTTGTTATGGTTTCATCACACATCTGGTTTTAATGTACACAATGTATATGTGTGTGTGTGTTTCATGGTAAGCAGCCATGAAATGGTCCCTGCCTTTTGTATTACAAGTATAGAAGGGGTCTTCTTGGATCCTCAGGTAGGCAGGGGCACTGGACCAGATGCTGACCATATTTAGATTTGTTTTTTATATATGTACCACATTCCTATATCATGAAAGTATATTCTCATTGGGCAATTGCTACACCACGCCCTGAACATGTATAAAAGCCATGTACTGAAGTAAGTCTGGGAGGAGGCTTTGTGAACAGATTGGCTTCATGTCCATAGGCCTATGCATTCAATTCAATGAGTGAAAAAGACAAACTGAGAATGAGGCACGATTCAGGACAATAAACATAAGATTAAAATAATCTTAATTTGGGGGCTCGTCCGGGATTTCTCCAGACAGGTAAGAAATAAAATGCTTAAGTGCATCTTACTGTCTGTTAAGAAATTGATCCTTAAATTTCCGTGCCGCGATTTTTTGCCATATTTGGTCAAATCGGTTACCTCGTGTTTGAATAAATACGGGAAGGACAAAAAGAGGATTGATCACCCTTTTTGAGTGATTATTGAGCGTGGGAAGAAGGAATAGATGATTATATGTGTGAAGAGATTTATTTCTTTTCCTGGTTTTCCTATTCCTTAGGATACCTCTCAGTCCTTTTTCACAATTCAATGAATTCTTTAATGATTTTAAAGAATTGGTATTGTGAAGTCCTTGCAAGGCATTAACTTAAACTGCTAAATTAAAATTTTTAAAATTGCCTACAAAATCGATCTGGACAGGAGACAGAACATTAGAGCTATAAATAAGAATTTAAGTTCACTTTGATTCAGTGAAGTTATGAAGCAGATCCTGTTCTGTCCCTGCTGTGTTAGATTGATGGGCTGCTGATCTTAAAAGCAGTTGTATGTGAAATCCATGGTGAATTAGGAGTCAAATATCAAAATTCTGTATATTATATATTTTTGACAATGGGGGATATAGCGCAGATATGTGCAATTGTATTTAGATAATCATCACATGATCAAACTTGCCTCTCCTCCCTTCCATCTATATCACACTAACCTGTCTCTCTCTTCACTGCACCTGCAGCAGTTTATTTCATGAACACATAGAGAATACAGAAGTTTGAGTTACAAATGTTAGTTACTAATCACACAATTAAATCTGAAGTCCCTTCTGTTCAGGACATTTATTTCTGGACCATGTCTGAGAAAGGCAATGTTAAACTATTAAACACCTCAAACACTATATTACTCTTTATCCTAAAGTCTATTGGATCAGTGTAGATTTTCTGCATTTCTAATGTTGATATTTGCTATTAATAAGCATGCTGTGATATTATGTGCTACCTTTTATATATTTGCATATACAAAGCAGATGATATTTCAGTAACTAAAATTTACATACTTTATATTCTGTTTATTCATTTTTAGAAACCCAGGACTTGTACACTATTAACACATTCGCACATTCATTAAAAGTTCTTTATAAACATTTTTTTTTAACAATCTGCAATACTTAATTTATTGGAAAAAATGGTCTCTTTTTGCATCTGCGTGAAAGTAACCCCTTTATTCCTACTCACCTCACTTTGATCGGGACTTGAACCAGTGTCTCCAGCATGGGAGGCAGGAGTGCTAACAACGACGCTAAAGACCGCAGTCTCTAGCATCAGTCGCTATTGCGCCTCTTGAGATGAGGGGAGTAAGTCTTACCCTACCTATTACTAGCTGTCCTCTGTTACACTCATCTCCCCAATCCTCACTCCCCATCTGGCCAAATTATGATAAATAAATCTATGGCAAACAATTAAATGATCATTGGCAGTTATGGTCACAGGGTCATGGCAGCCATGTTATCAAAAAATTGGCTCTACACTACAGGATAACTCTCTGTTGACAGTTTCACCATTTTGACTTATAATTTCATAATACACACACACAAGCACATTCCCTGCAAGGGGGCAGTAATTCATGAGTTGAGAGTAAAAATAGAATCAGAAAAGACAAAGAAACACCCGATGAAGGCAAACTTAAACACTGTATGTATGTTCCTCTATATACTGTACTGTAGAAGGGTAAATGGCGTAACCTGCTGGAAAAATCAATGCCAACATATACAGATTGAGAGAGCTATAATGAAATGAGATCAGTGATAGTTAATCCTGATCGATCGGCGGCTGATTGGTGGTGTCACTACTTACGATCAATCGGTTGTCTCTCAATTAGGCCGATCACATTAAAAAAAAAAAAAATCTTATTAAAGGGTTAGTTCACCCAAAAATGAAAATTCTGTAATTTATTACTCACCCTCATGTCGTTCCACACCCGTAAGACTTTCATTCATCTTCCATTAATGTACTAAAAACATATTTAAATCAGTTCATGTGAGTACAGTGGTTCAATATTAATATTATAAAGCCACGAGAATATTTTTGGTGCGCCAAAAAAACAAAACAATATAATGACTTATTTAGTGATGGCTGATTTCAAAACACTGCTTCAGGAAGCTTCAGAGAGTTATGAATCAGTGTGTCAAATCTGAGGTTCGGAACGCCAAAGTCACATGATTTCAGCAGTTTGACACATGATCCGAATCATGATTCGATAAGCTGATTCATAATGCTCCGAAGCTTCCTGAAGCAGTGTTTTGAAATCTGCCATCACTATGGTAAGGCTTGATTTTCCTGCTAAACGAAAACTGAGATCAAGCATCCTGCAATAAAGCAATAAAGCTTATCTGGAGAGAAGATCTTAAAAGAATAGCATAGGACAACGCCTTGCCCCCACACATCTACAGTATGCAACCCCCCCCCCCCCCCCCCCACACACACACACACACAAACTCTCCTTCCCCCTGCCTCAAGTCACTGAAAGTTTATATTCTATGTATAATGTAACTTGTATATATATTGTTTTTCCCTTTCATGTTTGGTATCATTTTAAAAGTCTCAGTGCGATTGGTAAAATGGTCTCAATTTCACAGCAGTCACTTGTATTATGAAGAAGATGGAAAACTAAGGAAAATTATGTCCTCTTTTTGGGTGGTGTCTCTTCTCCTCTCCCCCAAAACAGGTGTTGGTGTAATAAACATTTACGATCCTTTTGTTCTGGTCCTGGTATAAAAGGTAAAGAGCAAAGCAGTCATGTGGGATCTTCTGTAGCCAGAGGCCCCCACAGAGATGGGTGAATGTCTGAAGACATTCACCCATCACTGTGTGTATATGCATTTCTTTGAGTAATCAATGTTATGCATTTATCATTTCTGAATTGGCTTCTAATTGTCTAATTGTAATGTAATTGGCATGATATATTTTTACTTGACAAATAAAATGTTATATTTGATCTAGTCTGGATTCTTCTGAAATCATTATGACCGGTAGATTATTGGGGTCCGTTATTTCCGTAAATCTGCATCAGGGCAGGTCAAACTAGAGAGCCCCATGAAAGGAGCATGTGGGCACATCATGGGACTTTTTGAGTTTGTCTTTTATTGACTTAGCAAGTTGCAGTATCGTGACTAAGAAAACTGTATTTTTGTATGAACAAGCATGTGGCAGTTCGACTTAAATGCATTAGTAAACTCTGCACCCTCTGACTAAGAATCATAAACTGGCGAATTTATGTCCGTGAGAATGCAGTCGGCCGATGCGAAATTCTCTAAGTGATAATGGGTCCATAATAAGAATAATTTAAAATATGAGAAACCCAGAATAATCAAATATCTAAATTAATACATAACTAATGATTAATTTCTAATTGGAAGCACAACCTAAGAATAAGAATCATTTGAAATTGGAGTCAAATTAAACGAGTAAATTAAGTGAACTTAATAGAGACGCTGAAAAGGCATACACGCGTTAACCTTCGCCCGGGCGCGTTGGATTCCGTTTTTGGGCCGATGCGGGGTTCCTTACACTATATACGTTATTTTGTTTTTTGGTGCTTCCAGCATCGGACTATACACTCATCTAAGCACCTTTACCTTATTTTTATTATTCTCAGGTTAGGTAAGAAAGTCAAATCTGACCTAAATTATAAGCATTTTAAAAATACTTACAATCAGACAGAAGACTTCTCCGTGGTCTGTTCAGGCTCAACAATTTGAGCACCATGAGGCCGAGTTTAGTTATAAGGTTATAAGTTAATTTATTTATTACATTAATATTACTAGCATTACATATATTCTACTAATATTCTATACAAGTAATTAAATAAAGTATAAGTATTAAAAAGTTCTTCAGTCAAGGCAATATCAGCGATGGAGGCATCATCAGGGTTGGTTCTGGTGTTGGAGACGCAGCCTCAGGTGTGAAGCAGCCCCTCCTGTTCTCTTCATGTTCTAGCCTTTTATAGACTACTTTATCTGACCACTTGATGTCATCTTCTTGGGAATTCCCCTCATATGTCTATATATAGAGGCCTCGTCTCTTTGTTCTTGGACTCTTCTCCTCTGCTGCGTCCCGTGCCTCCGATCAAGACATCCTTCAACGGTAAGATTGCCTTTCTTTCTAATACACATTAGTTCCTTTCTAATCTACTAACATGTTACTAACAAATGCATTATAATAGCAGTTGTTTTTCATTCTTTAATAAGGGATTAATACATGCTTTAATAAAGGTGTTACAATACCAGTTGTCTGTCATTCTTTAATACAAACATCTGTTGTTGGGGTTCTTTTCCTTTCTCCACACATTACTTTCCAATTTATCAACAGTTTGTTTTTATACAAAGGTTATCACTTCCAATTGTTTCACTCTTTACCCATAAACAAGTTATCTATATATCTATTATAACAGCTGTACTTTATAAACAGCTAACTTCATTTCACTTGTTTACACACAAACATGTTATCGAACATGTTTCTTCCTCCAAGATATCTCTTTATGACAGCTGTACTTCATAAACAGCTTACTTCTGTTTATCTTCAAATCAAAGTTGTGTTGTCATTTTTATTTATAAATCACTTATTTCAATAAATGTTTTTTCTCCTTAAATCACAGTTGTTTTGTCATTATTATTTGCACATTGCCCTTTCCCTGAAGAACATTGTGTGCTTTTGCAAATGGGCTCATTGTTTTTGCATATTCTTGCAGAAATGCAAGCTCAGCAGAAGTAAATCTCTCAGAACACACACACACGCACGCACACGCACACACGCGCACACACACACACGTCTTGTTGCAAGTAAAGTGAAACCAAATGACAGGTGGCGCTACGACTGTAACTGAACATTGGCATGTAGATGTCTTTAGGCCAGGACTCTAATAAAACGTGAAGTTTGGGGCAGATCGGTCATTGTGTGCCCGAGTGTGTACAACAAATTCCTGTTTTTCATGGCAAAACATAAAACTTTGTCAGGCCCTCACAGACACACCCTTCAGTGAGAACTCTAGATCTTCACAATTTAATGTCTCAAAGGCCTTTAGATTAAACTGACCAAATATGATGTTGATCTGATTATAGCTCTAGGCAAGGCAAGGCAATTTTATTTGTATAGCACATTTCATACACAATGATAATTCAAAGTTCTTTACATAAAGAACAATAATAAAAATAGAACATAAGGAATAGAAATAACAGTAAAAACAGAGAATTTTGCTATGAATTTTGGATGGATGAGCAAGGAAGTCTTAGGGATTTTTTTTTAATTTATTTTTTTTTTATTGTTGTTGTTGTCCATCAGAGCAGATCTAAACGGATCTATCCATCAGAGCAGATCTAAATGGATCTTCCTCACACGACAGGACTGCTACCTGTTAAGGCACTTCAAAATGATAAACAAAGTTTCAATCTCCCCTTTTGCCAAGACACCTCAAACTGCACCACACAGCCCTAATCCCCCTTCTGGAGATGTCTTATGTATGCAACGCAGTTTAAATTTCCCCTTTGGAAATTTCCCCCTTTGGAAAGTGTCCTGACTGTAATCCAGAGATATCTTAACCATGCACCACAGCTCAAATTTCCCCATGGTTTTTCCCCCAAATTTTAACCTAATTACTTTCTTCCTAATTCTCCCAGCTCTTTCCAACCAGACAGCAATATTTAAAATGCATTAAAAGTCAGAAATAACAAGATGATACATAAAATATATAAAATACATTAAAAATGAAATAAAAACAGGAAAAGGAATTAAAAGAATAAAAAGACAATACGTATAAAATAAAATGCAAACAGTTTGGACATAGCACAGTGCTCAATCAGCAAAGGCATAGATAATAAGATATGTTTTGAGTCTGGATTTGAATGTGGCTACTGTTGGAGCACATCTGATCTCTTCTGGAAGCTGGTTCCAGCAGCGGCTGGCATAACAGCTAAAAGCAGACTCTCCTTGCTTTGAGTGAACCCTTGGTATTTCTAACTGATGTGATGCTATTGATCTGAGTGATGTGTTAGGTTTATATTCTATGAGCATATCTGCAATGTATTGAGGTCCTAGGCCATTGAGTGATTTATAAACAAGTAACAGTACTTTAAAATCAATTCTAAATGCAACTGGAAGCCAGTGCAAGGACCTGAGGACTGGTGTGATGTGTTCATGTTTTCTGGTTCTGCTCAGAATCCTGGCAGCAGCGTTCTGTACGAGCTGCAGCTGTCTTATGGTCTTTTTGGGAAGACCAGTGAGGAGCCCATTACAATAATCCACCCTGCTGGTGATGAAAGCATGAACAAGTTTCTCTAAGTATTGACTGGAGACAAAGCATCTAATTCTTGCAATATTTTTGAGATGATAATATGCTGATTTAGTTACTGTCTTTACATGGCTACTGAAACTCAGGTCTGACTCCAAAATTACACCAAGATTCCTGACTTGATTTAGTTGTTTGACCTCTAGAGTGAAGATACATGTTCACTTTGAGAACTTCATCTTTGTTTCCAAACACAATGACTTCAGTTTTGTCTTTGTTTAAATGAAGGAAGTTTAGGCACATCCAAATTTTAATTTCATCAATGCATTGGCACAGGGAGTCAATGGGGCTGTAGTCGTTAGGTGATAGGGCTAGGCAAATCTGGGTGTCATCTGCATAGCTGTGATATGCAATTTGGTTTTTTCTCATTATTTGGCTCAGTGGCAGCATATATAGGTTGAACAGGAGGGGTGCAAGTATTGAACCTTGAGGGACTCCGCATGTCATGGATGTCCACTCAGACTTATGGTCACCGATACTCACATAATAACCTCTCCCTTCCAAGTATGACCTGAACCACTTAAGGACCATCCCAGAAAGCCCAACCCAGTTTTCCAGCCTGTCAAGAAGTATGTTGTGATCGACAGTGTCAAATGCAGCACTGAGGTCGAGTAGAACCAGCACTGATAATTTATCTGTATCTGTGTTTAGGCGAATATCATTTATTATCTTTATGAGTGCTGTCTCTGTGCTGTGATGCGGTCAGAAACCAGATTGAAAGTTGTGAAAATATCCATTCAAGCTTAAGAACAGCTGATTGAAAACTTTTTCAATGATCTTGCCTATCAAAGGAAGATTTGAGATTGGTCTGTAGTTGCTCAATATGGTGTTATCCAGATTGCTCTTTTTCAGGAGGGGCTTAACAACTGCAGTTTTCAGGGATTTTGGAAAAGTCCCAGAGAGAAGTGAGGCGTTTACCACTTCTAGGAGATCTGCTTCTAAACAGTTAAACACACTTTTGAAAAAAGATGTGGGAAGTGTGTCAAGGGCGCAGGTTGATGTTTTAAGGTTGTGATCTGATCTGTTTTACCCCAGTGCAGCTCAAGGATGTGCTGATCACCTTTCTGATATTATTAATTTTCTCAGAGAAGAAGGAAGCAAACTCACAGCATTTGCTGTCTGAGAGCATTTCACTGGGAATCTGACTTGGGGGGTTTGTTAGTCTCTCTACAGTAGCAAAAAGAGTGCGGGTGTTGTTTAAGTTTCTGCTTATAATATTTGAGAAAAAGGTCTGTCTAGCTTTGCTTAGTTCCACATTGAAATCATGAAGGATATCTTTATAAATGTTATAGTGGATTTCAAGTTTTGTCTTTCGCCACATTTGCTCAGCTTTTCTGCATTGTCTTTTCATATTTTGCATATTTTCCACGGTGCATTTTGTCTGCCACTTTTCTTCCTGAATTTCACAGGAGCAATGTTATCAATAACATCCTGTACTTTTGAGTTAAAAGAATCAAGGAGAAAATCAACAGAGTCTGCAGATATGCTTGGTGTTAAAGATATAGCCTTCATAAACAGTACACTAGTATTCTCATTTAAGCATCGCTTTTTGACCAAGATACATCTAACTTCAACAGTCGGAGAGATCATTATATCAAAGAAAATACAGAAATGATCAGATAGTGCTACATCCTTAATGACAATGGATGAAATGTTTAGACCCTTACTGATAATTAAATCTAGAGTGTGTCCACGATTGTGTGTAGGTCCATGTAAATGCCGAGTCAGATCAAAAGTATTCAAAACTGTTAGGAATCTGGATTCTGCATTTTCTATGTGGATGTTAAAATCCCCAGTAATAGCAAAACAGTCAAACTCTGAGGAAATTGCTGATAACAGTTCTGTAAAGTCCTCCACAAAGGCTGGAGAGTATTTTGGAGGCCTGTAAATAACTATAAATAGGATGCGAGGAGCACCTTTTAACACAATACCCAAGTATTCGAAAGACAAGTAATCGCCAAATGACACTTGCTTGCATTGATAGACATCTTCAAATAGAGCAGCTACACCTCCACCTCTCCTAACAGCTCTGCAGGCACTCATAAAAGTAAAGTTAGGAGGGGCTGTTTCATTCAGGATTGTTGAACTGCAACTGTCTTCAAGCCATGTTTCATTTAGAAGCATAAAATCTAGGTTGTTTGTGGTTATTAATTCATTGATTATTATTAATTCATATTAATTCATATTAATTCATTTTTTTTTTTTTTTTTTTTTTTTAAGAGAACGGATGTTTAAAATAACATGTCCGGTGAGAGGGGCTGTTGCTCTGGTGTTACCGGAGGCTGTAATATGTTGTCCTGGCTTCCCTGGCTGTTTTCCCGAACGTCGTCCTTGGGTGCTGAATCTTGGAGCAGTTCTAACACGTCGCTGATTCTCAGTGAGCTCTGTGGGCAGGGCTCAGTCAGGATTGTGTCCGTGAGCAGTGGTTGTTGTGGCTGCGTGGTGTTATTATTGACCTTGTGGGATGTGTCAACCGCATGCCCATTCAGGTGCTGAAATGAAGTCCTGTGGTCAGTTGTACTCTGTCCAGGTGTGTTTGTACCATTCAGGTTGAGTGGATTTGCACACACTGCTGAAGGATGATAGAGGCAGAAGTAGATATTGTCCTTTAATATTCTTGAGCCCAGTTTGTTTGGGTGCAGGCCATCATGAGTGAACATTTGTCTCTGACTCCAGAAAAGATTGAATTTGTCGATGAAATTCAATCCCTTCAAGTTGCAGGTTTTTTGCAGCCATTTGTTAAGCCCAAGCAACTGTGTAAATCTATTTGTTCCTCTTGCTGGGAGTAGTCCACTGATGAATGACTGAACTTTTAGTCTTCTAAGCATTTCAAAAAGTTCATTGAAATCCCTTTTAAGGAGTTCTGACTGCTCATTCCGAATATCATTCTTCCTAACATGGATGATTAGTCAATCTGCAGTTTTATATTTCATCAGAATGCTCTTAAGTTCCCTGTTTACATCAGAAACTGTTGCTTGTGGAAGGCAGCATGTAGTTGTATCCCTGCTGTATCCAACTATCCCACTGTATCCCTGTTGTATCCCACTATCAGAGTCCTGGGCTCGGCTGCTCTAAGAGCTGAGTGCCGCTGTCTGCTCGAACTTGAGCGGCAGTTAGCATCGATGTTAGCTGCTGGCTGATTTGATCAGTGTCCGATCATGTTTGGGGATTCCTCACCCACATTCATTAACACTTCAAATCTGTTCTCCAGATGTATTGGCGGTGGCAGGGAACCAGTGTTTAGGGTAGAGGATGCTACTGCAATACGTGATACTCGTGACAATCTGATGTCTCGAGTGCCTTTGGGTCTCGCTCCCTGTTTGTGCCATCGATAAGTATGTTGATCAGTTTTGATGTAGGCAGCTGTGTTTTCCCTTCTCCGGAATGTAAGCTGATGGCTTCCATCATTGGGAGACTGGTTGGATAAAAATTCCCCTTTTTTGTAGCAATTCTTCCAGTTAAAAAGTTTGTTGGTGCCAAGATTTGTCGTTTGAAAACTGTGCTGATTTGCTGTAGTTAAAATTAGGAGATAAAATATAAGAGCAATAGAGCAAAGTGCGGAGCTGTAAGCAAGAGCAAAAGAATGAAAGAATAAATGCACCACACAATGCACCACAAATACATTCTATCAAACAAATTAGAGACAGAAATCATTTTAACTGGCCAGTGAAGCCAGAGGCGTCAGTGGGAATCCATCCATAATGTGTTTACATCCATTCAAAGGTGCCTAATTTTATGCAAACTTTGAATTTTCAACTCTCAAACATTTAAATAAACGTAAATGCAATAAGCTCAGTATCGGCTACAGTAGGGCCTCGTAACAAAATGTGGGGTCTCCACATTAATGGGGGCTTGGAGCAAGAATGCCACAAACTATTAAAAAAATATCTCTGTCTGAGTTCTTGATTTTAATTTTTATAAAGGATATAGGTAGTTAAGCAATACCACATGAACAAAAGTGCTGTTTTTCCAAATATTAGCATGTTGCCAAATGTCATTGATTTTTATACAACAGTTCAAAAAACAAGAAGTTAATATTACATGTGACTTACATTTTAGACTCAGAATATTGCCATAGTTATTGCTCTGTTTCACTAATGAAAATTATTCCTAACAGATCCCCAGTATAGCTATTAAGCGTCTCTGGAGTTCGGGCAACACAGTAATGTTTAGTTACAGAATGAATCCGCATTTTTGAATGAATATAGGTCAAACTAACTGTTTCTTTGAAATGGGCCTCTTAATTGTGTGGCGAGGGGGCGGTACAGGTTAACACACACAAGCCCAAGTTTATCTACTTGTAGAAAATTCGACTACGCCACCTGGGAGGGTTTCACCCAGGAAATAGAAATAACCGAAAGTTTGTTATTAGGTCACACAGGTTCGATTCTCTTAAAAAGAAATGTAGGCAGGAAACGTGGGCATCATATAAAAATGTACAAAATGTATTCACAACTTGAATTCAAGATAGAAGAATCACTTAAAATAGCCACAATGATATGGTGCCATTCATGGCAGCTTTCTCTCCAGTGACGACTCGAACAAACAAATATACACAAAACCAATACCACAAGACAAAAACTACACACAGAAATCAAACTCAAATTATACAGAATTACAAAGAAACTAAAAGAAAATATCCTCACTGTAAAAAGATCCAGTGACAGATGAAACAAAAAAGAAAAAAAAAAAAAGTTAAACAAAACCAATTACACAACTTTCAAATAAACAAAACAAAATATAATATAATTAATTACAGGGCTGGGGTTACCCACCGGAGTGATCACCAGCACGAGTTATCCAAAAGCACACTTCCACACACACCCCACAGTGAACTCAGATCACACACACTCGTACACTTCAAAAGTGTCACACGGCAAACGCTGAAGCAGCACCACCACCAAAGATCTTTCACCCGTGGGACCCCAGCTCCTGAAAGAAGTCAAAAACAAAATAAGTAAATCTCAAAAACAAATGAATGAAATGCAAATTGAAGTCACAATTCCACTGTAACACAACAGTTGTACAACAATCACCACAGCACAGTACAATTCACAATATACAAATCTGCAAAAAGGGAAAAAAAATAAATAAATAAATAAAAAATAAACAAACAAACAAAATCTTTGTTAAAAGTTTGAGGGAAACAGGACTCAAATGGAGCGGCCACGTCGCCCTTAGGCCAGCCCCAATAAATGCACGTCCCTCCACCCCAAAGTAAACTAGTAAGTGCAAATTAGAACAAATCACAGAAAGCAAACGGCAGCAGCAGAAGTCCCTTTAAATAGTTGTAATCCGATATTGTTTGTCGGATTTGTATTTTACGGCGCGCAGTGGAGGAAGAACCGAGCTGCAATAATAATCGCCCAGGACGAAAGGGAGAATCCAAATGTGGATAGACGAGTTTTACAATCAGTTCACCACTCACGATACACAGCCTTCAAATAACCCGCTGGTAAACTGAAGTACAGGGACTGCACATTACTCAAACCACTCGCCCCTCAGTGAAACGAGACATTGTTTACAATAAAACTTCCTCATACCTGAAAGGAGGGCAGTAATCACATCCAAAACAGCATCCGACGGAGAAACACACAAACTGATGAAAAGACAGGCTAGTGTACAACAAGCAAGCTATTAGTGCAACGAGCAATAATAAAAAGTTAGCAAAACGCTACATGCTAACAGCACATACCTGAAACCGCTGAAACAAACAGAAAAAGGGGAGGATCCAGACGTGACTCTTCCTCGTCGTGTGTTTGCTCTACCAGCATCCGTAACAATTTCAGACGAACACAGAGTTTTATTAAATAATGTCCTGGCTCTTCCAAGCTTTATAATGGCAGTAAATAGCGGATGAGATTTTGAAGGCCAAAGAAGTGCAACCATCCATCATAAAAGATATCCACACGGCTCCTGATTAATAAAGTCATTCTGAAGCGAAGTGATGCATTTGTTGTATGAAAAATATCCATATCTAAAACTTTGAAAACTAAAATAACTAGCTTCCGACAGAAGCCTGTTCACAACGATTTATGGCAAAAAAGTGACCTCTGACCTGACGCATGACGTATTGATGAACGCAGAAGCTCAGAGGATATAGCAAAACAAAATGCTGCACGAATTAGAAGTCTAAAACAAGATTTTTTTAAGGAGAAATGTTTTACGCTTTAGTCAACGTGCGTACAGATATCTGCCAGAAGCTAGTTATTATAGTTTTTAAAGTTTTAAATATGGATATTTTTCGTACAAAAATGCATCGCTTCACTTCAGAAGGCCTTAATTAACCCCAGACCCAGAGCCATATGGATATCTTTTTATCATGGATGGATGTGCTATTTTGGGATTCAAAATATCATCCTTTATTCACTGCCATTATAAAGCTTGGAAGAGCCAAGATATTATTTAATATAACTCTGTGTTCGTCTGAAATTGTTACGGACGCTGGTAGAGCAAACACACGATGAGGAAGAGTAACGTATAATAAGTCTTTACTTGATAATCCACAGGGAGAAACACCAACACCAACACCAACACATCCAAGTACAAATGTACAAACAAGACCCGACAAACAACTGAACAAAGACAGGAACTTAAATACACTGACACAAACAAGCTTAACAGGTTAACAAGGGGGCGTGGTCCAGTGAGTGTCCATGGTGACTGAATGTGGCGGGAAACAGAACAAAGGAATTGTCATTTAATATGTTTTAGTTTGTCAAGAGATATAAGTACCGCTTTTGGAGAGTGTGCATGTGCGTACGTGCTCTAGTACGTAAGAACGAGCCTATGATTGAAAGTGGAAATAAAGCAAAATAACTGAGGAAAATGAGAATTAGTCCTCTAATGCCATGTCCATAATTTACAGCAGAAATTCTAGCATTAATTTGATCTCAAACGGATTCATTTAAAGAAGTTATTACTCCACCACCTGCGTGACGTCATTCACCAATGTGGTTGAACGACAAGTTTGCGACAATACGGTTTTGGGAAACAGTCGTGACTAGCTAGTTGATTTGTTCAACGATGCATTGTACTATGGTAGTTCAGCAGCGAGTCACATCGATGTTTGGGAAACGCACCCCTGATCAGATCAATGTTCTGAAAGCCGAAAGGAATATTTCTTTACTCATTATCATGTTCTTTGCAATGTTGCAAACCATAACAACGTACCCAAAAATAGCTGACAATCTTTGAGATGATTCATAATAATGTGTTCAATTTACACTCAATTTATAACACATTTTTTCTTAAAGTTTTAGATTTTAGAATTTAGATTTTAGAATAAATTTCATAGTTCAAAGTTGACTTTTTATATTATTCATAATTTTGAACAAGACCAACTCACTTCAAAAACAGAAACTGCAAAAATGGTACTTAAGCAAACAAACACGAGGTGTAAAATTATAATATTGCTTTCCTTTAATAAATAAAGATTTTTGGGAAGAAAATTGTTACTAAAATACAGGTATAAGTAAAATATCATCAGAATTTAATATAAATAACAATTAAAATATACAGATTTTAAAATAAAAATGAAATATGGACAGTAATTCTACAGAAAACTGTCACATCAAGTTAAGTTACACTTGTGGGTCATGTGAATGTACAGTGCCCTCCACAAATATTGGCACCTTTAGTAAAGCAAAGGTGGCTGTGAAAATGAATCTGCATTGTTTATCCTTTTGATATTTTATTTAAAAAAAAAATAAATAAATAAAAATCTAACCTTTCATTTGAAGGAAAATAATTGAAAATGTGTGTGGGGGGTGTTTTTTTTTTTTTTTTTTTTTTTTTTGGCCACAATTATTGGCACCCCTAGAATTTATGTAAAATATTTCTGAAGTATATTCCCATTCATATTTACATTTTTTTTTAGCACATCAGGTGATCATGAACATGAAATTGTCCAGCCATGACTTCCTGTTCCACAGGAGAATAAACATGAGGAAACACAAAAGCCAAAATATAAACCAAAGAATATACTTCTGATGTGCAGCATAAGATTGTTGAGCTTCACAAAATATAAAGTAGCTGAAAGAAAATAGCTAAAACATTAAAAATTCCCATTTCCACCATCAGGGCAATAATTAAGAAGTTCCAATCAACTAAAGGTGTTACAAATCTGCCTGGAAGAGGACGTGTGTCTAAATCATCCTAATGCACGGTGAAGAGGAGAGTTTGAGTGGCCAAAGACTCTCTAAGGATCACAGCTGGAGAATTGCAGAGATTAGTTGAGTCTTGAATCTCAGAAAGCCTAAAAATAATATATATATATATATATATATATATATATATATATATATATATATATCAAACAGCACCTACAACCACACAAGTTGTTCGGAAGGGTTTCAAGAAAAATACTCTGCTCTCATCCAGAAACAATCTCCAGCATATTCAATTGTCAGACAAGACTGGAACTTCAAACTAGACTGGCTTTTATAGTCAGATGAAATTAAAAAAAAAAAAAAAAAAAAACTTTTTTGCAGCAAACCCACCAGATGGATTTGGTGCACACATAGATAAAAAGTACCCCATGTCCATGGTTAAATATACTGCTGGATCTTTAATATTGTGGGCCTGGACATCTTGTTCAGATACATGGTATCATGGATTCTATCAAATACCAACAGATAAAAAAAAAAAATCAAAGCTTCTGCCATGGCCATCCCAGTTCCCTGACCTGAACCCTAAAGAAAATGAGTGGAGTGAATTGAAGAGAAGAAGCACCAACATTGATCTGGGAATGATGAAGGATCTGTTGGAAGATCATAAAGGAGTGATCTCTGCTCTCTTGTCAGGTGTTCTCCAAGCTCACCAGGTGGAGAAAACTCAGAGCCGTTATCTTGGGAAAAGGACATTGCAATAAATGGGTGTCAATAATTGTGGCCAACATTAACTAGAGAAAAACGTTTATTTCATGATGTGAGTTTGTCTTTAATTAATGAGAATTCAGTGAATTATCATGTTCCTGAATTATCATGTTCCTCATGGCTGATTTCCAGAGTATTAATTTTCTTTACCACAGTAACCTGTAAATAAAACATATTTGCTTTTTACATCTCATAATAATTTAATCATTCCTATTTGTGCAGCTTATTATTTCATAAGTTGGTTGTGAAAACAGACTCACTTTTATCAGGGTTCACTTTCTGGATCACCTTTTTAGGAGCTTGAGACCATCTCAGTGTCACATCTGTGTATCCTCTATCAGCCAGAGCAGATCCCAACTGAAAATTCATACTGAAATGATTTAGACTGGAATATGATAAACACAAATCTTCATGTCTAAAAGAAGTTGTATGACATCACAAACCCTGCTTAAAACATTGCAGGTTTCTACATATGAAGTAATGGACAAAATTAATAAATCTACAATTATACTGTGTTTACACAGAAATCTAACATTAATTTTAAAAACAGTCAAATTTTATTCAGGTAAATTCAGCAAAAAACATTTCAAAATAAATCATAAATCAAAAAATTTCAACACTTGAAATGAAATATGTATTTGTGGACATTTTAAAGGTTTCATTGCGTTTCATTTCAAGTGCATCTCACAAACTACAAAGAGACTACAGAGTCTTTTTAAAAAAAGTTGGAAACCAGTCGAGAGCAGCTGGTATTTTACAATAATCATGAAAGTTGAATATGTTTCTTTCTCTCACCTGTTTCAGAATGTTTTCTCTCATTGAAGGGTCGGTCAAATCATCGCTGGAGTTAAACTGCATCTTTACCAATGATCTTTTTAAACAGGGACCTAAACAAAGATACATTCATACATGTAAATACATCTACTTCAATTAAAGAGATAGTTCACCCCAAAAATAAAATTAATGTCATTAATTTAATTTACTCACCCTCCAAACCCGTAAGACTTTCGTTTATCTTTGGAAACACAAATGAAGCTTAAACTTGATGCTAAACATGAGAATGAATTTGTTCATTGGTTCTCTCATGTCAAGCAAACATTCTTGAGCTTCTGTTTACCACAACTGATGTGTGAGCTGATGAATGTTTATATGTGAATAAGCCTAAATTCAATCATATAAAGCGATTATGTCTCTTAAAAAATAATAAAATTGTAATAAACCACTCAATTCATAAGGATTAGTTTTACGATCTCTTTGTGAAGTTCACAACGTAATTTCGGGAGGAGTGAACCCATCTAATCTTTCAATTAGTGAAATTCAAACAATTTCAAGAGGAGGGAATCTTTCGATTAATGACCAGAGCATATAAGCAGCTACTCACCCTGCTCTGGCATCAGTTGGTTCGATATCCCTCCACCTCCCCAACTCCACCAACATAATTTAGGCATCTCGTCTATCGTACTCCTCTTCCAGGCACTAGTAGTCCCTGGGGGGTATATCCAAGCTCGAGTTGAAGCTGCTTCCTCGAGCCCCTCCACAGCGGACAGAAAGCCAAATACACTTAACCTTATTAGCTTAAAGATTTTATGAGGAAACTCATGAAATGAACTTTAAGAGTTAAAGTGATGCATAGCTGTCAATAGAGGGACAGAGAGCTCGCAATTTTCATCAAAAAGATTTTCATTTGTGTTTCGAAGATGACGAAAAGTCTTTGGACCACAAGTTTGGATTGTACACATAATTTATTTGAGCTTGCACATATTAAAACATATCCACACTCCTCACTGCATCTCAGTGACAACATATATGATGTATGTGAATACATTACTATTATCTTATTTTATAAACCAATATGACTGATACACCTTCTCCAAAGACCTTCATCTCACAAAGAGTGAGTATCTTCATGTTTCCAGGAATGATCAGATTCACATAACGTCCCTCCATCCCATTACATGAGTAGTTGGAGGACTTGCCTGCTGGAATATCAGGAATAACAGCACATCTACAGACACAGAGAGAAACTGATTAAGGATATAAAGATACTGTCATATTATCTTCGAATTCACATTAATTCTTCCATTTGTGCTCAATTCTTTCAACCTCAAGAGTCTCACATGGGATTGTTGGTGCCATTGTTCTCCAAAGAGTTTCCGATGCGAATCTCAGCGCCCTTTATTCGTTCTGCACAGCAGTCATTTCTGTTAGTGATGACCACTTTACTAACTCTGTAAATATGATGCAGATCCAGCCTCCACCATGGGTTAGTCTCATTAAGGGTTGACGAGCATCCCGTGTACAACTGCTGGAGACCTCGATCAACTGCCTTTTCAGCAAACCAGTCCCCAGATGTTGATGACTGTGTAGCAGATCCATCTACTGCTAGATTTTCTAGAAAATTTAGGCAAAAATCTATATGTAGAAGCTAAATGAGCATATGAAAACAGTCAAACAAAGGAACATGCAAGATTATTAACAAGGTAATGAACAAGGCACAGGTCAAATGGAAAACACAGAAGACAAATCCTAAAACACAAGCTATATGAGATATATATATATATATATATATATATATATATATATATATATATATATATATATATATATATATATATATATTGAAATTATAACATGCATGCTTCTTCTTTTGAGGACCAGTATTTCAAGTCTGGCATGGAATTTTCTCCTTAAGGGATTAATAGTTTTACTTTTTCTTTCAATAAACTATCTCCATCTTCAATAACACTCATTTGGAATGAAAATTGTTTAAATTATTGCTGGATAATTGAATGTTAATTTATGCGATTGATGTGGACTGTTTAAGATGTTAAAATGAATGCAATGAATGCATTTTTTACTTCCTATACTGATTTTTCCAAATTCCTGAGGTTAGCATTAACAAACACCATCCTTCTTCACAAGAATACATCTGTCAGAATAATCTGTATGTAAGAGATTATTAAAGCATGAATACCGTCATACTGGTTTGGAAGGACATGAGCATGAATAAAGTATAATTTTCAGTTTTGGTGAACTATCCTTATTAAAGCAAGATTTAACTATGGCATGAATTACCTGCCAAATACCCGTAGACTTCAACCTCACAAAGAGAAAGAACCTTTTGATCACCAGGAATATAAACATTCAGATAACGTCCATCCATCCCATTACATGAGTAGTTGTAGGACTCTCCTGCTGGAATATCAGGAATAACAGCACATCTACAGACAGAGAGAGAAACTGATGAAGGAGATAAAGATACTGTCATATATTCACATTTGTACTCAAGCTCAAGAGTCTCACATGGGATTGTTGCTGCCGTTGTTCTCCAAAGAGTTTCCGATGTGAATCTCTGCTCCGTTTATTTGTTCTGCACAGCAGTCATTTCTGTTAGTGACGACCACTTCTCTAACTCTGTACACATCACGCAGATCCAGCCTCCACCATGGGTTAGTCTCATTAAGGGTTGATGAACATGATGTATTCAACTGCTGGAGACCTCGATTACTGTCAATGGCCTTTTCTGCAGACCAGCCCCCAGAAGATGTTGACGACTGTGAAGCAGCTCCTCCTACTGCCCGATTTCCTGGAAAATTAATAAAAACCTGTAGTGATCCATCTATATGCACAATTTGAACAAGCGTGTGTATGAATTAGATAAGATTTCTATGCAGCTTATTTCTGCCATGGAATAAAAAGAAAAAAGTCAGAATTGTGAGAATTGTGTTAACTCAATTGTTTTATCCTCTCAAAATTGGGATTTTAGATATATCAAAGATAAATATAAATATAAATGTGTAACGATCAGTCCTCTGAAGGTGAGCTTTATGAACCCAAGTGCAGTTTATTATGACAAAGTGAACAAACAAACAAATCAACCACTTGACTTGAACAGACTTGACTATATGACTCGACAGCAGGGTTACATTAACACTACACGACAAAGTAACATGGGGAAGACAATGGCTTTAAAAACAAGAACTAAGAGAACACATGACTATGGCAACCAATGGGGAAGTGACACAAGGAACAAGAGAACCAATGACAGAACAGAACTCAGAAACACATGACCATAACCAATGAGAACATGACACATAGACTAAGGGAGAACATGAGGAGCAAGGGAAGCATGACACAAACAAGCAACATGAATCAAACTACAAAATAAGACATGAAATCATAAACATGAACACAAAACCAAAACATACGTGACAAAATGTAAATATAAATCTGCACTGTTTATCCTTTTGATCTTTAATTGATAAAATTAGCAAAAATCTACCATTGAACAAAAAGAATTGAAAGTGGGGGGAAAATTACATTATGAAATAAATGTTTTTCTCCAAAACACGTTGGCCACAATTATTGGTACTTTTTTGCAATCTGCTTTTGCCAAGATAACAGTCTTCACCTAAAATGCCTGATGAGTTTGGTGAACACCTGACAAGAGATCTCTATAGTGAAAAAAACCTGATGTGAAGAGCATCATTTCTGCACCAAACACAATGATGTTGTGTCCAATGTTGTCCTTCTCAACTATTTTAACAATAATTAGAGGCCCCTACCTCATTACACTCTCAGTACTTTAAAAAACACAGAATCTCAAACAGGGAATTGAATTTTAGGGACATTCTAACTGCATTCTACAGGCTCCATTGCGTAGTGAGTTGTTTCCATGCACCATGTTTGCCGTCAGTCGACTGTATGAAATGTCACATGATCTACTTAGGTCTGGGGGCGGGGCAAGTGCGTTAAATGTGTTCATTTTAACATTATTTTTCACTGTGATTAATTAATCTAATTTACACATTAAATCAACAGCCCAAATTGAAATTTTTCATTAGCTCATTGAACAAAGCTTACTCAAGGAAAAACAGTTACTAGCAAGCAGCTTTGAGCCAAGACGAACAAACAAGTCCAAAGACGGATATCTACCACTTATTACACAGCTTTTCACCACATAATAATGATGGGGATGTAAAATATATATTTAAAAGGAAACCATTTTAAAAATCTTAAACATTTATTACCATTAACGTACAAAACAAGTGTTCTGGCAACAAAACAAAAACTATAGCAATATTAACATAGGCCTACTGAAATTCCTCCGATTTAATTTAAAATACAGTCAAAAATTGAGAGGCAAGATGGCGGCAGCTCTGTTCGAATGAGAGAGAGACATTAACAAAAACCTCTGAATGACGCAACTCAGACCTCGGAATCAAGCATTTCAGAGAGGTGCATAATATTACATTAAATATTGAATTACCTGCCAAATACCCGTAAACTCCAACTTCACAAAGAGTAAGAAACTCCTCAACTCCAGGAATATGAACAACCATGTAACGTCCCTCCATCCCGCCGCATGAGAAAGTGGCTGTGGCACTGGCTGCAAGAGTAGAAATTACACCACATCTACAGACAGAGAGATCATCTGTTATCGGGGTCACACTTTGGTTTAGAGTCCAATTCTCACTATTAATCATACGACTTTTGACCAATTAAGTTTAGATATTGGGTGAGATTAAAGAGTTAGTTCACCCAAAAATTTAAATTATCTCATAATTTACTCACCCTCAAGCCATCCTAGGTGTACATGACTATCTTCTTTCAGATGAACGCAATCAGAGTTACAGTATATTAAAATAATATTCTTTCTCTTCCAAGCTTTATAATGGGAGTGAATAATAACCGTGATTTTAAAAAACAAAATTGACGACTCATAAAAACAATCCATACGGCTCCAGGGGGTTAATAAAGGCCTTCTGAAACGAAGTTGATGCAAAAACTTGAGAAAATGAGATCCAGGTAGTCCAGCAATGATTATGTCAGATTAAATTTGAATAAGGAATAACAAATTTATTAATTAAAAATTATAGAGACAAACAAATTAATTAAGTAATTAATAATTAATAATAAAATATAGAGTATTGTAAAATCCAGAGTATTGTATCTAATAGATGAAGATCAGAATATACAGAAAGAAGGAACAAAATTAAGACACTTACAGAATGAAATGAGAGATAGAAGAGGAGAAGCAGAAAGGCAAAGGGAAGCAAAGCAAAGGAAAAAGCTAAACTATCAACGACTCAGTCCATTTTATACCATAAGCATAGGGAAATTTACATCCCACTCAAATTTATGTTTTGTTCTTATCAGAAAAGGTCAAATGGATTTACCCATTATGTCATAGACTGGTCAAATGTCAAAAATAAATATAGGGGTTCTTTTGACACCCTTAAGGGAATTGTGCAGATCTTACATTATCACATGTCAGCAGAAATAATAACGGACATGTTTTGATATAAAAAGTACATGATCAAATGAGCAACTAATTCCGAAAACATCACTTCTGCAGTACTTGGCAAACGTCCAATATCTAACCACAAATGTGTCAACGTGACCTGTGACATTGGAATACTTTAAGAATAATTGAATATAACAAGCATACATACTCTTAAATATAAAAGAATAATAACCATAAAGGAGTACAATAAAAAGTAAATACTTGAAAATATGATGAGAATTATATATGGATTAGGAGTACATGAATATATGAAATCAAAAGTAATTATTAACATAAAATATGAATAAAATGCATGAATATGAATATTGACCATTTTGGATCCACCAGAAGTGATGTGTTTTTGTAAGAAAAATATCCATATTTATAAACTAGAATCGCTGGCTTCCGTATGCAAGTCGATTCCGGTGGACCTGACCAGAAGCGCAGAGGATAGAGCAAAACAAATCACCGGTCACAAATTAGAAGTCTAAAACAAGAATTTTGAGAGGAGCTTAAGTTTGTCGCCCAGCCTTATTAGTTTGAACCGCAAGAGGTGTCTACACTCACATAAGCTTACACTACTCCTACATCCTACATCATGCATCAAGTCAGAGGTCACACTTTTGCTGGAACTCGACTTGCACATGACCGCTGCCAGAAGCCAGTGATTATAGTTTAAAATCTCTTAAATCTTTATTAACCCCCTGGAGTCGAATTATGATGGATGGATGTGCTTTTTTTGCCTTCAAATTCTTGAGCCCCATTCACTCTCATGATGAAGCCTGGAAGAGCCAGAATATTTTTAACATTACATTTAACATTGTGTTTGACTGAAAGAATAAAGTTTTGAACGCATAGGATGGCTTGAGGGTGAGTCAATTATGGGATAATTTTTATTTTTGGGTGAACTAACCCTTCAAGGGATATAGAATATGGTCATGCAGAAAAAGTCATTAATACAGTATTTTACTTTAAAAGTATTAATAGCCAATGTCCTAGTTATCAGGTTCTGTTCATCTGCAGCCACATTAATCAAAAGAAAGCCTCACATGGTGTTGTTGTAGACATCAGGGAAGTTCCCGATGCGAATCACTGCCCCGTTTATCCTCGAAGCAAACGCGTTTCTGTTAGTGATGGTCACTCTGTTCACTCTGTATACCTTTAGTAGATCCACTCTCCACCACGGGTCAGTCTCAAATTTGGTGTGGGCCCAGGTGGTGAGCAATCCATCAATAGCATGTGTAGATACCCAGTCTACATAATTTGACGACTGACTAGTTTTGCCCCAAAGTGCTGCGTTCTCTGGAAAATGTTTTAGGGACAAAGAGAAAGTTGTCACCATCGACCATTAGGTCTCACTGAGGATTTTTAAACCATCTTACCAAACTAATCTTTATTACCCATGTCTACCACGGGGGTCAGAAACTAAGGGTTAAGGTTGCACAAATGCCACAGGTATTTAAAATGAAGGGGTAAAAGAATGATCCTTTTTTTATTTTATTGGTTTCCATCTTTTCTTATTTGATGGGTTTAATGTGATAAAAAAGGGATAACAAAAACTGCCTTAGAGCTTAATACATTTCTAAGTACTTTTATATTTGCCAGTTCGAAAAGACAAAAAACAACATGAGTAAAGTTGGAATAAAATAAATGATTCTTACCTTCTTGTCCATTTGTCATTTCCTCAATCAATAAAAACCCTGTGGAGTGAGTATCAGAGAAACAGGTTTTGTTGAATCACATTCAGATTTGCATTTTTGATTTAATTTACTTTGATATTGTCACTAACAAAATATCATCTGAATGATAATGGAAACATAAAACATTGATCTGTGTAATGAGCATGTTGGAGGAAAACTGATAAACTAATAATAATCTGCAACCAACAGAATATTGTAATATAAAGTGGGATAAGGAATCACTACCAGACCTTCTTCACAAACACAGACTGTCAAACCATTTGCAAACACAAATGAGCAACTATTTAACATAAGATTTGTTTGGTAAAGTACATCTTAAAAAACAAATACAAAAAAAAAAAAAAAAAAAATGAAAATCACTCAGGCTATAATGTTAAAGGGTTAGTTCACCCAAAAATGAAAATTCTGTCATTTATTACTTACCCTCATGCCGTTACACACCCGTAAAACCTTCATTCATCTTCAGAACACAAATTAAGATATTTTTGTTGAAATCCAATGGCTCAGTGAGGCCTCCATAGGGAGCAATGACATTTCCTCTCTCAAGATCCATTAATGTACTAAAAACATATTTAAATCAGTTCATGTGAGTACAGTGGTTCAATATTAATATTATAAAGCGACGAGAATATTTTTTGGTGCGCCAAAAAAACCCAAAATAACGACTTATTTAGTGATGGCCAATTTCAAAACACTACTTCAGGAAGCTTCGGAGCCTTATGAATCAGTGTGTCGAATCATGATTCGGATCGCGTGTCAAACTGCCAACTGC